>CANJKZ010000862.1:0-560000 GCA_947471745.1 Closterium sp. Naga37s-1
AAGAGGATAGTGAGGGGAGATGAAAGAGGATAGTGAGGGGAGATGAAAGAGGATAGTGAGGGGAGATGAAAGAGGATAGTGAGGGGAGATGAAAGAGGATAGTGGGGAGATGAAAGAGGATAGTGAGGGGAGATGGAGAGGATAGTGAGGGGAGATGAAGAGGATAGTGAGGGGAGATGAAAGAGGATAGTGAGGGGAGATGAAGAGGATAGTGAGGGGAGATGAAGGAGGATAGTGAGGGGAGATGAAAGAGGATAGTGAGGGGAGATGAAAGAGGATAGTGAGGGGAGATGAAGAGGATAGTGAGGGGAGATGAAAGAGGATAGTGAGGGGAGATGAAAGAGGATAGTGAGGGGAGATGAAAGAGGATAGTGAGGGGAGATGAAAGAGGATAGTGAGGGGAGATGAAAGAGGATAGTGAGGGGAGATGAAAGAGGATAGTGAGGGGAGATGAAGGAGGATAGTGAGGGGAGATGAAGAGGATAGTGAGGGGAGATGAAGGAGGATAGTGAGGGGAGATGAAAGAGGATAGTGAGGGGAGATCGAAGAGGATAGTGAGGGGAGATGAAAGAGGATAGTGAGGGGAGATGAAGGAGGATAGTGAGGGGAGATGAAAGAGGATAGTGAGGGGAGATGGAAGAGGATAGTGAGGGGAGATGAAAGAGGATAGTGAGGGAGGGGAGGGGAGATGAAGGAGGATAGTGAGGGGAGATGAAAGAGGATAGTGAGGGGAGATGAAAGAGGATAGTGAGGGGAGATGAAAGAGGATAGTGAGAGGGGAGATGAAAGAGGATAGTGAGGGGAGATGGAAGAGGATAGTGAGGGAGATGGAAGAGGATAGTGAGGGGAGATGAAAGAGGATAGTGAGGAGATGGAAGAGGATAGTGAGGGGAGATGAAAGAGGATAGTGAGGGGAGATGGAAGAGGATAGTGAGGGGAGATGAAGGAGGATAGTGAGGGGAGATGGAAGAGGATAGTGAGGGGAGATGAAGGAGGATAGTGAGGGGAGATGGAAGAGGATAGTGAGGGGAGATGAAGGAGGATAGTGAGGGGAGATGAAAGAGGATAGTGAGGGGAGATGGAAGAGGATAGTGAGGGGAGATGAAAGAGGATAGTGAGGGGAGATGAAAGAGGATAGTGAGGGGAGATGAAAGAGGATAGTGAGGGGAGATGAAGGAGGATAGTGAGGGGAGATGAAAGAGGATAGTGAGGGGAGATGAAAGAGGATAGTGACGGGAGATGAAGGAGGATAGTGAGGGGAGATGAAAGAGGATAGTGAGGGGAGATGAAAGAGGATAGTGAGGGGAGATGAAAGAGGATAGTGAGGGGAGATGGAAGAGGATAGTGAGGGGAGTGAGGGGAGATGAAAGAGGATAGTGAGGGGAGATGAAGAGGATAGTGAGGGGAGATGAAAGAGGATAGTGAGGGGAGATGAAAGAGGATAGTGAGGGGAGATGAAGAGGATAGTGAGGGGAGATGAAAGAGGATAGTGAGGGGAGATGGAGGGGGAGAATGAAAGAGGATAGTGAGGGAGATGAAAGAGGATAGTGAGGGGAGATGAAGAGGATAGTGAGGGATGAGGAGGATCGTGAGGGATAGGAAGAGGATAGTGAGGGGAGATGAAAGAGGATAGTGAGGGGAGATGGAAAGAGGATAGTGAGGGGAGATGAAGAGGATAGTGAGGGGAGATGAAAGAGGATAGTGAGGGGAGATGGAAGAGGATAGTGAGGGGAGATGGAAAGAGGATAGTGAGGGGAGATGGAAGGAGGATAGTGAGGGGAGATGAAGAGGATAGTGAGGGGAGATGAAGAGGATAGTGAGGGGAGATGAAGAGGATAGTGAGGGGAGATGAAAGAGGATAGTGAGGGGAGATGAAGAGGATAGTGAGGGGAGATGGAAGAGGATAGTGAGGGGAGATGAAGGAGGATAGTGAGGGGAGATGAAAGAGGATAGTGAGGGGAGATGAAAGAGGATAGTGAGGGGGAGATGAAAGGAGGATAGTGAGGGGAGATGGAAGAGGATAGTGAGGGATGAAGGGAGATGAAGGAGGATAGTGAGGGGAGATGGAAGAGGATAGTGAGGGGAGATGAAGGAGGATAGTGAGGGGAGATGAAAGAGGATAGTGAGGGGAGATGGAAAGAGGATAGTGAGGGGAGATGAAGAGGATAGTGAGGGGAGATGGAAAGAGGATAGTGAGGGGAGATGAAGGAGGATAGTGAGGGGAGATGGAAAGAGGATAGTGAGGGGAGATGAAGGCGGATAGTGAGGGGAGATGAAAGAGGATAGTGAGGGGAGATGAAGAGGATAGTGAGGAGGAGATGAAAGAGGATAGTGAGGGGAGTGGAGAATGAAAGAGGATAGTGAGGGGAGATGAAAGAGGATAGTGAGGGGAGATGGAAAGAGGATAGTGAGGGGAGATGAAAGAGGATAGTGAGGGGAGATGAAAGAGGATAGTGAGGGGAGATGAAGGAGGATAGTGAGGGGAGATGGAAAGAGGATAGTGTGAGGGAGATGAAGAGGATAGTGAGGGGAGATGGAAAGAGGATAGTGAGGGGAGATGAAAGAGGATAGTGAGGGGAGATGAAAAGGATAGTGAGGGGAGATGAAAGAGGACTAGTGAGGGGAGATGAAAGAGGATAGTGAGGGGAGATGAAAGAGGATAGTGAGGGGAGATGAAGAGGATAGTGAGGGAGATGAAAGAGGATAGTGAGGGGAGATGAAAGAGGATAGTGAGGGGAGATGAAAGAGGATAGTGAGGGGAGATGAAAGAGGATAGTGAGGGGAGATGGAAGAGGATAGTGAGGGGAGATGAAGGAGGATAGTGAGGGGAGATGAAAGGGATAGTGAGGGGAGATGAAAGAGGAATAGTGAGGAGTGAAGAGGATAGTGAGGGAAGAGGATAGTGAGGGGAGATGAAAGAGGATAGTGAGGGGAGATGGAAGAGGATAGTGAGCGGAGATGGAAGAGGATAGTGAGGGGAGATGAAGGAGGATAGTGAGGGGAGATGAAAGAGGATAGTGAGGGGAGATGAAAGAGGATAGTGAGGGGAGATGAAAGAGGATAGTGAGGGGAGATGAAAGAGGATAGTGAGGGGAGATGGAAGAGGATAGTGAGGGGAGATGAAAGAGGATAGTGAGGGGAGATGAAAGAGGATAGTGAGGGGAGATGAAAGAGGATAGTGAGGGGAGATGGAAGAGGATAGTGAGGGGAGATGAAAGAGGATAGTGAGGGGAGATGGAAGAGGATAGTGAGGGGAGATGAAAGAGGATAGTGAGGGGAGATGAAAGAGGATAGTGAGAGGAGATGAAGGAGGATAGTGAGGGGAGATGAAAGAGGATAGTGAGGGGAGATGGAAGAGGATAGTGAGGGGAGATGAAAGAGGATAGTGAGGTGAGATGAAAGAGGATAGTGAGGGGAGATGAAGGAGGATAGTGAGGGGAGATGGAAGAGGATAGTGAGGGGAGATGAAGGAGGATAGTGAGGGGAGATGAAAGAGGATAGTGAGGGGAGATGAAAGAGGATAGTGAGGGGAGATGAAAGAGGATAGTGAGGGGAGATGGAAGAGGATAGTGAGGGGAGATGAAAGAGGATAGTGAGGGGAGATGAAAGAGGATAGTGATGGGGAGATGATGAAAGAGGATAGTGAGGGGAGATGAAAGAGGATAGTGAGGGGAGATGGAAGAGGATAGTGAGGGGAGATGAAAGAGGATAGTGAGGGGAGATGAAAGAGGATAGTGAGGGGAGATGAAGGAGGATAGTGAGGGGAGATGGAAGAGGATAGTGAGGGGAGATGAAGGAGGATAGTGAGGGGAGATGAAGGAGGATAGTGAGGGGAGATGAAAGAGGATAGTGAGGGGAGATGGAAGAGGATAGTGAGGGGAGATGAAAGAGGATAGTGAGGGGAGATGAAAGAGGATAGTGAGGGGAGATGGAAGAGGATAGTGAGGGGAGATGAAAGAGGATAGTGAGGGGAGATGAAGAGGATAGTGAGGGGAGATGAAAGAGGATAGTGAGGGGAGATGAAGGAGGATAGTGAGGGGAGATGAAAGAGGATAGTGAGGGGAGATGAAGAGGATAGTGAGGGGAGATGGAAGAGGATAGTGAGGGGAGATGAAAGAGGATAGTGAGGGGAGATGAAAGAGGATAGTGAGGGGAGATGAAAGAGGATAGTGAGGGGAGATGAAAGAGGATAGTGAGGGGAGATGAAAGAGGATAGTGAGGGGAGATGAAAGAGGATAGTGAGGGGAGATGAAGGAGGATAGTGAGGGGAGATGAAAGAGGATAGTGAGGGGAGATGAAAGAGGATAGTGAGGGGAGATGAAAGAGGATAGTGAGGGGAGATGAAAGAGGATAGTGAGGGGAGATGGAAGAGGATAGTGAGGGGAGATGAAAGAGGATAGTGAGGGGAGATGAAAGAGGATAGTGAGGGGAGATGAAGGAGGATAGTGAGGGGAGATGAAAGAGGATAGTGAGGGGAGATGAAAGAGGATAGTGAGGGGAGATGAAAGAGGATAGTGAGGGGAGATGAAAGAGGATAGTGAGGGGAGATGAAGGAGGATAGTGAGGGGAGATGAAGAGGATAGTGAGGGGAGATGAAGGAGGATAGTGAGGGGAGATGAAAAGAGGATAGTGAGGGGAGATCGAAGAGGATAGTGAGGGGAGATGAAAGAGGATAGTGAGGGGAGATGGAAGAGGATAGTGAGAGGAGATGAAAGAGGATAGTGAGGGGAGATGAAGGAGGATAGTGAGGGGAGATGGAAGAGGATAGTGAGCGGGAGATGAAGGAGGCTAGTGAGGGGAGATGAAAGAAGATAGGAGGGGAGATGGAAGAGGATAGTGAGGGGAGATGAAAGAGGATAGTGAGGGGAGATGAAAGAGGATAGTGAGGGGAGATGAAAGAGGATAGTGAGGGGAGATGGAAGAGGATAGTGAAGGGAGATGAAGAGGATAGTGAGGGAGATGGAAGGATAGTGAGGGGAGATGAAGGAGGATAGTGAGGGGAGATGGAAGAGGATAGTGAGGGGAGATGAAGGAGGATAGTGAGGGGAGATGGAAGAGGATAGTGAGGGGAGATGAAGGAGGATAGTGAGGGGAGATGAAAGAGGATAGTGAGGGGAGATGGAAGAGGATAGTGAGGGGAGATGGAAGAGGATAGTGAGGGGAGATGAAAGAGGATAGTGAGGGGAGATGAAAGAGGATAGTGAGGGGAGATGAAAGAGGATAGTGAGGGGAGATGAAAGAGGATAGTGAGGGGAGATGAAAGAGGATAGTGAGGGGAGATGAAAGAGGATAGTGAGGGGAGATGAAAGAGGATAGTGAGGGGAGATGAAAGAGGATAGTGAGGGGAGATGAAAGAGGATAGTGAGGGGAGATGGAAGAGGATAGTGAGGGGAGATGAAGAGGATAGTGAGGGAGATGGAAGAGATAGTGAGGGGAGATGAAAGAGGATAGTGAGGGAGTGAAGATGGGAGATGAAGGAGGATAGTGAGGGAAGATGGAAGAGGATAGTGAGGGGAGATGAAGGAGGATAGTGAGGGGAGATGAAAGAGGATAGTGAGGGGAGATGGAAAAGGATAGTGAGGGGAGATGAAAGAGGATAGTGAGGGGAGATGAAAGAGGATAGTGAGGGGAGATGAAGGAGGATAGTGAGGGGAGATGGAAGAGGATAGTGAGGGGAGATGAAGGAGGATAGTGAGGGGAGATGAAAGAGGATAGTGAGGGAGATGGAAGAGGATAGTGAGGGGAGATGAAAGAGGATAGTGAGCGGAGATGAAGGAGGATAGTGAGGGAGATGAAAGAGGATAGTGAGGGAGATCTGAAGAGGATAGTGAGGGGAGATGAAAGAGGATAGTGAGGGAGATGAAAGAGGATAGTGAGGGAGATGAAAAAGGATAGTGAGGGGAGATGAAAGATGGATAGTGAGGGGAGATGAAAGAGGATAGTGAGGGGAGATGAAAGAGGATAGTGAGGGGAGATGAAAGAGGATAGTGAGGGGAGATGAAAGAGGATAGTGAGGGGAGATGGAAGAGGATAGTGAGGGGAGATGAAAGAGGATAGTGAGGGGAGATGGAAGAGGATAGTGAGGGGAGATGAAGGAGGATAGTGATGGGGAGATGAAAGAGGATAGTGAGGGGAGATGAAAGAGGATAGTGAGGGGAGATGAAAGAGGATAGTGAGGGGAGATGAAAGAGGATAGTGAGGGGAGATGGAAGAGGATAGTGAGCGGAGATGAAGGAGGATAGTGAGGGGAGATGAAAGAGGATAGTGAGGGGAGATCGAAGAGGATAGTGAGGGGAGATGAAAGAGGATAGTGAGGGGAGATGAAAGAGGATAGTGAGGGGAGATGAAAAGGATAGTGAGGGAGATGAAAGAGGATAGTGAGGGGATGATGAAAGAGGATAGTGAGGGGAGATGAAAGAGGATAGTGAGGGGAGATGAAAGAGGATAGTGAGGGGAGATGAAAGAGGATAGTGAGGGGAGATGAAAGAGGATAGTGAGGGGAGATGAAAGAGGATAGTGAGGGGAGATGGAAGAGGATAGTGAGGGAGATGAAGAGGATAGTGAGGAGGAGATGGAGAGGATAGTGAGGGAGATGAAGGAGGATAGTGAGGGGAGATGAAAGAGGATAGTGAGGGGAGATGAAAGAGGATAGTGAGGGGAGATGAAAGAGGATAGTGAGGGGAGATGAAAGAGGATAGTGAGGGTGAGATGGAAGAGGATAGTGAGGGGAGATGAAAGAGGATAGTGAGGGGAGATGGAAGAGGATAGTTGAGGGGAGATGAAGGAGGATAGTGAGGGGAGATGAAAGAGGATAGTGAGGGGAGATGAAAGAGGATAGTGAGGGGAGATGGAAGAGGATAGTGAGGGGAGATGAAGGAGGATAGTGAGGGGAGATGAAGGAGGATAGTGAGGGGAGATGAAAGAGGATAGTGAGGGAGATGAAAGAGGATAGTGAGGGGAGATGAAAGAGGATAGTGAGGGGAGATGAAAGTAGGATAGTGAGGGGAGATGAAGGAGGATAGTGAGGGGAGATGGAAGAGGATAGTGAGGGGAGATGAAGGAGGATAGTGAGGGGAGATGAAAGAGGATAGTGAGGGAGATTGAAAGAGGATAGTGAGGGGAGATGAAAGAGGATAGTGAGGGGAGATGAAAAAGGATAGTGAGGAGACATGAAAAGAGGATAGTGAGGGGAGATGAAAGAGGATAGTGAGGGGAGATGAAAGAGGATAGTGAGGGGAGATGAAAGAGGATAGTGAGGGAGATGAAAGAGGATAGTGAGGGGAGATGAAAGAGGATAGTGAGGGAGATGAAAGAGGATAGTGTAGGGAGATGAAAAAGGATAGTGAGGGAGATGAAAGAGGATAGTGAGGGGAGATGAAAGAGGATAGTGAGGGGAGATGAAGAGGCATAGTGAGGGACAGAAAGAGGATAGTGAGGGGAGATGAAAGAGGATAGTGAGGGGAGATGAAAGAGTGATAGTGAGGGGAGATGGAAAGAGGATAGTGAGGGAAGATGAAAGAGGATAGTGAGGGGAGATGGAAGAGGGTAGTGAGGGGAGATGAAAGAGGATAGTGAGGGGAGATGGAAGAGGATAGTGAGGGGAGATGAAGGAGGATAGTGAGGGGAGATGAAAGAGGATAGTGAGGGGAGATGAAAGAGGATAGTGAGGGGAGATGAAAGAGGATAGTGAGGGGAGATGGAAGAGGATAGTGAGTAGAGATGAAGGAGGATAGTGAGGGGAGATGAAAGAGGATAGTGAGGGGAGATGGAAGAGGATAGTGAGGGGAGATGAAAGAGGATAGTGAGGGGAGATGGAAGAGGATAGTGAGGGGAGATGAAAGAGGATAGTGAGGGGAGATGAAAGAGGATAGTGAGGGGAGATGAAAGAGGATAGTGAGGGGAGATGGAAGAGGATAGTGAGGGGAGATGAAAGAGGATAGTGAGGGGAGATGAAAGAGGATAGTAAGGTGAGATGGAAGAGGATAGTGAGGGGAGATGAAAGAGGATAGTGAGGGAAGATGAAAGAGGATAGTGAGGGGAGATGAAAGAGGATAGTGAGGGGAGATGGAAGAGGATAGTGAGGGGAGATGAAGGAGGATAGTGAGGGGAGATGAAAGAGGATAGTGAGGGGAGATGGAAGAGGATAGTGAGGGGAGATGAAAGAGGATAGTGAGGGGAGATGAAAGAGGATAGTGAGGGGAGATGAAAAAGGATAGTGAGGGGAGATGAAAGAGGATAGTGAGGGGAGATGAAAGAGGATAGTGAGGGGAGATGAAAGAGGAAAGTGAGGGGAGATGAAAGAGGATAGTGAGGGGAGATGAAAGAGGATAGTGAGGGGAGATGAAAGAGGATAGGCAGGGGAGAGGAAAGGGAGTGCGATGGCAGAGGGAGAAAAGAATCAGTTTTTGAGGGAGGTTAGCAGAAAATCTAAAACCTGGATGGCAGAAAAGAGCGGTCAGCATGGAACGGAGGGGGTCACGACCGTCACGTCATCAAAGCTGGCAGTTGGGAATGGGGGAGATATGACGTCTCCTTGCGGAGAGGAAAGGAAACTCCCCCCGCTCAGTGGCTGTACAGCCGCCAGATCAACTTTTGAGGCGCCTCAAAAGTCATTGGCTGTACTGCCGCCAGGTCGTATCTGATCCCCTCCCCACCACTGTGGCGGGTAAGTTTGGAGCCAATCCAGGTTTTGAGGCACCTCAGAACAGATCCACACACACAGACACACACACACACACACACACACACACAAAAACACACGCACTCACTCACGCACTCACTCACTCACTCACTCACACATGCACGCCTTGCTGTTGAAGCAGGCGGACAGGAAGCTGCCCCCATACATTGGCTGCATGGCCGCCAGGTCGTATTCAATCCCCACCACTGTCGGCAGTCGCTCTCTCTGCTAGTTGGCTTCACACCCACACCCAGCTGCTCATGCACACGAAACTCACACACACACCTTGCTGTTAAAGCAGGCTGAGAGGAAGCTGTCACTGTTTAACGGTTGTACAGCCGCCAAGTCGTATCCAATCCCCACCACCGTGGGCAGGCGCTCTGCTATCACCTCAGGCCCGCCTTCCTCCACCGCTGCTGTTATGCGCACGAGTTGCGTGAATGAAGGGCTCTCGTCTAGAAGGGGCTTGGTTCGGGGAACACAAAGGAGGGAAAGAGGGGGGGAAGGGGAGAGCGGAAGGCACAGGACAATAAGTCAACCGGTACTGGCGTCAGTGCCACCTTCCTCCCGCGCTGCTGTCACACGCACGAGCTGGGCGAATGAAGGACTCTCATCTAGAAGGGGCTTGGTTTGGGAAGCAGGGGTGAGAGAGGAGAGGGGGCGGAGCGGAAGGGGAACAGGGGGAAGGGATGGGTGAGTGATGGTGTCAGGGCCACCTTCCTCCCACGCTGCTGTTATGACGCACGAGCTGGGCGAATGAAGGGGCTCTTATCCAAAAGATATGGGTCAATGGGCATGAGGGCCAACCTCCTTCACCTGCTGTTATGCACACGAGCTGGGTGAAGGAAGGGACTTCGTTTAGAAAGGGCTTGTTTCGGCACGATGGGAAGAGACAGAGAGGGGAGCAGGGGGGAAGATGGGCTAATGATAACATCAGGACCGCCCACCCCACCCTTGTCCACAGCTGCTGGTATGCCCTGGAGATGGGAGAGTGAAGGGACTTACGCTGAATGATGCTTGGTTGGGGGGAGTATGGAGGAGGGGAATGAGAGGGCGAGAAGCGGAGTGGGGGGAAACGCTGGTCAGCCATCGCATCAGGTCCGCCCTCCCCCAGTGCTGCTGTCACCAGGGTCACACCCCACCAGGGTCACACCCCACCAGGGTCACACCCCACCAGGGTCACACCCCACCAGGGTCACACACCACCAGGGTCACACACCACCAGGGTCACACACCGCCAGGGTCACACCCCACCAGGGTCACACCCCACCAGGGTCACACACCACCAGGGTCACACACCACCAGGGTCACACACCACCAGGGTCACACACCGCCAGGGTCACACACCACCAGGGTCACACACCACCAGGGTCACACACTGCCAGGGTCACACACCAGTTGGGGGAAACGCTGGGGTGTGGTGGGGCTTGGTTTGACGAGTAGAGATGGGGGGGGGAGGAGGGGGGGGGAAAGGGGGGGGATGGGGGTGGGAGGGGGTGAAGGGCTATGTGGAGAAAGACGCGTCCAGCGTCCTGGACGCATGCGTCCAGACGCATGCGTCCAGACGCTGGACGCTAGTTTAGGGCCCCCGAGACGCAGCAAAAGACGCAGGTCCGGGCAGCCAAAAAAAACCCCCCAGGCAGCCAAAAAAAAAGTTATAGGGCAGAGGGAAGAGGGGGTAAGAGGGGGGGGAGGGGGGGGGGGGGGGGGAACACACTTTCATAGCAAGGTGAATTAGATGGCTGGTTTTGGGGGTCGAATTTGCTTGGGGGGTGTCGAATTTTGGCGAAATTGACATTCGCGAACACACTTTCATAGCAAGGTGAATTAGATGGCTGGTTTTGGGGGTCGAATTTGCTTGGGGGGTGTCGAATTTTGGCGAAATTGACATTCGCGACGAAATCGCGAATGTCAATTTCGCGATCGCGAAAAAAAAAAATCTCGGTCTGCCCGAAAAATTTTCCAGGGTGCGTCCTGCGTCCGGACGCGCGTCCTGCGTCTTTGCGTCCGGACGCTGCGTCCGGACGCAGGACGCAGGGCTGCCCCAGCGTCTTTCTCCACATAGGTGAAGGGGATATGGGAAAAGATGGGTCAGAGTAATAGAATCGGCCCAAACCTTGTAAATTGATGCTGCTGCCACCCCGTCCCCCTCCCCTTCCCCCATCCCCCCGTCCGCGGCCCCCTCCCCCTTCCACTCCCCCTCCTGATCCCCTAACCCCCACGCGCCCTCCCGCGTACCTGTGCTCCTTCCCCCGCGCTCCCCACCCTTACCCCTTCCTCCCCCCCCCCACCGTCCCTTCCGCAGCGTACCTTTGATTCTTTCAATGTGAGGCGCACTCTCTCTCGAGTCGGTTCCTGAGGCGACTGGAAAACAGACTACCCTTCTTCCTTGCCCACCCCCTCCCACTCGCCCTTTCCTCCCCCCTTCTCCCCCCCCCCTTTTCCCCTTTCCCCGCCCCCCGGCGTACCTGTGCTCCTTTCAGCGCGAGTCGCACTCTCTCTCGAGTCGCCTGCAGAGTGTCCATCGGAACCGCCTTAACGCCGCACCGCTCGCGCGGCTCGACCTTCTCATTGGGTCCCTTAAATACGTTGAACGCGACGCCATGGTATCCCAGCGCGACAGCCGTTCCCGCCCAATCGCGCTGATCTGTTAGCGACGCGGAGCCTACAATAGGTATGTTAGCTTCTAAAAACATCCTCGATACAAGGAGAGACAGGTGAAAACAAACCAGCCAAGCCAGGAATGCGAAAAACTAGTGCGACTGCTGCACAACCGAGCTTCTCGATAAGGTTCACGAAGGGAGGCGAGTCGGAGCGAAAGAGGCGAGTAACCGTGCGAATATCGCTAGACCTGGTTGTGACGCGCGAAAACCCAACGCTGTGACCACCTGGGAACAGGGAAACCGGGATTGAGGTGGAGGTACTGTATGGCGAAAACGGTATCCGTTTGTCGCAAAACATGGTTACTAGTGAAGGGACGCCTGCTTGTTCGTTCGGTTCCTTCTCTCTCGGTGCATTACGTTGAAGCACGGTCGCTAACGTTTTCAGGTTTCACCGCTTTGACAAGTCACTGTGCAATTCCCTTCTGTTCCGGCCAAACCGAAATGCCAAACCTGGTTGAGCGATCAGCGAAAACATCGAGTACACATTAAGCGAATCTCAACGACATCAGGTTACCGTATTAAGCTGCACGCTTGGCGAGAAGGCAACCCGTGAAAAAAATAGCCCTTCACAAGTAGTCGTTTCGTTTTTGGTGTGCTAGTCTGCTGAACTATGCTGCAGCCTCATATTACATAAAGCGGTACGAGCCAGCACAGATGTCCCACATGGCATCACATACGAGTAGGCTATTTCGAGCTACGGCCGCGTGCTCTTAAACATGCTTCTAGGAGTTAGCACAGACCGCTCACGCTCCGTCATGTTTGGAAATTGATTATTACGTCTTGGTTTGAACTGATCTAGCTAGCCACTTTCGCGCTCATGTCGCACGATCGTCGATTTGCGCTTCACCCTTCTTCACGATTACCCCCTCTCTCGTGTACCGTTCTCCTGTTCCTGACCTTGGCCACCCTCCTCAGTGTCACATTCTGTACAAAAGCCGTCGATCCCGCTGCAGTCACTCAATCCGAGGGAGGTGAATCCAGATTCGTCGAGTCTAGACCAAACGAATCCCAGGAATCCCGGCAAGTGCGGCGAATCTTGACAGAATTTGACAAGTTGGGATCCGATCCTCAAAACGATGGCGACTCCCCAACCGACACTGAGCCTGATCCTCTCGTTCGGTACCGCGACGTGCCAGGCTCCGAAGCTGACGTCAGCTCCTCCGCGTGGCAAACCCCGTTTCTCCGTCCCCAGCGAATCCATCCCGCCGATCTCGCCGCCGAATGCGCGGAGATCGCGCCGGGGTTCGATCCGGCGGTTCTCGCGGCGCGGGAATCCTTCGGGCCAATCACGACGGTGGACGATCTAAAGCGGCTCGAAGACGGGCAACGCGTGCTCGTAGTAGCTCCGCGGTTCGGCCTGGGAAACACGCTGCGGAACTGGGTGTCAGCTTACATGTGGGCTTTAATCTCTGGTCGCAGGATAGTCATTCTCCACGCGGGTAAATTTCACGGCGTGCTCGCCAGCACATGCGAGGCGTTTAAATGCGACTTCGACCACATATACCCCAAGAAGCTGTTAGATTCTAGGATAGAATCGGGGAGCAACAGGAGAAGACTGTCGAGATTCGCCGCGAATCGCGGAAAACGGAGGATCGAGTTAAGCAGGCGGGAAGAAGACATCGACGCAGATGGATCCGAACTTGTGACCGAACCCGAAAGCCAGGCTCGGAGGCGGTTAGTGTTGCATCGGCGAAGGGGTCGGCGTAGCAAGGGGCAGCCGGGCTGGCAGGCGTACGAGTGGGACGCGGACGACGCTGCGACGGATCCAGACGCGATGCTGTACGAATTCGAGAGCAACGTTACTTTCGCGACGGTAACCCACCCCACAGCCCGAGCCGCGCTGCAATGGACGGACAAGATCGTCTTCGCGTTCAGCTACGCGTTTTGGGACCACTGGTGGCTAAACGACAGGAGATTATCCCAATGCGCGTGCAGGGCTTTAAGTCTCGGATCCTCCTCTCCGGATTTCCAGGAAAAGGTCTCTTGCCGCCCAGCAGCAGGTGGGGGGTACAGGTCAGCAGCCCTCCATGCCTTGCTGGCAGGCGGGCCCACGCTGGCGCTGAGTCAGACGATCCAAAATATCTTACGCAGGCACGAGCCGGATCCTGATAGGTTGAAGTTACCTCTGTCGCCTGCTGACGTGGCGGCTGCTGATTCGCCGCTGGAAATGGAGTTCGACGTGGGGCTGCACATACGGACAAGAACTGCCGTACTGGAGCGACCGGATCGGCTGTTTGCTGAGTGTGAGGGGGCGGGGAGAGCGGAGGGGGAGAGCAAGGAGGAGTGTGAGAGGAGGCAAGTAGAGCAGGAGAGGCAGAAGCACAGGGAGCTATATCTCAACCCCCTCACATGGAAGTGTGTGGGGAGGTTGCTGACAGAACTAGGGGAGCAAGCAAGAGTGGGTAGCAGCAAGAGGGCCGGAGGAGCCGGTGTTGCTGATAACCAGAATGGAGGGCAGGGGCGGGCGCTGTCTATCTTTCTTGCGACCGATAACGAGGCGTTACGGCCGGAGATGGTAACCAGATTGGCACCGTACGGTGTTGTATATTATAACGGAGCAGAAGTGGCACATGTAGGGGTTTCCACGGATAAGCACACGGGGCGGCTTCCGACCATGGCTGAGTTTTACCTGTTGGGAAAAAGTCACGTTATAGTGGAACTCGATAGCTATTTGAGTACGTTTTCGTATTTCGCGGGGCTGTTTGGGAACGGGAGTATCGTGTCGGTGCCTTATAAGGTGACGAGTATCCATCGGTGCTCTCACGTGCGACCAGCTCAGAAAGGATCGTGGAGGCGGGGAGATGCACGAGGGCAGTCGAACAATTATTTCTTCACTGATCCATGATGGCGAGGAGAGGGGGAAAAAGCTTATCAGGAGATGGATAGATGGGGAGGAGATGGGGGATGGGATAGGGGATAGGAGAGGGATTCAGGTGGGTGTTTCTCTGCTGGCTGTTTGGGAACGGGAGTAAAGTGTCGGTGCCTTATAAGGTGACGAGTATTAACCGGTGCTCGCATGTTCTGCCGGCTCAGAAGGGATCGTGGAGGTGGGGGGATGGACGAGGGCAGTCAAACAACTACTTTTTCAGAGACCCATGATAGGGAGGAGATGGGGGGATAAGGAGATGGAGAGATGGGGAAGAGATGGTTTAGGGGATGGGAGAGGGATTGAGATGGATGTTTGGCAGTTTGGGAATGGGAGTATAGTGTGGGTGCCTTACAAGGTGACGAGTATCCATTGGTGGGAATGGGTAGGGAGAGCTGGATGGGAGATGGGAGTACAGTGTCGGTGCCTTACAAGGTGACGAGTATTAACCGGTGCTCGCACGAGCGATCGGCTCAGAAGGGATCGTGGAGGCGGCGGGATGGACGAGGGCAGTCGAACAATTGCTTCTTTAGAGATCCATGATGGGGAGGAAATGCAGAGGTGATGGGGAGGAGGTGGGGAGGAGATGCGGAGGAGATGCGGAGGAGATGCGGAGGAGATGCGGAGGAGATGCGGAGGAGATGGAAATGGGTAGGGAGAGCTGGAGTGGAGTTGGCGAGATGGCGATCAGTTGGGGAAGGAGTCGGAGAGGGAATGGAAGAAGAAAGAGAGGGTTCAAGATCTGTGCTTGCATGTACGGCCAGCTCAGAAGGGATCGTGGAAGAGAGGAGATGGACGAGGCCACTCGAACAACCACATCAGGGACCAATGAGAGGAGACTGAAGAAAGGTATGGGGAACAGGCCCCAAATTATCAGGGTAAAATACCCTGTTTGCCCTGATGAGCGGCCGCTTTTTCCCAGTTACCCTTTCAGAAACAGGGTATGAGAATTTTTACCCTAGAGCAAAAAGGCTATGAAGTATTTTACCCTGGTGCCAGTTTCAATTACACTTCCTGATCAGGGTGTGTTTTGCTATACCCTGTTACCGGATCTTTTTTACCGAGGATTCGGACACAGGTAACATGCAGACAAAAAGACCCAGTGGCCCACAGTTTCACTTGTCACGTTGGTCCACAGGTGCAACATCGAAGATTCTGGTCGGCGGGCAGGGCCCAAAATATCAGGGTAAAATGCCCTGATTACCCTGGGGGGCGACCGCTTTTTCAGAGTTACCCTTTCAAAATCAGGCTTCCGAGATTTTTACCCTTACGCGAAAAGAGTTTGTTTTTTTTTTACACTGATTGGAATTATGGTTAGCCTGATGGTACTAGGGTGCGCTGCCCATTACACTGATACTGAATCCTCTGTAGGAGAGGATTGTCCTTGCGAAGCCGCAAAACATTACCATCAACGACCGAATTTGATATCGTGATTTTACACCACCAAGCCAGAACCTGACCAGCTGAGACATGTCCGGTTGTGCAGCAGCCTAACTACGTATTTCAATATTTTTACAAAAATTTAGGCTGTTTCCAGCAGGGTACGAAAAAATTTACCCTAAGGGTCAGGGTACTGGGGGGCTGGAACCCTGATTTGTCAGGGTGGGCCAAAACCAATTTTGGGCCCTGTCGGCGGGCCGCTAATGCATACGGAATAGTTGTCTAATCATACCAGTCCCACTGCCATATCTGTCAAGTAGCGCGCCACCACAGCTTCGAGCTGTCCTGCCGCTCATGCCGAGCCGAGGCCTGCTACCGCAAGATAAAATGCATATAAATCAGTGTATCAGGAAAGTTACACTGACTGAATCAGTGTATCCGGAAAGTTACATGTCCTTACACTGACTGAATCAATGTACTAAATCAGCGTAGATCTCGGCCTCAGAAGTAGAGGTCGAGACCGAGGAGGAACGTGTGGACCTCCACGAAACAGCTCCAGAGCCCAGGCTGAAACAGTACCCCTGAGTAGACCCGTGCATCTCGGCGTCGTCAGCGTAAGAAGATTCACAGTGACCAGTAAGCACGACGTCCTGTCTCCCTCCAAGAACCAGCCCCACGCCTGATGTCGTCGCTAGGTACTTCGCCACCCTCACAGCAGCTGTCCAGTGAACTGGATGGTGTCTCCCTGGCGGAACAAAGCGAGCAACGATGCTGAGAGGGAACGCGAGGTCCGGGCGAGTACAAGTCAACAGGTACATGAGGCAGCCTACAAGCACTGCGTAGGGACCACTAGGCTCAAACGGCTCGTCAGAAAAGGATCCGGTGAGTCTGTGGTCAACGGCAAGAGGTGTGCGCTGTACAGTAGAGTGCTGAAGCTCGAATCGCTGAAGGACCTGCTGCACCATGTGTGACTGTGAGAGTGTAATGGTGCGAGCGGCTCTGTCCCTCGTGATCTGCAGGCCAAGGTAGTGGCGCAGCTCACCAAGGTCAGTGCAAGTGTGTCTCTTCTGCAGTTCGAGCTTCACGTCACCCAAAGCAACCCTGTCAGCAGTGGCAAAAACCAGGTCGTCGACGTAGACCAGCACAAAGAACGGTGTGGAGTTACGACGAACGAACAGCGACGGGTCGGCAGAAGAAGGCTGGAAACCAAGGTAAACAAGGGTAGAGCAAAGGATGTCGTGCCACTCACGAGGAGCCTGACGGAGACCATAGACCGGTCGCCTAAGCCTCCACTAGGTCCTAGGAGGGAAAGTGCCAGTGAAGGCAGAGGGACGACATAACCAGACCTCCTTGTGTAGGCTACCCTGAAGGAAAGCAGTGGAGAAGTCAAGAGAGTGTAACTCGTAGTCTCTCTGTGCTGCTACATGCAGTAACACCCGAAGAGTGGTCATCTTCGGGGTAGGCGCGAAGGTCTGAAAGAAGTCAACTCCCTTGCGCTGACTGAAGCCTCTGGCCACATAGCGCGCCTTGAAGACCGGAGGAGATCCCGGTGGCCGCTTCACCCTGAAGATCCACATGCCATCGACTACGTTCGCCCCAAGGGGGGGAACCTCGTCGACGTAGGTGCCTGTGGATCTGTAGGAGGCCATCTCTGAGTCCATGGCAGCTCTCCACTGAGAGGCCCAAGGCCTTGACACTGCATCAGCGTAAGTGCGAGGAGTCGGTATGTCAAGGGCGTCGGGGTCTCCCTCAGGGGCGAGCAGCATGGCACAGAGATGAGGGGAAGCGACTGCCAGGAACTCCAGCTCAAACTGCCTGTCCTCTAGGGCGTCGCAGCCAAGGGCAAACTCACCCCCGATGGCCAGAGGACTGGTAGGAGGAGCAGCCACAAGACTTGTGGCGTAGTCAAGGCAGCAAGTAGAGGCAAACTCAGTGACTGCGGCAGTAAGAGCGGAGACAGAGGACAGAGAAGCACGTGGGTCGGTAACAAGAGAGGCGAGAACACGAGAGAGAACAGGACGGTAGGTGCGGTAGTTGTCTGTGACAGGAGTAGAGAGGGAAGCAGTGAGAGCCGACTCAGGAGGAGAAGGAAGTACAGAAGGAGACAAACGAGGCGGACTAGAACAAAACAGGGCAGTACGAAGGTCAGTGAAGGGAACAGTGGACGAGGGACGAGCACGAGGAGAGCAACGCGAAGGCCAAGTGTGAGAAAGAGGAGGGAACAACCGGGGTAGAGGAGGAGGGAAAACAGCTGGGGAGGGGTCACGAGGAGGAAGCGGAGGACCAGAGATGGGAGGAGAGGGGGGGGGAGGGAGGAGAAGGAGAGGGGAGACCGAGGGTCCGAAGACCAGAGACAGGAGGAGGAGGAGGTGGCTGCTGCTGCTACTGCGGCTGCTGCTGCGGCTGCTCCTGCTCCGGCTGCTGCTGCTGCTCCTCCAGCCGCTGTAGCTCCAGCTGCTGCCGCTCCAACTCTCTCTCCTCTCGCTCCAACTGTAGCTGCTCCTCACGGGCACGGCGAACACGGGCCTGGTGCCGGGTCGGGTAGGGGTGGGGGGGAGGAGTAGTGTCCGGAGCGGTGGTAGCCCCAGGACCGCTCTCCAAAGAACCAGCCGCACCACCCCCAGAGCCAGCACCACCAGAAGTAACAGGGTCCGTCCCAGGCTCTCCAGGTCCAGCAGAGGGCGCACCCCCAGTCGTAGCATCCCCAGGGACAGCTCCACTAACACCAGCTCCCCGAAGACTAGAGTCTCCAGCAGTCACGTGCTCAGCTCCAACTCCAGCACCCCCAGAACCAGGACCTCGCACAGGTACGCTCTCTGCTTCAACTCCAACACCTCTAGAGCTAGCACCTCCAGGGTCCTCGCCACAAAAACCGGCTCCTGCAGGGTCTGCCGTAGGCTGGGAGGAGGACTGCGGGGAAGGAGGCTACACCTGAGGGGCTACCGAGGGGGGAGGGGTAGCGGGGGACACACCTGACGGGGCGGGACCAGGGGGGGGAGGCTGTACTAGGGGAGCAGGAGGGGGAGCTGAAGTCAGGAAGAGAGGGGGAGGAGGAACCGGGAGACCTCGACAGGGGAACCTGATGTAGTAGGGGACCTCCCCTTCACCGGTTTTTTTACTCTCGAAACGGACGTCACGAGAGTAAAAAAACCGGTGAAGGGGAGGGTGGTAGAAGGTGTAGTCAGAGGAGTCCTCAGGGAAACCAAGGAACACGCAGGGAACAGTGCGAGGCGAGATCTTGTCCGTGGAGGTGTCGCGAACAAGTGCCAAGCAACCCCAGACACGAAAATGCGACGCAGCAACAGGGGACCCGGTCCAAAGACTGGTCGGTGAAACCTCTGGCCGAGAGACACGTGGCCAGAGGTTCAGCTGGTGAGCGGCGTACCGAACCGTGTAGGGCCACGGAACATGGGGGGCACGGACGTGAGTAATGGAGGTGCGGGCGATCTCCATGACCAAGCCTATGCGGCGCTCAGCAACCCCATTCTGCTGTGGGGACTCTGGAAGCGTCCAGGACTGACAGATGCCCTGCTCGCGACAGAATCCAGCGAGAACGCCAGAGCGAAACTCACCCCCGCGGTCGGAGTGAAGACAGCTGACACGACGAACACGACTGTCCGCATTGGTAAGCAACCACCGGATCAGCGTAGAAGTCATGTCGGACTTCTTCGCCAGGGGGAACAGTGTGGTGTAGCGGGAGTAGTTGTCAACGACCACGAGAAAGAAACTCTCTCGCTCAGGGCCCGGGCACGAGGCGGGGCCCCAGACGTCCAAGTGGAGAGTCTCGAAGGGCTCGGTGGCCGGACGAAGGGAGGAGGAGTGAGGGGTGGCGCGCAGCCGACCCTCGACGCAGGGACCGCAGGGTGGCGCAAGCGAAGGCGGCAACGACGGCAAGACACGCGGGAGGCCTAAGACAAGATGCTGACTAGACATAGCGCGCAGGCGAGAAATGGACGGGTGCCCCATCCGGTGGTGCCACAAGACAGTGGGGTGGGCAAGCGACCGACAGGAGCACGACGTAGCAATTGGACCAGACACAGCTACCTGGGGAGACGCAGCAACCTAGTGAGACGCGGGAACCTGACGAGGGACAATGACAGGAGTCGGGGGCAGTGGCTGCTGCTGCTGCTGCCGCTGCTACTGCTGCTGCTGCTGCTGCTGCTGCTGCTGCTGCTGCTGCCCTCGGGGGCCAGTGTGAAGTGTGTAGAGACCAGAGCCCGGCTCAGCAGTAAAGGTGGCGAGAGGTGCGTACGTGTCCCCGTCGACACAAACCGCAGTCTCGCCAGAAGGCTCAATCCACACACCCACGTGCTGACTCACGAGCGGCCTCACGCCCACCAAGTTCCTTGAGAACGAGGGGACGTGGAAGCCGGTCAGAGAACCGGAGGGAACAGCCGGGCACGGCAGCGTAGTAGTGTAGCGAGCAGTGACTGGTCCCGAAGTGGGATCGGCCAATGCTACAGAGACCGGCGTAGGAAGCGGGGTAAGTGTCGTGCGGTCGCGGAAGAAACAATGGGAAGCTCCGGAGTCCAGAGTGAAAGACAGCGAAGCGTCCTCTGGAGCAGCTCCTGGACTAGTGTCTACACAAGTACCTACACTAGCAACAGGCACCTCAGCAAGACTAGCACCTAAGCTAACAACACTCGAGTAAACAGAGTCAGAAGCACTAGAGTCAACAATAGCATACATAGCATGAGGAGTTCCTAAGAGATCAAACAACTGAGAAGCCGACATGCCTCACAGAGCGGGGCCGCACGTGAACAAGGGGGAGCCAGTCAGGGCAGGGCCGTCAACGCCGTAGGCCAAGCGAACCGTGTCAGTAAGCTGAGCAAAGCACTAACCCGGTGGGTGGCTGCGGCCACAAGGCTGGCCGCGGCGGGCACTTGTCAGAACGTGATAGGTGCAGGGAAGGTGGACGACACCGCGCTGCAGCTGACGCTGTCCTGACCCCTGCCCCGAAACCTGTTGCTGCCACTGCTGCTGCTTTGGCTGCTACGAGGGGAGGGGCTGCTGCTGTTGCTGCTGCTGTTGCTGCTGCTGCTGTCGGTGAGTTAGGTACCACGCCGTTGCTCCACCCCCTGCGGCTGGCAGACCAGTAGGTGGCTGACAAACCCGGGCGTCACCTCCACCAGTTGCAGCAGGGGAGTCACCAGCCGCTGCACGAGGCACTTCTCCAGCCCCTGCACTCCCGCCGCCACCGCTCGCCACATCACCCCCACCGCCTCCGCCCACACCCTGACCGCCCCTCCTGCCACTCCTACCCCGAGACCCGAAGAAGTCGTAACAGTAGCTGCGGTCACGTCAGTAGCGGCAATGGCGAGGGAGGCAGTAAAGGTGGGCACCCGAGGGACAGTGCACCCGTGGAATAGTGGAGGGGGCACAGCACCAGAGGTGGGGGCTACCGAGCGGAGGTTGCTCTCGACGTCCTTGAGGGCTGACTCAAGGACCTCGATAGTGAGCTCGCTAGGGTGCTTCGGAAGAAGCGCGTCACGAACCGAGGCAAGGCGGTCAGGGAGGCTAGTGGCGATGAAATAGATAGTAATTGCCATGGGGGGAGGGAGCAGTGCAAGCTGTGCGTCAGTGCAAGCAGCGCGGTAGCTAGAATCGAGCGAGCGCAGATGAGTGATCAAGTCAGCAGTGCGCTCAAACGAGGCGAGGTAAGGAAACAGGAACGGAAGGAACAGGCGACCAAGAGAGACAGTGGTGGAAGTAGCGTAGCGGGCCTTGATCGCAGTCAGAAACTCACTAGCTGTGCGAACCTGAGTGAAGTGGGTCTCCTCAGACTCAGGGAGGAGGCTTCTAAGGGCAATGCAGGCCGCAGTGTCACGCGACTTCCACGCTGTCACGTCAGCATGCTCGCATGCATAACGGTCACTGTCTGCAGGTGTGGGATCAACTGCTAAGGGTGCAGGGCCTGCGGGCTCAGGTACGTCACCGGAAGCGTGCGCCCACAGAGTCTTGTGTGCCTGAACCTGGCTCTCTAGGAGGCGGCGCGCACGCAGGAGCCAGACCGAGAACTCGAGCGGCCTACCCTCAGCGTCAAAGCGTAGGACCCTAGGGGTCGCCATAGCGGAAGCGTAGAGGTGGATACTACTGCTGCCGAAACCCTAAACGCCTAAAGGGCCTGCGTAGGGCGTGACAGACAGTGCGACGCGACTGGACAGGACACGACTGGCAGGGACGGGCACGACAGGCACGGACGGGCAGGGCGCACGGGGCGCGACGGACGGGCAGGGCGCAGCGGGGGCGTGACGGACGGGCAGGGCGCACGGGGCGCAACGGACGGGCAGGGCGCACAGGGCGCGACGGACGGGCAGGGTGCACGGGGCGCGACGGACGGGCAGGGCGCAGCGGGGGCGCGACGGACGGGCAGGGCGCACGGGGCGCGTGCGACGGGACGGGACGGGAAGCGCGACGCGGACGGGACGGGACGGGACGTACTGCGTGACGCGGCGGGACAAAAGGGACAGCAGGGGGCGACGTGACGGGACAGCAGGGGCGACGGGACGGGACGGGACAGCAGGGGCGACGCGACGGCAGGGGCGACGGGACGGGACAGCAGGGGCGACGCGACGGCAGGGGCGACGGGACGGGACAGCAGGGGCGACGGGATAGCAGGGGCGACGGGACAGTAGGGGCGACGGGACGGGACGAGACAGCAGGGGCGACGCGACGGCAGGCGCAGCGGGCGCTAGGGCACGAGAGAGACGAACGCGATAGGCGCTAAGGGACAGTACGGGCGTAACGGGCACTAGGGTACGGGACAGGCTCGGGCGCTACGGACGTGAACGAGAGGAACGAGATCCCACAGGATCCTAATCTAGGTGATACCATGTCAAGAATGAAAGTGTTGGTTTGACTAAGGTTGGTTGGGGTACATAAACCTAACCCTAACAGTTGTACCCCCTATAATACACATCACTAAGACTACAACATTTTACAGCGGATAATGCTTTTCAGGGTTTGGTTGAACTGTACTGAGAGGGAGGGAGGAGTAAATAGTGCTTTTGACATGAGGTGCTTGTGATGCACTAAGGGCATCCACTGTATCAATGTTGTATGGTACATTGGTGGCCCAAAAGAGAGATTCACAATGTCACATTCTCACAATGTTTTTTTTTTGAGTTTTTTGAAGCCATTTCTTAAATTACCGGTACTAAAACTTGAAGTGCAGTGCCCTTAAGAATCCGCTGGCTGCTTGATAACCAGTGGGTTTACTTCAAACCTAGCTGCACCAGCAGCAGTCAAACAGTCTACTTGAAATAGCGATTACATCTCTCCAAACAAATCTCAACATTCAAATGTTTCTAACAGCTTTCAGAAGTGCGCGCCGAAGGCATTGTACAGAGACACAGCAGTAACCAACAAACCAATCCACATCGAGCTCCTCAGCCGACCCGGCTCTGTTTCAAAGCGCTTCAGAAGCTAGACTCTCCATTCTAGAGAATTCTCAGCTTGTTCATTGAGAATTCTCAGACACCAACTACCAGCCCCAGAAGCTACACTCCCCAACGCTTGCTGTGGCCATCTTGAGCAAGTGCCCCAGCGGCAAGTACTGAAAGAAGCCCATGGGTGTAGAAGCTGCACAGCAGTTAACCCCGACAGTTGACCTGGAACAGTAGGCACCCCGGCAGTTGACACTTGGTGACAACAGTTGGCATTCTCCTTTCCCCAGAACATGCCCTCACAAGTGCAGGCATCCAGGCAAGTTTTTCCAGGCCCTCACACCTTCTTCACAATCTGCACAACATCTTCATCCTCCAATTCGTGCTCCTGTTGTATATGGGGTGAGAGGGGTATGGGGAAAGAGAGATCGGGGGTGGGTGGGGGGGTTGAGTGTTTTTCAGGCCACCTTGCACACTTTCGTCACGGCCTTCAGGCTTCAGCCCAGCCAGCCTGCCACATCCTCCGGATGTATGGGGGCTGGGAGGCGAGCAGTGAAGGGGTATGATGGGCCAAGAATTTTGGAGCTCCAATAATCTCCCAACCCAACCTTGAAGACCAAATGAGCAGGCCAAGGTTGAATTTTCAATTTCAAGTAGGGTGACGTTGTACACCCAACAGAAGTTGGGTACCCATCTCTAGAGACTAGCATACATGCAGGATGCAGGAGGAAGAGAAATCTAAAATCTGACAGTGAGCACTCACCTTGCCTACTCGTTGCGGTTTGTGCTTGGCACTGGATCCCCACACGAG
Source organism: Closterium sp. Naga37s-1 (assembly GCA_947471745.1). Classification (NCBI taxonomy): domain Eukaryota; kingdom Viridiplantae; phylum Streptophyta; class Zygnematophyceae; order Desmidiales; family Closteriaceae; genus Closterium; species Closterium sp. Naga37s-1. The sequence continues at coordinate 23,786 of CANJKZ010000862.1, forward strand.
AGCACTGGTGGGTAGGCAGGGACACATACGAGAGGGAGGAGGAAAGGAGGAGGAAGGAGCAAGAGGGGGTTTAACAATAGCTTGGCAGCGCACCCCCACACCAGAGCATTTTTTAATAATATCTATGCGGATGCAACTCACTATCTCAACTGCCCGACTCACTATTTGCACTGCCCAACTCACTATCTGGACTGCTCGACTCACAGATTGAACTGCCCAGCTCAATATTTGAGCTGCCCAACTCACGATTTCAGACTGCCGAGCTCACTATTTGAACTGTTCTCACTATCTGAACTGCCCGGCCCACTATTTAAACTGGCCGACTCATATTTTAACTGGCCGACTCACTATTTAAACTGCCCGACTCACTATTTGAACTGCTTGGACATGTCCTTATGAATACGGTTGCAGAAGTCATCCACCGACACGGACTTGCCCGACAGGATCACCGGATCCTCGTAGTCCGGATTCATTCTTCCCCCACCTACCCCCCTTCCCCTCCCCTCCCCACCATCCCGTTAGAAGCCACTGTTTCGACCTGCCCAACTCCCTGTTTCACGCTGCCCGACTGGCAAGTCCACCCTGCCCGAACCAGCGTTTCAGGCTGCCCGACTCAATATTTCAGGCTGCCCGTCCCACTATTTGAACTGCCCGACTCACTATTTGAGCTGCCCGACTCAAACTCACTATTTGAACTGCCCGACTCACTATTTGAACTGCTTGGACATGTCCTTATGAATACGGTTGCAGAAGTCATCCACCGACACGGACTTGCCCGACAGGATCACCGGATCCTCGTAGTCCGGATTCGCCCCCCTTGGCTTGGTGTACACTCGCACGAGGTCAAGGTACTCCCACACCTTCTCGAGCAATCCGTCCAGATTCCACTCCAAGTGAGCACTGCGTGCAAGCAGGGAAGGGAAGAAACGTGCATGCACACGTGTAGATCATGTGAGCATGTCTGGTCGTCCGGATTCGCCCCCCTTGGCTTGGTGTACACTCGCACGAGGTGTCAAGGTATTCCCACACCTTCTCGAGCAGCCCGTCCAGATTCCACTCCAGATGAGCGCTGCGAAAGCACACAGGAAAGAGAAGGCACAGGAGCATGTTTTGATTGCTCTGAGTTCGCTTCCCCTTGGCTTGGTGTACACTCGCATGAGATCAAAATATTCCCACACCTTCACGAGCGATTAAGGCTTGAGCCTTGAGGTGCTGGATAAGCCGCTGCACTACTGCAAGCCGTTAATCGCTCGCCGTAGTGCAGCAGCTCCTCCATCCTGCTGTGCTCGATCTTAAACCCTCTATAAGCTGCTCCCTCAAGAGTATTAGTACCTGACAGGGAAGTAGTGCGCCAGCTTATCCAGCACCTCCAGCTCCTCCAATGTAATTTGGTCGACCTTATTCACGGCGTACACACACGGGATGTACACGCGGCTGTCCCTTATACCCTCTATAAGCTGCTCCCTTAATTTAACAGTAGTATTACCTGACAGGGCAGTAATGGGGCAGCTTGTCTAACACTTCCAGCTCCTCCAGCGTGATTTGGTCGACCTTATTGACAGCGTACACACACGGGATGTACACGCGGCTGCCCTCAATCACGTCGATCAGGTCGTCCACCGTCGCATCGTATCGCAGATGCACGTCCGCGTTGTGGATGCGGTACTCGGAGCACACGGCCTTCACCGTGTCCAGGTCCAGGTTGGTGACGCTGCACGCTGCTGTGATGCTGATGCCGCCCTTGTCCTTTCTCCTGAAGGTGAGGTTCGGAGGCTCCTTGTTCAGCCTGGGAGGAAGAAGAGGAGGGAGTGAGGGAGGGAGAGAGAGGGGGACGAAGGGGACGAAGAAGGGGAGGGAGGAGGGGAGGGAGAGGAGGGAGGGAAAGGAAGGAGGTTGAGTGAGGGAGGCGTGAATGAGGTACTCGGAGCACACAGCCTTGACGGTGTCCAGGTCTAGATTGGTGACGCTGCACGCTGCTGTGATGCTGATGCCGCCCTTGTCCTTCCGCCTGAAGGTGAGATTTGGAGGTTCCTTGTTCAGCCTGCCAGGGGGGGAAACGGCACCCCCCGTCGAGAAACGGGAGGGAGAAGGGGAGGGAGACGGGGAGGGAGGAGCGGAGTGAGAGGGGGCGGGAGGGAGGGGGTGAGGGAGGGGTGGATGCGGTCCAGGTCTAGGTGACCAAAAACGCTTTTGCCTTTAAGCGTATAGCGTTTATCCGCTTGCGTATACACGCAAAACGCTATACGCTAACGAATACGCAATACGCTCGGGGGTTTTTTTTTGGGCTGCCCAAAATCGAAAATTTTCGAGTATATCTAGAAAGTTCCGTCTTTTCACGGCGAAGAAGATGCCGTGCTCGAAATGGACGTCCGAGGTCTACCCTGGCCTGGACGTGCCTTCAATGTGTGGAGGTGGGTTTGTTTCCGTGCTTTCAATTTGCGGCGCCGGGATTGTGAGTTGGGTTACGTGGCACCAGTCTTTGGAGTCGCGATGTCCTTGACATTTCACATTGGGGTTCCACCCATTTCAACCGCTCTCGATCTACAACCTCCCTCCAAACCAACTTTGTTCCCACCAACAAATCCCACGCTACTTAACAAGCAGGTATAATTCTCTCTCGTCAATTCATCCTCCCGTCATTGTTCAGAGCTCCTTAGAATGGCTTCTGCAGTTGTTAACCCGACCCAGCCCACTCCCCCTCCTGATACCGGCACGGCCAGTCCTGATCGTGCGACGCGAGTTTACCTTCCAGATGTCGACCACGAGGTGTTCAAGCATTTCCGCCGCATAAAGGTGGACGAGGGGAAATCGCAGCAGTACGAGTGCAGGTACTGCTGCAATGTTTTTTCTGGTGCCGCCATCCGCTGCGCGCAGCACTTGGCGAGTTGGCGGAAGATGAAGCGCCGCGAAGTGGCGCTATGCAAGGAAGCCCCCCCTGAAGCGCGGGCGGCCATGCGGAAGAAATACGAGGCTAAGGCTGCAGCGGCGGCTTTGCGCCGCGAGGCGACATCGGATGCCATTGCCTCGGTTACCAGCAGCGGCAAAAGGAGCCGCATTACTGACTACTTGGAGACGGATGCGGCAGCTGGGAAGCGCGAAGCACATGAGGCGTTGGCGCTCATGTTCGCGGGGTGTCGCATCCCTGAGCGCGTCGCGGATCACCCGCTCTTCATCAACGCCGTTTGTGCCATTCGGGACGCCGGCACAGGATACGTCCCACCAAAGAAGGGGTTCATCGGCGGGGCGGGCTTGCGACTGTGCTGCGACAGCATCGACAGGGGGCTTTCTGGAGTGAAGGCGAGCTGGAAGCGGACCGGCGTGACAATTTCTTCTGACATGATGACCGATAAGAACGGTCGCCCCCAGGCGAACGTGTTTCTCGTCAACGAGAGTGGCGCGGTGTTCAAGGACTGCGTGGACTGCCGCATGGAGAGTAAGACCGGCGGTTATGTCGCCAGCATCCTCAGGCCCGTGGTGGAGGAGGTCGGACCGGAGAACGTGGTGGCGTTCTGCACGGACGGGGGGTCCAACTACGCAGTGGCGTGCAACCAACTGATCGCGGAATGGCCGCACATTCAACACGTGCCTTGCGGCACCCACGTGTTGGACCTCTTCATGGAGGACGTCGGCAAGATGCCGTGGGCCAAGAATGTGGTGGACCCTGCGGGCGATATCAGCTCCTTCGTCCGCAACCACCACTGGACGAGGGGATACTTGCGGAACCCGCAAATGGTGGGTGCAAGGATGCTGCAGGCGCTGAAACCGGCGGGAACCAGATTCGGGACACAATACATTGTTGTGTCCCGTCTCTGTCAGCTGCGGCAGTCGCTTGCACAGATGGTGGTGTCTGATGTGTGGAAGGGCTGGGCAGTTGGGGACAGGAAGAAGCCTGCGGAGAAATTTGCAGCGCAAATTCTTGATGACGCGTGGTGGAAGACGGCGGAGTTTTTCTGCAAGTTGATGAAGCTCCCGTTCTTCGCAATGCGGAAGACCGATGCGGATGCCAAGGGGATCATGGGCCGTATGTATGACATTATGTTGCAGTTGACCGAGGATGTGGGGACAGTGGTGGAGGAGGATGAGGAGCAGCTCTCCCACTCCGACAAGGTGCAGATCCGCCGCCTGCTGAGGGACAGGTGGGACGGCAGCCTCGCCTGCCCCATGCACGTTGCGGGGCGGATTCTCAACCCGGCGAACCAGGATGAGGACATCTTCGGCTCAGACGCGGAGTGCACAAAGGTATTCAAAGCCTTCATCACTCAGCACGCCGAGCACCTTTGCAATCACGGGAAGGAGGGGGAAGATGGGGATGACATTGGGGAGGTTTTGATGGAACTGCAGGACGGGGTGAGGGCATTTCTGGATATGAAGGGAAGTTTCGGGATGGGGGATGCAATTGCTCAGAGGAACTTGGTCAAGGAGGGCAAGTATGACATGGTAAAGTGGTGGCAGTGGCACGGCACTGACGCACCAAAGCTGGCGGCCCTCGCCATCAGGACTCTCTCTCAGCCCGTGTCAGCTTCACCATGTGAGAGGGGATGGTCAACGTGGGAGGGGGTGCACACGGCCCGCCGGAACCGGCTTGGCTCTGCCAAGTGCCGGGATTTGGTTTTTGTTGCGCACAACTGGAACGTTGTGCGCAAGTGGCATTCCCGTGCAGATGTCATGCCGGGTGTGGTGCTCGGAAACATGCCGGAGCCTCCCGTGCCCGAGGGCTACAATGTGGTGGAGGGGGACGAGGAGAAGGAGGAGGAGGGGGAAGACGACATTCTGGAGGATGAGTATGAGTAGGTGGCGTTATTGATGGAGTAGCGTGAGTAGTAGTATGTGTGGTAGTAGTATGAGATGAGTATGTGTCATTGTAATGTTGGTGGTGAATAAGTTTGAGTCGGGAAAAAAATCTGGGAAATCCAACCCCTGTGGAAACTGACCCCAGAAGTATATCAGGGGGGTCAAAATTTAGCTGCCCGAACTTTTTTAAAACCTGCCCGAAATAGCGTATCGAGGGTCTCGGGACCTCTGCGTATAGCGTATAAACGCGAGCGTATATACGACACGCGTATATACGCTAAACGCGTATATGGTCACTTAGGTCCAGGTCCAGGTTGGTGACGCTGCTGTGATGCTGATGCCGCCCTTGTCCTTTCTTCGGAAGGTCAGGTTCGGAGGTTCCTTGTTCAGCCTGGGAGAGAGGGAGGGGGCCGGGCAGGGGGAGAGCGAGGTGAGAAAGGGAGGAGAAGGGGAGGGAGAGAGGGAGGGAAAGGGGAGCTTGACGGTGCCACTGAACACACCTGACACCCGCTTGATGGTGCCACCACAACACACCTGACACCCGCTTGATGGTGCCATCACAACACACCTGACACCCGCTTGATGGTGCCACCACAACACACCTGACACCCGCTTGATGGTGCCACCACAACACACCTGACACCCGCTTGATGGTGCCACCACAACACACCTGACACCCGCTTGATGGTGCCACCACAACACACCTGACACCCGCTTGATGGTGCCATCACAACACACCTGACACCCGCTTGATGGTGCCACCACAACACACCTGACACCCGCTTGATGGTGCCACCACAACACACCTGACACCCGCTTGATGGTGCCACCACAACACACCTGACACCCGCTTGATGGTGCCATCACAACACACCTGACACCCGCTTGATGGTGCCACCACAACACACCTGACACCCGCTTGATGGTGCCACCACAACACACCTGACACCCGCTTGATGGTGCCACCACAACACACCTGACACCCGCTTGATGGTGCCACTGAACACACCTGACACCCGCTTGATGGTGCCACCACAACACACCTGACACCCGCTTGATGGTGCCACCACAACACACCTGACACCCGCTTGATGGTGCCATCACAACACACCTGACACCCGCTTGATGGTGCCACCACAACACACCTGACACCCGCTTGATGGTGCCACCACAACACACCTGACACCCGCTTGATGGTGCCACCACAACACACCTGACACCCGCTTGATGGTGCCATCACAACACACCTGACACCCGCTTGATGGTGCCACCACAACACACCTGACACCCGCTTGATGGTGCCACCACAACACACCTGACACCCGCTTGATGGTGCCACCACAACACACCTGACACCCGCTTGATGGTGCCACCACAACACACCTGACACCCGCTTGATGGTGCCACCACAACACACCTGACACCCGCTTGATGGCGTCAACACAACACACCTGACACCCGCTTGATGGTGCCACCACAACACACCTGACACCCGCTTGATGGCGTCAACACAACACACACATGAGAATGCACGACAACACACCTTGCGAAACTGGCAACAAGCCAACCCAGCCCAACCCAACCCAACCCAACCCAACCCAACACAACACAACACAATGCAAACTCGACTGAACCTGCCGGCACTCATGCTGTTGTCTCTTGCACAACACAACTCAACCCACCTGATACCAAACCCTTCAAGCTCCTTCTCAATCAGTCGCTTGTGTGTGATGGGCTTGATGGCATCCAACACGATCACAATGCAGTTGCACGTGCGGGCGGTGGAGATGACCTGAAGGAGTGGCATCAGCGAGGAAAGGGGATGTACGGAGTGAGTAATGTGAGAGATCTCAAGCTCTTTCTCAAGAAGTCTCTTGTGGGAGATGGGCTTGATTGCTTAGCATCCAACATGATCACAATGCAGTTGCACGTGCGGGCCGTGGAGATGACCTGACGGAGCGGAGGAACCAGAGGGGAGCGAGGGGAGGCGAGGCAAGGGAGGGAAGAGACTGTTGAAGTGATCTCAGAGAGGGTGATGGGCTTGATGGCGTCCAACACGATCTCGATGCAGCTGCACGTGCAAGCGGACGAAATGACCTGATGGAATGATGTCCACGCACGGCAATGGAATGGGAGGGAAGTTCGGAATCGGAGAAGCGAGGTTCGTGGGAAGAAAATCAACTAAGGGCTTGAATCTAACTGCTTGGCTCGTGGGCTCCGGTTGATAAAGCCAAGTTGCTTCGGCTCGATGGCAATTAGTCAACTAGTCAACTAGATTCGAGTTATTAAAGCGCTCTGTCTGACCAAGCGGCTTGGCCGTTTTGGTGTCAAATTCCATCACCTGCCTGCCTCGGCCCTTGATGACCCCGGGTAACTCCCAACAGATCTAGATGTTCAATGATTAGATGTAATTCAGCCAGCCAGCCATGCCACATGCCACAAGGACATTGAACATCTAAACAGATTCTAGCACATCCCTCCCTTCCTAACTCCCTCCTTCACTCCCTTATCTGCCTGCCTCGCCGCTCGTCCTTGGCTTCCTCAGTGATTCCAGCATTTGTCATTCAGCCAGCCATGCCACATGGCACAAGGACATTGAACATCTAGATGAATACTAACGCCTCCCTCCCTCCCTCACTCCCCCTCTCACCTGCCTGCCTCGCCCCTTGCCATCCTTGGCCCCCTCAATAATCCCGGGTAAGTCCAGCAGCTGCCATCCAATAGTGACACATGTGGCATGCCACACACACAGACAGACAGGCATGACAAAAAAGGGTGGAAGGAAGCAGCATGATGAAGACAGAGGAGGAAATGTAAGGGGGCTGAAAATCAATAGTGCGGGAGCAGCTAGTTCCAATCCAACAGCGCATGGCTATTGTGAGATTGAATAGCACTTTGAGTAGCCCACGCACCTGGATCTTGGCTCCTCGGTACCGAATGACACCCGGGATGCACGTGAGCGTTGTGAACTCGTACGATGCCACCTGCATGCAGGCGGGAGGTATGACAAGGAGGATAGGGGAGGGGGAGGACAGCGGGGGTGGGTGACGCGTTACAAGGTGCTGGAATAGCCACAGAAAGGGATGCACGTGAGCGTTGTGAACTTGCACGACATGTTACCTGCATGCAGGCGGGAGGTATGACAAGGAGGATAGGGGAGGGGGAGGACCCGGGGGGTGAAGAGTTACAAGGTGCTGGAATAGCCACAGACAGGGATGCACGTGAGCGTTGTGAACTTGCACGACATGCCACCTGCATGCAGGTGGGAGGTGAGACGGCAGGCATTGAAATGCAATCAGGAAGCAGGAATTCTGCAGCTGCAGCAGCAGCAGCAGCAGCACCAGCTGATGTGCCTGTGAGTTTTCTCAAAAGCGACGACTTCCCCGCAAAGGGAAAGCCCGTAAGCCCCACTCGCAAATTGCCGCACTTCGTCACGTCAAATCCCTGCCCCCTGCGTGTGATGAGGCGATTTTTGAGTCGACTCGCGTGTGATGAGGCGATTTTTTAGTCGACTCAAAAATCGCCTCATCACACGTCAAATCCCTGCCCCCTGCTCCTACTCGGTTCACCAGCCTACCGCAGAGAATGTGCTTGGAAGCTCGTTTAAACGTGTCAACTTCCCCACCGAGGGGAAACTTAAAAGTTCCACTCGCGAGTCACCGCTCTTAGTCACGTCAAATACCTATTCCGCTGCTATTGTTCCGCTGCTATTGTTCCCTGCTCCTACTCCGTTCACGAGCCTACCTCCGAGAATGTGCCTGTCAGCTTGTTTGAAAGTGTCAACCAACTTCCCCACGGACGGGAAACCCACGAGCCCCACTCGTGAGTCGCCACCATTCTTCGTCACGTAACAGGTCGAACCCTTCCCTGCTCCTACTCCGTTCACTAGCCTACCTCCGAGAATGTGCCCGTTAGTTTGTTCAAGAACGTCGATTTCCCCACGGACGGGAATCCCACGAGCCCCACTCGTGAGTCACCACTCTTTGTCATGTCAAAGCCCTCCCCTGCCCCTGCTCGGTTCAGCAACAGCAGCAGCAGCAGCAGCCTACCTCAGAGAATGTGCCTGTCAGCTTGTTTAGAAGCGTCGATTTTCCCACGGACGGGAAACCCACAAGCCCCACTCGCGAGTCCCCACTCTTCGTCACGTCGAACCCTTCCCCAGCTCCGCCTCCCTTGCCGCCCGAGGGCGTGAGGATCTCTCGCCGAAGCTTCGCCAGCTTGGCCTGCATTGGTGAGGGGAGAGGGAGAAGAGGGAGAAGATAGAAGAGGGTTCAAAGAACGAATCTTTGATATACGCTGAAGGATTGGAAAAAGAGTGTGAAAAAGGGCAAAACGGGGATTGTTTCGAAACACGGGGAGCAGCGCCGTAAAGTGACGTTGTCTTAAGATTCTGCGTGCAAACGGGTGAACCAGAACTATACTCGTATGCAGCCCCGCAATCGGTATCAGCTCACCTTTAGCAGGCCCAAGTGGTGCGCTGTTGCCTTGTTCTTCTGCGTGCGAGCCATCTGCAAGCATGAGAGTACAGGAGCGTAAGAGCACACCAGCACACGGAAAAAGATAGTTGGTACCTCATAATATACCATGCATGTACTTATCAACGTACTCGTAAACTCTCTCCTCTCTCACAGTAAGATTCTTTATTCACCCGCTCCGATGCTTCATTCACCTTCAGTCACGTCACGTCCAATTACTACTAATTCTCTCATTCAAAGCCCTTGAATCTCGGTGTGGAGCGAATCTCAAGATCCACATGTCCTCGATACAAGAGACATCAATGCAGAGCAAACACGCACCTCATCTTCAATGTCTTTGATCTTCTGCGTAATGGTCCCCATGGCTGCCGGTCAACGGTCAACGACGGTTAACAACGGTTAACAGCGGTCAACGACGGTTGACGACACCCAACGACGGCCAAAGACGGTTACCCTTTTCTTCCTAATCAACGACGTCCCTATCCAGCAATATCTAAGTTTCTGCGTTTGAGAGAGACGAGTAGCCGAATCTAAATATTTGCTAGTCGAATCGTTCGGCAGGCAGACCGTTACGTCACACAGATGCTCGCTTTGCTGCACGGCAACTTCTGAGGCAAACCACAACGAGAAGATGTAACGCCGTTGCAACTACTGGCACTTCCGGCTAACCGCAACCAGAAACTTAATCCGCACGCCAGTAACCGCACCGCCACAAACGTCGATCCGCGATCGTTTTCAACTGGCAAGTGGCTATTGAGTAATTATTCCAGGTCAGAGACACTGGAACTTTCAGCGCTGATCGCACGTGTAATCTGCAGCACAGAAAGCTAGTTGCCGGGGGTGCGAGTCCCTCCGAGAACAGAAGCGGAGCTCCTACGAGACCAAGGCGCGGAAGTGAGCTAGAGGCGAGCTGGAAGCAAGCTCTACGAAAGGAAGGACACACACACAGAATCTGACACGACAATATTTAGAGAAGCTGGAAACTGAAGGCCAAAACCCTTATCTCCAGCTTTGGCTAGTGTGAAGGGGGGGACAAGGCGGGACAAGCTCGAGGGCAAGAGGGGATTTGGAATTCGCTACATATGCGCTTTAGAGAAATGCTTTTCGTTTTCGAAGATTCGAGAAACGTGTCGATGGTACGTCGATTTTCACGTATACACTGGTAAAAAATAGAGAGCTGAAAGCATGTCTAGGGCTAAAGATAACACATGTATGCACTCAACTATGCAGCATTTCGGCGATTGCACATTACGTAAATGGCTGTAAGAACTTGGAAACGATATAAACCGTTAATCTCCAAACCTCTTACAAATTAATAATGAAACCGCACATGGCAGAGCAACACATGTGGCTTTGCTCACACGATAGTGACAAAATCATAAATATTGAAATATTGTGAAGTTCTCTCCGTACCAGCTAAAATACCGTCACACCCATGTTCTACTAAACAGCGTCCACATTTCAGGCTGAAACCACTGAGAGGGAAACTGGAAGAACGGGTTTGTGAAGTCTGGGGAAGGCAGGGCAGGGAGAGGGAAAGACAAGTGCGGGATTGAGCACATAAGGTCATGAACGTGGGAGCATGCATTATTTTTGTTGCACCCATGCATGCCTGTGTTTTGGCATGCTTGTTTCTACAGGAGTTTAGTGTGGTGCTTATGTATAGAATAGGTGTGTATGTGTGCAAGTGTGCGCCTACAACTGTGTGCATGTGACAGTATGTGTCGGCGAAAAAAAAGGCAGCCAGGTGAAGAGAAACACTTCAAAAAAAAAAACCTAAACCCTAAGGGACTTCCCCCAAATAACGCAACCACCTACCTTGGGAGCTGCTGCGTCCTATCTCATTCTGCCACGTGGCAGGAACAGGCAGCCTATCGTCCCTGTAGCTTTCCACCCACTCCTCCACCGGTACTCTCCTCTCGGCCACCTCCATCAGCACAGCCAGGCACGCGTTCACCTGTGATGGGGAGGAGGGGGGAGAACGAGAGAATGAATGTAGTGAAAAAAAATTGTCCACCCACTCCTCCACTGGTACTCTCCTCTCAGCCACCTCCATCAGCACAGCCAGACACGCATTCACCTGTGATGGTGGGGAGGGGCAAGGAAAGGAGTTGCAACGAGGGAAGATGGCCTGTAATTCCTGTGGGGTTCCACGGTCCACCCACTCCTCCACCGTTACCCTCCTCTCTGCCACCTCCACCAGCACAGCCAAACATGCAATCACCTGTGGCGGGAGGGGAGGGGAGAGAGTCAACTCTTGTCGGCCCATCACTCTCCAACACCTATCAAGACATCTCAATCGCCCTTTCGCTCACCTCATGTGCTCTCTCCCGCAGCACCATGTGCGCTCCCATGAGAGGCAAGAAGCGCGCCACCCTTCCTAGACTCCTAGCGACCCTCTCGCCCAATGAAATGTGAGCAATGACGTCATCCCTGAAGATTGTGGGGGCAAAGGGGAGGGGTGTGAGGGATGACGAGAGGGGAGGGTAGAGGGGGTGGGTGGGAGGCACGTGTGACCACATATAAACCATGTGTAACCCCGTGGGAGGAGAAAGGTAAGAGGGAAGAGAGGATAGGAGAGAAGGGGAGAGGAAGTACCTGCCATGGATGACGGCGGATAAAGGGACCAGAGGAGAGGGAGAACCCTCACTTGTGGGGATGTGCGCACTGCAGATCTCATCCACATCGTGTGGTGTGACGGAGTGTGTTTAAGCACAGGGGAAGGTAAGATGGAAGAGAGGGAAGACGGGAAGTACCTGCCATGGCTGACGGCTGTGAGACGTCTCAAAACCTGCCATGGCTGACGGCTGTGAGACGTCTCAAAACCTGCCATGGCTGACGGCTGTGAGACGTCTCAAAACCTGCCATGGATGACGGCTGTGAGACGTCTCAAAACCTGCCATGGATGACGGCTGTGGGGATGTGCGCTCTGCAGATCTCATCCACATCGTGTGGTGTGAGAGAGTGCGGTTAGGGAGACGGTGAGGAGAAGGAAGTGGGAAGAGGGGGATCAGCTGATGAAGGGGCCAGAGGAGAGGGAGAACCCTCACCTGCCATGAATGACGGCAATGGGGATGTGCGCACTGCAGATCTCATCCACATCGTGGTGAGTGGGGAGTGTGTTTAAGGAGCAAGGAAGAGAGGGAACCGGGAAAACGAAGAAAAGGGTAGCGAGAAAGCACCTGCCATGAATTACGGCAGTGGGGACGTGACGTGAGCGCTGCAGATCTCATCCACATCATGGCGAGTGGGGAGTGTGTTTAGGGAGCAGAGGAGACAGGTACAAGGGAAGTGGAAAGAGAAGGAAAGCAAGACGGAAGGGAGGGTAGGAGGGAGGAGCGGGAAGTACCTGTCATGGATAACAGAGGTGGGGATGTGCGCGCTGCAGATCTCATCCACATCATGTGGAGTGAGGGTGCATTCAAGGAGATGAGGAGAAAATGAAGAGGGAAGAGAAGGAAGAGGGGAGAGAGGGAAGCGAGGGAGTAACTGCCATGAATGACGGCGGTGGGGATGTGCGCGCTGCAGATCTCATCCACATCATGTGGTGTGAGAGAGTGCGGTTACGGAGGCGGTGAGGAGAAGGAAGGGGTAAGAGGGGGGACCAGAGGAGAGGGAGAACCCTCACCTCCCATGAATGACGGCGGTGGGGATGTGAGCGCTGCAGATCTCATCCACATCGTGTGGTGTGAGGGAGTGCGTCCAGCATGCGTTGAGGTGCCCGTTCGCACCATGAGGTGTCTGCATGGCGGACGGTGCTGACAGCTCGCGCACATACTCCTGAGGAAGATGGGGAGATAAAGGGCGTGTATGAGGGATGGAGTGCGTTAAGCAGGTGAGGGAGTGGTTCCAGCACCCATTCAGATGCCCATTCACCTGGTGGGGTGTCTGCATGGCGGATGGTGCTGACAGCTCGCGCACATACTCCTGAGGAAGATGGGGAGATAAAGGGCGTGTATGAGGGATGGAGTGCGTTAAGCAGGTGAGGGAGTGGTTCCAGCACCCATTCAGATGCCCATTCACCTGGTGGGGTGTCTGCATGGCGGATGGAACTGGAAAGGGCAGGGATACTTACACGCATCTGCTAGACTTAGCTTGTTCATGCCATAATCAGTACAGCCAGCGCAGCTACACTGTATGCATGCCATACCATATGTATGCCATAGCCATGCCAATACACTTCAAGCTACCTCACAAGCACACGCTAGACCTCACAAACAAGTACACGTCACTGCTAAAATACAAGCACACACTACAGGACACCCATACCATGGGTTGTCACAGAGAAAAGCTTTGTCACAGAGAAAAGCTTTGTCACAGAGAAAAGCTTTGTCACAGAGAAAAGCTTTGTCACAGAAACATGCAATGAACGCCACAGAGCCATACCTCTTTTGGTATGGCTAAAAAAATTACAAGCACACACACTAGAGCCCATACCATGTGTAGAGCTTCTCTTCGCGACATGCCACTGCCTGCCTCCGTTTCCTCCATGTATTCCTGGCAGGGCAGAAGAGAAAAGGTGGGAGGCAAGTAGAGAACAAGGGAGAGAAGGCGGCATTTGAGCGACTTTTTAGTCGCATAAATTCTGTTTCTGTCACAAGCCACTGCTTGCCTCCGTTTCCTCCATGTATTCCTGGCAGGCAAGTAGACGGGAAGAGCCGGGGAGAAGGAAGAGAACAAGGGAGAAAAACAGGCGATGCTTGAGGCAATGCCTGAGGTGATGTATGAGGCGCCTACATAAATCCACTTCGTCACAAGCCACTGCTTGCCTGAGTTTCCTCCATGTACTCCTGGCAAGCAAGCAGAGGGGAAAAGGCAGGAGGCAAGCAGAGAACGAAGGAGAGAAGGCGATGTTTGAGGCAATGTCCTATATGAATCCTCTCCGTGACATGCCACTGCTTGCCTGCGTTTCCTCCATGTACGCCTGGCAAGCAAGCAGAAGGGAAGAGCCGTGGAGAACACGAGAAAAAAAGGCAATGCTTTGAGGCGCCTACATAAACCCACTTCATGACAAGCCAACGCCATCCACTTAGGCTCTCCGTTCAAAGGCCCAGATGTTTGGTGGTGGTGGGTCGCATGATGCAATGCAACCCACTTGAGACAGGCAATTCAAAGTCAATTCCCCTGGGACAAGTGCGCGTCCAGGTCCACTTGAGCCCTGAGCTCCGGGGCACAGGGGTTTGGTTTGATTGAGGCGTCTAAATCGAATTGTGAGACATCAAAAAAATTCACAGTCCCCTGGGCCCTGCGAGAAGTGCATGTCGAGGTCCACCTGAGCCCTCAGCTCCAAGGCACAGGGGTTAGGTTGGTAGGCTTCTGTGTCGGCTAGTTTTGAGACGTCTCAAAACCAGGTCCACCTGAGCCCTCAGCTCCAAGGCACAGGGGTTAGGTTGGTAGGCTTCTGTGTCGGCTAGTTTTGAGACGTCTCAAAACCAGGTCCACCTGAGCCCTCAGCTCCAAGGCACAGGGGTTAGGTTGGTAGGCTTCTGTGTCGGCTAGTTTTGAGACGTCTCAAAACCAGGTCCACCTGAGCCCTCAGCTCCAAGGCACAGGGGTTAGGTTGGTAGGCTTCTGTGTCGGCTAGTTTTGAGACGTCTCAAAACCAGGTCCACCTGAGCCCTCAGCTCCAAGGCACAGGGGTTAGGTTGGTAGGCTTCTGTGTCGGCTCAAAGTCACCTCACCTGCGAGAAGTGCCTGTCCAGATCCACCTGAGCCCAGGTCCACTTGAGATCTCAGATTCACAAGTGGTGAGTTTGCACCTGCTGCATGTGCATGCGTGCGTCCACTCAAAGTCACCTCACCTGAGATCCCAAGTGGACCTGGGCTCAGGTGGACCTGACCACAGCCCGATCTACCTGAGCTCCAGTGCACATGGGTTCGGTTGGTTGGCTTCTGTGTCGGCTCAAAGTCACCTCACCTGGACCTTTTGAGAAATTTCAAATGTCACCTCACCTGCGAGAAGTGCATGTCCAGGTCCATTTGAGCCCGCAGCTCCAAGGCACCTGGGCTCCTGGGTTCGGTTGCACGCTAACCACATCGACTCTCAAAGCTACTACCTCACCTGCGAGAAGTGCATGTCCAGGTCCATTTGAGCGCGCAGCTCCGGGGTATGGATCAGGTGCATCGACACCTCACCTCACCTCACCTCACCTCACCTCACCTAACCTCACCTCACCTCACCTCACCTCACCTCACCTCACCTCACCTCACCTCACCTCACCTCACCTGCGAGAAGTGCGTATCCAGGTCCACCTGAGCCCTCAGCTCCGGGGTTCGAGCATTCAACAGACGGTAGACAATGGAGAAGACACGCGAGTCCAGCTGGGGAGGTGGCGGGGAGGAAGGAAGGGGGGTTGGGAGGAAGGGAATGGCAGACATACATATCGGGAGACGAGGCGCCTCAAATATGTAGAAAGAACAGTGTTTGGACACTCATCATTCGATCAACACCGGGGAAGACACGCGATTCCAGCCGGGGTGATGTTGGGTGTGTGTGGGCGGAAGGGGGGGGGGGGAGGGGTTGGGACGGGGGGAGGGAAGGGGAGGTATGACATGCAGTGCAGAAGGTGAGGCCTACACAGGGGAGGAGAAAGTCGAAGCCACCCCCCCCCCTCCATTGACACTGATGAGTGCAAAGAAGATGATTAGATGCGATGCTGCTGCTGCCAGGTGTGTTTTGATGAGTATTTTTCTTGAATCACACCAAGGGGGGGTTAATGAGCCTCACACAAGGGTGGAGTGGTGAGGGGTGGTGAGGTGAGGAGTGGTGAGGAGGAGTGGTGAGGAGGAGTGGTGAGGAGTAGTGAGGAGCCTTACGCGGGGGAGAAGGTCGAAGCCCCCCCCGCTAACGCTGATGAGAGCAAGGGAGATGATTCTGTGTGATGCTGCTGCTGCCACCTTGCATGCTATCATGCCGCCTGGAGTGTCGGGAGGATGGTGGGGAGGGAAGAGGGAAAGAGGGAGGGAGGGAGGGAGGTAAGGAAGAGAAACCAAAGGGGAGTGCATGCAAGGAAGTAGATCACTCAGTGTAATTCTGATTAGTGCAAGGGAGATGAAACTGCCACATGGAGATGAAACCGACACAGGGAGATGAAACCGGCCGAACCATGGAGATCACCAGCTCATGGCAATGGGACTGACCAATTGACATGAAACCAGCCTATGGAGATTAAACTGGAGCACGGAAATGAAACGGACACAGGGAGATGAAACGGGCACATGGACACGTAACTGATTCATGGAGATGAAACCGAACCAGGGAGATGAAACTGACCCATGGAATGGCCAACCAAGTGGAACCTGGTCCAGCCGAGATGATCCGCCAGGAACAGTGCATCTGCTGCCATCACCTCCGTACTGGCAGGGGGGTAAGGGGGGGTGGAAGGGGGTAATGGAGGGGTCGGAGGGGGTAGTGCATACATACAAACATCATGCATGATCCGCCGGGAACAGTGCATCTGCTGCCATCACCTCCGTGCAGGTTGTGGGGTAAAAGGGGAGTTGGGGGGGGGGGGGGGGGGGGGGAGGGGCACATTATACATACGCATGCATCTGCTGCCATCCCTCCGTGCTGTGCAAAATGGAACGGGGGGGAAGTAGGGGAAACAACTGTGTAAAACAAACATATACAGTTTTCTTGAACTCCAGTTTGTAAGAGCGCGCTGCGCACGCATGTACTTGTTATTGAAGAAGTGTTTTGAGACATCTCAAAATACTCGTCGCTGCTGCAGAGTGGAACAGAGAGCAGACCAGAGCACTCACGTGTAGTGTACTGGGTGGGGAGTTGACTTTTGAGTCGACTGAAAAGTGAACTCCAGTCTGTAAGAGCGCACGCGTGTGTTAGAATATATGTGTACTCGCTGCTGCAGAGTGGAACAGAGAGCAGAGCACTCACGTGTACTGGGTGGGGTCTGAGTGGCACGAGCTGTGCCCCACTCCCCGGTTGCCAAACACACACGCCTCACCTCACCTCACCTCCCCGTAGCACAGCAAACGAGCAGCTACTGAGTGTTACTCACGTGCACTGGGTGGGGTCTGAGGGGCACGAGCTGTGCCCCACTCCCCGGTTGCCAAACACACACGCCTCACCTCCCCTCACCTCCCCGTAGCACAGCAAACGAGCAGCTACTGAGTGTTACTCACGTGTACTGGGTGGGGTCTGAGGGGCACAAGCTGTGCCCCACTCCCCGATTGCCAAAGATGCACACCTCAATCCCACTCCTCCTGCCGCCCCTTTGTGTCTCTTCCAGTGAGCGCACGACTAGCACAGCACAGAGAGCACTCACGTGTACTGGGTGGGATCGGTGGGGCATGAGCTGTGTCCCACTCCCCGGTTGTCAGACACACACACCACCTCCCTCCCTCCCTCCCTCCCTCCCTCCCTCCCTCCCTCCCTCCCTCCCTCCCTCCCTCCCTCCTTCCCTCCCTCCCTCCGAGGGAGCACTCACGTGTACAGAGAGCAATCACATCACAGCACAGAGGGCACTCACGTGTACTGGCTGGGGTCGGTGGGGCACGAGCTGTGCCCCACACGAGCCAGACTCTCTAAACGAGCAGCTACTAAGTGTTACCCACGTGTACTGGGTGGGGTCTGAGGGGCACGAGCTGTGCCCCACTCCCCGGTTGTCAAAGATGCACACTTCAATCCCACTCCTCTCTCCTTCCGAGGGAGCACTCACGTGTACAAAGAGCAATCACAGCACAGAGAGCACTTACGTGTATTCGCTGGGATCTGAGGGGCACGAGCTGTGCCCCACTCCCCGGTTGTCAAAGATGCACACTTCAATCCCACTCCTCCTGCCGCCCCTTTGTGTCTCTTCCAGTGAGCGCACGACTAGCACAGCACAGAGAGCACTCACGTGTACTCAGTGGGTTCGGAGGGGCACGAGCTGTGCCCCACTCCCCGATTGTCAAAGATGCACACCTCAATCCCACTCCTCCTGCCGCCCCCCCTCCCCCCCTCTCTCTTCTCCTCCGCCCCCCTCGCCTCCTCTCCCCTCTCCACCTCTTCTCTCTCCTCCCTTCCTTGCCGTCCCCTCAACTTTTTTTCTCCCTCACACCCATCGCCCACTCCTCTCTCGACTCCTTCCCCTTCCACCCGTCCCCCTCCCTTCCCATCCCTGCTCCCATTACAACAACACTCCCCATTACCAAACTCCTCGTCACCTCTCTCCTTCTCCTCATCATTCCCCTCCTCTCCCTTCTCCCCTTTCTCTTCCGCGCCCTCCTGCCGCCTCCCACCCTTGGGAGTACCCGTTCCCTCCCCAGTATCCCTTCTTTCGAGTCCACTCGACTCAAAAATAGACTCCTTGTGCTGCCCCCCACCGTTGGGAACACCTGTGCCCGCCAGAGCATTCACCTGGTACCGCCACGCAGCATGGCCAGAGGCGAGGCCTGAGTGGGAGGGATAGAGGGAGGGAAAACGGGAGAGGGAAGGGGAAAGCGACAGATCTAGTTGATTGTAGACACCTCCACTCCCCGTTGGGAACACCTGTGCCCCGCCAGAGCATTCACCTGGTAACGCCACGCAGCATGGCCAGAGGCGAGGCCTGAGTGGGAGGGACAGGGGGGAGAGGGAAAGGAGAAGCGACAGATCATGCTGATATAGACACCTTCCGCTGCTGGTGGGATTATCCGTGCCCGTCAGCCAGGCCAGTATACACCTCCTCCCTTCCTCCCACCATTGGGAACATCCGTGCCCACCAGAGCCTTAACCTGGAATCGCCACGCAGCGTGCCCAGAGGCGAGACCTGGGAGAGAGGGAAAAAGGGAGAGGGAAAGGAGAAGCGACAGATCGCGTTGATACCATCATATTGACAGTAGAAACCTTCCCCTGCTGGTGGGAACACCCGCACCAGCCAGAGCCTTCACCTGGAATCGCCAAGCAGTGTGCCCAGAGGCGAGGCCTGGGAGTTGGGTAAACAAGGGAGAGGGAAAGGAGAAGCGACAGACAGAGCAGGTTGATACTATCAAGTTGATCGTAGACGCCCCAAAAGTACACGCACAGAAGATACAGGTAACAGAAGTGACAGAACAGAACATCATAACTATATAGAGCCCCCTCTTCTCCGACTGTTACGTTGGGGATGCCTGTCCGTGTGAGAGCCTTCACCTGGAGCCGGCAAGCTGCATGGACGGGAAAAGATATCATAAGTACTGAAATACAAACACCTATTATCATAAGCAGTTGAATGCAGGCACCCATTATCATTTGCAGTTTGATACACGCACCAATATTCACAAGCACTTCTAAACACGCACCCATTATCACAAGCACTTCTGAACACGCATCCATTATCACAAGCACTTCTAAACACGCACCCATTAAAATAAGCACTTTGATACACACACCCAGAATCATACGCACTTCGATACACGCACCCATTATCACAAGCACTTCGACACACGCACCCATTATCACAAGCACTTCGATACACGCACCCATTATCATAAGCACTTTCGTGTCTCCATGGCCGTACGTCTCGTAGAAAAGTCTCACTTTCTCGCCAGCCCCGTCATCCCCGCCGCCATTTCCGCCGCTCTCTGTGGCGCCTGATCCGCCGTTTTCCGCGGAGCTTTGGTCATTGCTGTGGTGGTGGTGGTCAGGAACTACGCAGTACGGCATGTCGCCACGTGGCCCTGAATGCCGTGATAAGCCGCTCTACTTATCAGTGAGATGCAGTGTCGGAAATCCCAAGGTAGGGGAATGTCGGGAAGGTGTGCTTGTCTTCCCGCTTGGCTTGTCACTTGGCCTCAGTCACTTGGCCTCAGTGAAATGCAGTATCGGAAATCCCAAGGTTGGGAAGATGCCGGATTGACCTTTCGCTTGGCCTCTCAGTGAAATGCGGTGTCGCAAATCCCACGGCAGGGAAACGTCCAGTTAACGTCGCGCTTGGCTTGTCAGTAAAATGCGGTATCGGGAGTCCCAAGGTAGAGACGTGAGTGGCCAAGTCAATTCTCGGGCTAGCCGGAAGTACAGAAGATGTCTTTGGGACGTCTCTAGAGTAAATGTCGCTCCGATAGTAAATGTCGGCGACGAACCTAACCGCCCACGAAACGGATAGTGCCGGTGATGCTGCCCTTCAGTCCCGACTCCCGAAATGCATCATCTGTCTGTCTGTGGTAGCCATGTTTGGAGAGTACACGCTTTTAGTTCGTGTCTGTCTGTGCGAAACAGTGCTTCTTGTTTGTGTCAGGCAGAGGCAGGGGGACTTCTAGAATTTACTCGTTATAGACGAACCCGGACTGTTTGTGAGTCGGTTGTAACAAGGAAGCTAAGACGTTTAGTATTCATTTTCAAATATCATATATGTCATACTGATTACCGTATTCCCCCGGATAAAAGACCCTAGGGGCTGTTATTGATTTCACAAAAAAAGGGGGGGGGGTGGGGGGGGGGGGGGGGGGGGGGGGGGTCTTATTATAGAGTAAAAAACCGATAAGACTCGGGTCTTATTATAAGTGCTATGTTTTTTTAAATATAATGAAATGCAAGGGTGTTGCAATGAAGATTTGAGTTTTCTAAACGAGGAAACACCCCGCGAATGTCTTGAGCCGAGAAACCGGGCACAATCCATGAAGCATCTGAATGCTTCATGCTCATTGGTGTTGGGTTGAGAAAAGCCCTTAGGATCTTTCAAGGCTAAGATCATTGTTGAAGTAGAGATGTTATAATTGCGGAAGCATTAATATAAGGATTACTTGAACCACCTTGTACTGGTGTGTGAGAACAAGATAAGTTAATTAATAGCAGGGAAATACAAGGCTTTTATATGATTACAAAGGAATATGAAAGGTTCTACTTTTAACTGTTTTGCTGTTGCGGTTCGATACAGTGCCGACTCGGGTAACTGCTCAGTAACGAGTCAGTTATGTGTCCTTGCTGTCACACTATACTTTTCGTCAAGTCAAAGGTCAGCGACCTTTGACCTTCACGTAACCTCCAGCGGTTGCTTTGATTGACTCGTGTGTTTCTTCGCTGTAGTCTGCTCCGTTTCGTGTCGGTACTTCGATACTTCAGAGGCGCTTAAATTACTTGTTTCCTGTTAGAATAGTAGCTTGAACTTAGGAACCATAGCTTGGGTTCTAGGTGCTAGCATGAGTGTCGAGGGAGTTTTGGGTGAGGAAAGTCGAGAAGGAGAATGAAATGGTTTCACTATAGAAAGTTGGGATACAAATAGCAAACCCTAAATTGGGTTGTACTCACTACAGAGTACCCCACTGCAGGCTAGACAGCAAATACATTCTGACATTTCCAACACTCCCCTTCGCTTCTGGAGTATCGCTGCTGATGACGTGTCCTTGTCCAGTCAGCAGCATGCAGTACTCGAACTTCTGTTTTCCGAGTTTCTTGGTCAGGTAATCAGCTGCCATCTCAGATGTGGGACAGTAGGATAGCTCGAGTCTTCCCTTCTCGATTTTGTCTTTTACGAAGAAGTACCGAAGGGCGATCTGCTTCGTTCGATTCGCAAACCCGTTTTTTTTTCTATGCGAATGGCCGATTGGTTGTCGCAGAAGAGAGCGAAGCTGGGTAACTGGGCCAATTTTGCTTCCTCCAGTAATTCGCGAAGATATAGCCCTTCCCTGGTGGCTGAGCAGAGTGCGATATATTCTGCTTCTGCTGAGGGGAGAGCGATTAGCTCTTGCTTGTTCGACTGCCATGAGATAGGCCCGATAGGTTCGAGTATGTAGACGTAGCCTGTTCGAGATCGTCTGTTGTCAGAGTCTCCAGCGTGATCTGCATCGACGTAACCGATTAGCTTAGGTATCGTAGTTCCGGTCTTGTGGTAGGTTAGTCCGATCGTCGGAGTGCTGACGAGGTAGTGAAGTGCTTGGTCGAGTTCGAGCATGTGCTCTGCTTCAGGCTTCTTGAGGCAGGTAGCGAGTTGGCTAGCTGAGTAGGATGGATCCGGTCGGCAGGTGACGGTTGCGAAGAGTAGGCAGCCTAACTTCCGTTGGTAGTCGCGGATGCCGGCAGGTTTGAGTAGAGCGGAGGCTTTTCGATTTTCGTCGGTGTAGCGGTATGGCGTGTGTGAAGAATTAAACAGGAATGATTGAACTAGAAATGAGGTGGGTACAAATAGAGAACACAAAAGTGTTGTACCCTCTAGGAACTACCCCACTACAGCCTATATAGGCTAAAGCATATACATTTGACACACCCCCATAGGCAAAGTGGGGGAGAACTAGGGGTCACAAGACCAGTCAAGCAAAGCAAAGCAAAGCAAGCTCAGGGTGGATCACAACGTCACCACACAGTCTGAGCACCGGTTCAAAGGCCACAAGGCCAGTTCACATGCAAGTTCATATATAAAGGTAAACAAGCAAGTGCAGGTATATATAGATCACAGTACAAGGAAAGTCAAGAGGTAAGCAAGTGAGGCCAAGTAGGCACAAGACCTAGCATAGTACAGAAGCGCTGATGATCACAAGGCTGAAGTGCCTTGGTAAAGATATCAGCAGTGTTGGCCTGAGAGGCCACGTAAGCAAGGCGCAGCTGACCACGCTGCTGCAGCTCACGAGCAAGGAAGTAGCGAAGAGCAATGTGCTTCGTTCTGTGCTCCAGTCTGTGCTCCCGACACAAGGCCAGCATAGCCTTGTTGTCTACGTACAGAACTGGAGGAGAACGAGGCGGCTCTCCCAGGTCAGTCAGCAGGTAGGTGAGCCAGCGTAACTCCTGTGCAGCCATGACCCCTGCGTAGATCTCAGCCTCACAGCTGGAGCTGAGAACAGAAGACGAGCGAGTAGACCGCCACGAAACAGAGCCGGAACCAAGGCTGAAGGTGTAACCATGTGACGACCGCTGAGTAGCCAGGTCGTCAACCCAGACGCGTCTGCGTGACCAGTGAGGACCACTGGACTCCGCCCTCCAAGCACTAGCCCCAAGCCCGAAGTACTGCACAAGTAGCGCAACACCCTCTTCGCTGCAGCCATGTGCTCTGGTCGGTGTCTCCCAGGAGCAACATAGCGTGCCAAGATGCTCAGAGGGTATGCTAGGTCAGGTCGAGTGCAGGTCATCAGGTACATGAGGCAGCCAACAAGCTCTGGGTGCGGGCCACTCGGCTCTACGGACTCATCCGAAGGCAGAGCTGAGTGCGAGTGGCGAGTAGACAGAGGAGTGGCCTGAGGCGAGGAGTACGTGAAGTCGAAGCGCTGAAGGACCTGCTGCACCATGTGAGATTGAGTCAGAGTAATGGTGCGCCGTGCTCTGTCCCGGGTGATCTGCAAGCCAAGATAGCTGCGCAGTTCACCCAGCTCTGTGCACGTGTGTCTCTTCTGCAGCTCGGACTTCACGTGGGCGAGTCCAGCTGTGTCAGCTATAGCAAACACCAAGTCGTCGACGTACACGAGGATGTAGAACGGCGGCAGCAAAGTGTCGGTGCGAAGAAACAGCGACGGGTCAGCAGTGGAAGGAGCAAACCCAAGAGCCGCAAGCGTAGTCCTCAGTGTGTCGTGCCACTCACGTGGCGCCTGGCGGAGACCATAGACTGGCCGCCGGAGGCTCCACTGGGTACCAGGAGGAAACGACACAGTGAAGCCAGGTGGGCGGCACAGCCAGATCTCCTCGTGCAGACTGCCCTGTAGGAAAGCAGTGCTGAAGTCAAGGGAGTGAAGCTCGTAGTCACGCTGAGCAGCAACGTGCAGCAGAACCCGAAGAGTGGTCATCTTCGGGGTCGGGGAGAAGGTCTGAAAGTAGTCAACTCCCTGCCGCTGACTGAAGCCTCGAGCCACGTAACGCGCCTTGAAGACAAGCGGAGAACCCGGCGGCCGCTTCACCCTGAAAATCCACATGCCACTGACGATGTTCGCCCCAGGTGGGGGAACCTCGTCGACGTAGGTGCCTGTGGACTTCCAGGAAGCCATCTCTGCGTCCATGGCTGCCTGCCACTGAGAGGAGTAAGGACCCTCTATCGCCTCTGCGTAAGAGCGCGGGGTCGGGATGTCTGGTGCATCCGGGTCTCCCTCAGGGGCAAGCAGCGTGGACACGAGATGAGGTAAAGCAGCAGCAAAACACTGGAACTCCTCCTGTCGGTCCTCAAGGACGTCCGTGCTAAGAGCACACTCACCCCCGACGGACGGAGGACAGACAGACGCAGACGCAGACTTAGCAACAAGACTAGCGGCGTAGTCTAGACGACAGTGAGCAGCGAAGTCGACAAGCTCGGTAACTAAGGCAGACGCAGCAGTGGACTCAAAGGAAGGGTCAGTGACAACAGTGGCTAGGAAACGTGTGACAGTAGGACTGGCAGCACGAAGGGAGTCAGACGCCGGGTCAGCAAGAGCAGGAAGAGAGGACTCTGGAGGAGACGGCAAAGGGATACGCTCTGGCGCAGTGGAAGGACGCAGTGCCATCTGATGCGTGCCCGGGACTGCAGGAGGACGCGGACGTGGAACACGACGACTAGTGCGAGCAGTGCGAACAGGCGACGCAGGACGCGACTCAGGCTCACGACGCTCAGCAAGACCTCCAGTAGGACCAGCGTAGGGAGAAGGAGTAGGCAGAGGGGAGACTAGCTGTAACTGTGACTCGGACTGGACAGGCGGAGGACACTCTAAGGAAGGAGCAGGACTAGGAGAAGGCGGAAGACCAAGAACCTGCTCAAGGAGCGGAACGAAGTACGGCCGCGGCCGCGCAGCACCTCCAGAACCAGTAGGGACAACACCAGTACCCCCAGCGTCAGCTCCAACTCCAGCAGCTCCAGCTCCAGCAGGACCACCAGCAGACACAGCCGCTCCGGCTCCAGTACCTCCAGTAGCACCCACTCCAGTTGCACCACCAGCTCCAGCTCCACCAGTAGCTCCAGCACCAGGAGCACCACCAGGCCCAGCAGCTCCAGTACCTCCAGTACGAGCACCTCCGGGACCCGTGGCTCCAGCAACCGCAGCAGAAGCAGAACCTCCAGTACCGGCTCCAGCAGCACCTCCAGCTCCAGAACCTCCAGCAGCAGCAGAACCTCCAGCACCGGTAGCACCTCCAGCTCCAGCAGCACGGCTCCAGCGGCGAGCAAACCACTCGCGCAGCTCCTGTGGAGAGGGAAGCTCCCGCCGGGACAAAGCACCCAAAGGACCGCCAGGTCCAGCACCGACAGGCTCCACACCCCCACTCCCAGCAGCCCCAGGCTCAGCACCCCCAGAAGCAGCACCCCCAGGCCCCGCACGCTCAGGCTCAGCACCCCCAGACCCAGCACCCCCAGGCTCCGCACGCTCAGGCTCAGCACCCCCAGACCCAGCACCCCCAGGCTCCGCACGCTCAGGCTCAGCACCCCCAGACGCACCAGAGTCAGCAGCTACCTCGACAGGCTCGACTGCATCTACCTGGGACACACCTAAGGGGGCAGGACCCTGAGGGGGGAGGGGGTCTACCGGGGGGGGACCGGGAGCGAGGAAGAGCGGCGGGGGGGGGAGGGGGGCAGTGCGGTAGGGGAAGAGACGGTAGTACGGAACCGACTCGTCAAACGTGACGTCCTGGGAGGACAGAACACGACGCGAGGTGGGGTGGTAAAACTACCAACCAGGCGCGTCAGGGGGAAAGCCGAGGAAGACGCAAGGAACAGCACGGGAGGACAGCTTGTCCGCAGACAAGTCTCGGACGAAAGCTCGAGATCCCCAGACACGGAACCCAGACGCATCACCAACCTTCCCCGTCCACCGCAGAGTAGGGGAGGTCTCCGGCAGGGAGACCCGGGGCTGAAGGTTGATCTGATGCGCCGCGTACTGAACCGCGAACGGCCACAGAAAATGGGGAGCAGCCGCATGGATCATGCACGTACGAGCGACATCCATGACCATGCCAATGCGGCGCTCAGCAATCCCATTTTGCTGTGGAGAGGCCGGAAGCGTGAACGTCTGGCGGATGCCCTCCGCACGACAGAAGGCTCGCAGAAGGTCGGAGGAAAACTCTCCGCCTCTGTCGGAGTGCAGACGCAGAACAGGAAAGTCCGAGCCGAAACGCTCTCTGAGCTGGAGACGAGCAACGCGGATCCAGTCGATCAACACCTCAGTGACCTCACCCTTGCTGCGCAAGGGGAAGACAGTGATGTAACGCGAGTAGTCGTCAACCACCAGCAGGAAGTAACGCTCGTGACCCTGTCCACGGACGCGGGCTGGGCCCCACACGTCCATGTGAAGAGTCTGCAGCGGAGCCTCTGTCGGGGGAAACTCGGAGGAGTGAGGAGCGGCGCGCTGCCGCCCCTCGACGCAGGGAACGCAGGTAGGGGCAGGCCCCAGGGGAAGGGGAGGGAGGGACCGGGGGAGACCAGAGACAAGGACACGGGAGGCCATGCCTCGGAGACGAGGCAAGGAGGGGTGACCAAGGCGGTGGTGCCAGAGGAGGGTCTGGTGGGACAGGAGGCGACACGAGCAGGGGGCAGACTCAGGACCTGACCGAGACGCTGCAGCAAACACCTGACTCGACGCAACTACCTGACCAGACGCAGCAACCGGAGGAGACCCTGTGGTCAGTGTGTACAGGCTCGACCCCGGTCGACGGGTAAACGAGGCCAAGTGGCGGCCCGTCTGAGCACACGTGCAGTGGGTCACTCGCTGACCTGCAGGAGTGAACTGGTCAACTCCGGCATCCTGAAGGTCAGCACCACTCACCAAGTTCGTGGAGAACGAGGGGAGGTAGAGACCAGACAGGGAGCCTGACGGGGCCGCCGGACACGGGAGGACAGTGGAGTAGCGAGCAAGGACAGGACCCCCAGAGGGGTCTTCCAGGGAGACCGCAACCGGCCAACTGAGCGGCGTAAGGGTGGTGCGGTCTCGAAAGAAGGAGCGGGAAGCACCCGAGTCGAGGGTGAAGGTGTGAAAGACCTGAGCCGACTCGGTACCTGAGAGAGCAGACTCACCAGCACCTAGAGCAGCAGACTCACGAGTACCTGGAGCAGCAGACTCACTAGCACCTAGAGCAGCAGCCTCAATACCAGGGTCAGGCGGAACACACACGTAACAGTCACCCTCAGCACTAATAGACACAGCATACATGGCAGCAAGAATAGCATCAAAGTCAAGATCAAAGATAGCTACCCCCGACCTGAATAGATCTCCCCAACGAGGGATCTCAGTGGCGTCCGGGAACTGGGCACGCCAGGCGTCCGTCAGGCGACCGAAGCAGCGCTGGGTGGCGTGCAGGCCGCCACACTGCTCTCCAGTGCGGTCACCGGTGCGCAGGACGTAAGTACAGGGACCAGCACCCCCAGACCCCTGGCGCCCCGCGTACCACTCACGAAGCTGCTGGGGCGAAGGGGTCTCACGAGAGCGCTACTGCTGCTGGGGTCCCCGCTGCACAGCTCCGCCTCTGCCAGCTCCACCTCCGCCGCCGCCGCCTCCGCCTCCTCCACCCCTCCCGCCACCGCCACCGCCGCCTCCACCTCCACCGCCGCCACCGAAGCCCCCACCTCTACCACCACCTCCACCCCCACCCCCTCCTCCGCCTCCACCGCCACTACCGCCGCCCCCACCACCTCCTCCAGCTCCCTTGCCCCGCTTGCCCTTGCTGATGCGGCGCCTCTCACTAGGAGCAAACGCAGCGCTGACCGACTCGGTGCCAACAAGGTCGACAGCAGCAGCAGAGGCAACAGAGGGCAAAAGAGGAACGGGGGAGCACCCCTCAAAGAAAGGGGTATGGGGGTCACCACGAGAGGCGCCTACAGCGGTGATACTAGTCTCGGGTGGTAGGGCAAAGAGAGAGGAAGTGGTCCCTGACCGAGCGGAGAGTGTCAGGGAGTCGAGTGACTAGGTAGTAGAGGGTGATGTACATGGGGGGGGGGTTCTGGGCGCAGAACTCAGCAGGAAGCGCAGCGCGGTAGCGAGTGTCACTAGTGCGGAGGTGCGTAATGAGGTCAGTGACTGTGGCAAAAGCAGCGAGGTCAGGGAACAGGTACGGTAGCATGAGGCGGCTAAGCGCAGCAGTGGCAGGGGAAGAGTAACGTGCAACTACTGCGTCGTACAGAGTCTTAGCACTCTTGTACTGACTAAAGTGCGCGCGCTCAGTAGACGCTAGGTGACTACGCACAGCAAGGCGGGCAGCAGCATCGCGCGTGAGCCACTGTGAGCGAACGGTACTGTCAGCATCAGCAGCAGGGGCAGTAGAGGCGCCCGACGTAAGATCAAACAGGGAGAGACCATCCTTGCTATCGCACTGAAGGAAAAGCTGCAGATCATCTAGCCAGACATCAAAGTCAACCGCTCGACCCTCAGCATCAAAGGTGAGAAGACTAGGACTAGCCATGATAGGAGCAGCAGCAGACTAGCAGCGGCAGAAGTGCAACTGAGCGAGGCAGGACAGTGCGACTCGGCAGGGCGACTCGGCAAAGCAGTGCGGCTCGGCCGCGCGGCTCGGCCCGGCTAGGCTCTTACCAGGGGCGGAGCCGACAGGTCCGGGACTAGGTCGGGGCCGTGACAGGGCCGGGACAGGGTCGGGGCCGAGCAGGGTCCGGGACGGGGCAGCAACGGGGCCGGGACAGGGTCAGGGCCGGGGCAGGTCCGGGACAGGGTCGGGGCCGAGCAGGGTCCGGGACGGGGCAGCAACGGGGCCGGGACAGGGTCGGGGCCGGGGCAGGTCCGGGACGGGGCCGAGGTAGGGCCGGGACAGGGTCGGGGCCGGGGCAGGTCCGGGACGGGGTCGGGGCCAAGGCAGGTCCGGGACGGGGCCGGGGTAGGGCCGGGACGGGGCCTTAGGGGCGGCGTAGGGGCCGCGTCAGGTACGGGGCCGGGTCGGGCCGTTTAGGGGCCGCGTAGGAGCCGCGTAGGGGCGGCGTAGGGGCCGCGTAGGGGCCGCGTCAGGGACGGGGCCGGGTCAGGCCGTGTAGGGGCGGCGTAGGGGCCGCGTAGGGGGCCGCGCAGGGGGCCGCGTAGGGGCCGGGTAGGGGCCGCGTAGGGGCCGCGTAGGGGCCGGGTAGGGGCCGCGTAGGGGCCGCGTAGGGGCCGCGTAGGGGCCGCGTAGGGGCCGCGTAGGGGCCGCGTAAGGGCCGCGTAGGGGCCGCGTAGGGGCCGGGTAGGGGCGGGGCCGCGTCAGGGACGGGGCCGCGTCAGGTACGGGGCCGCGACGGGGCCGTTTAGGGGCGGCGTAGGGATCGCGTAGGGGCCGCGTAGGGGCCGTTAGGGGCCGCTAGGGGGCCGCCAAAAAAAAAAATTAAGGGCAGGGCGCGAGACGCGCTTCGGGCAGCTAAAAAAAAATTGCTTATGGTGGGCCCTTAGGAAGGAACGGTCCCATGAGGGAACCCGCTCTATACCATGTGAAGAATTAAACAGGAATGATTGAACTAGAAATGAGGTGGGTACAAATAGAGAACACAAAAGTGTTGTACCCTCTAGGAACTACCCCACTACAGCCTATATAGGCTAAGGCATATACATTTGACAGCGTGGACATGACGGTTGGAGTGAGTCCGAAACGTTTTGCGATAGTGTCCGTGTACTTTTCAGCGCAGAGGTAGATTGCATTGTCGTCGTCTTGGATGTTCCGTCCTAGGTACTGTGTCACGGTAGTTGCGACGGTGAGAGTGAGATCCCGCTGCAGTTCCCCTTCAAACCATGTCGTTATGGCGTCGGTGGAGCCTATGTAGAGGAGATCGTCGGCGTACACAATGAGTAGAATGTAGTCGGTACCCTTCGTTAGTCGATACATCCCTTGGTCGTGCGGTAGTTGAAGGAATCCGATGCGGATTAGGCGGGCGTGAAGATGCTGCAGCCACAGTCCCGAGGCTTGCTTGATCCCGTACAGCGATTTCTCCAGCTGACAGACTTGGTTTGGTCCTGCGTTGGACCCGTGCGGGAGTTCGACGAAAATCTCTGCATCGACGGGGGCGTAGAGGAAGGCGTTGGCGACATCGATTTGCCGAAGCTTCTTCCGGTTCATGGCGGCTATCGCGAGGAGAATCCGTAGTGAGGTATGTCGGCTTACTGGGGCGAATGTTTCCGTAAAGTCTCGTCCTTGCTCTTGGTCGAAGCCACGCACAACTCAACGTGCTTTGAATTTGTCGATTGTTCCGTCGGCTTTTGTTTTCACGCGGAAACCCCATTTTCCCGTGAGGATGGTCTTATTGCGTGCTACTCCGATAGGTACGACTTTCCAGGTGTTGCGTTCTTGCAGCGCCTTTAACTCTATGTCCATGGCCTCGCGCCATTTTTCCCTGTGTTCCCCCCCCAGAGCCTGCTGAATGGTGGCAGGCTCCTTAGGTGGTGCTGCTCCGTGGACAGCGGTGATGAGTCCCAGTATCTGTAGGCCACTCTGTGTGTAGCGGGGAAGATTTTTGTCCTCTGGATAAGCTGCTTCGTTTCCTGCTTCAGGGTCTGGTAAGAAATTCGGTCCTATTCGTTCGGAGATGTTGGTGTCGACCGGTTGGGGTGTAACTGTCAGAAAATATAATTATATGTTCTGTTATATAACTGCCTGTAGGATTTACTGTAGTGTAGCTCCTATTGTTTGGTGGTGCACCTTTGTTCATTTTGCTATATGTACCTTGTGTACTATAGTGAAACTCATCATTCCTCCTTTCCATTCCCTCTCGACACTCAACTCTCTCGACACTCACTAGCCATGGCTCCTAAGTCTAGCTACGATTCTAACATGCTATCAGAGTAGGTCGGTCCTAGGACCTAACATCAATGGGCCCACCACCTAATGCCCTTCTAGCCTAGGCCCCGGCCCGTCGCCCCTTGGTGTCGCCCCTAGCTGTGCCCCTCGGCCCCGCTGGCCCCGTCGACTTCGTCGCCCCGTGCCCGGCCCGTACTTAGCCCGCGATCGGCCCGTACCTAGCCCGCGCTCGGCCCTGTTCCTAGCCCCGCGCCCGGCCCGTACCTCGGCCGCGCCCGGCCCCGTACCTAGCCCGCGATCGGCCCGTACCTAGCCTCGCGCCCGGCCTCAGTTCCGCGCCCAACGCCCGGCCCGTACCTCGCCCGCGCCTGGCTCCGTACCTAGCCCGCGCCCGGCCCGTACTTAGCCCACGACCGGCCTGTACCTAGCCCGTCGCCCGGCCCCGTCCCTTGCCCAGCGCTCGACCCCGTACCTAGCCTCGCACCCGGCCCTGTACCTGCCCAGCGCCCGGCCCCGTACCTGCCCAAAGCCCGGCCCCGTACCTGCCCAGCGCCCGGCCCCGTACCTGGCCAGCGCCCGGCCCTGTACCTGCCCATCGCCCGGCCCCGTCCCTGCCCAGCGCCCGGCCCCGTACCTGCCCAGCGCCCGGCCCCGTACCTGCCCAGCGCCCAGCCCCGTACCTGCTCAGCGCCCGGCCCCGTACCTGCCCAGCGCCCGGCCCCGTACCTGCCCAGCGCCCGGCCCCGTACCTGCCCAGAGCCCGGCCCCGTACCTGCCCAGCGTCCGGCCCCGTACCTGCCCAGCGCCCGGCCCCGTACCTGCCCAGCGCCCGGCCCCGTACCTGCCCAGCGCCCGGCCCCGTTCCTGCCCAGTGCCCGGCCCCGTACCTTCCCAGCGCCCGGCCTTGTACCTGCCCAGCGCCCGGCCCCGTACCTGCCCAACGCCGGGCCCCGTACCTGCCCAGAGCCCGGCCCCGTACCTGCCCAGCGCCCGGCCCCGTACCTGCCCAGCGCCCGGCCCCGTTCCTGCCCAGTGCCCGGCCCCGTACCTGCCCAGCGCCCGGCCCCGTACCTGCCCAGCGCCCGGCCCCGTACCTGCCCAACGCCCGGCCCCGTCCCTAGCCCAGCACCCGGCCCCGTACCTGCCCAGCGCCCGGCCCCGTCCCTAGCCATGGCCCCGTCGCCCCTAGCCATGGCCCCTCGCGACCTGCCGCCCCTAACCGCGTCCCCGGTGCCCTGTTGCAACATGGTGGGTGAGGGGGTGGCAAGAGGGGGTTTCTCCTGCCCGCGTGCCCTACAGTCGCACGCGCAGCTCCGCCCCCGCCCCCCTCCCCCCCCTCCATGGGGATGGCGGGGAGAGGGTGTGAGGGGGTGGCGGATGTGCCTCAGCAGCAGCAGCTGCCGCCACGCCTCCTCCTCTCTCTCTCCCTGCCGCACCTTGTGTTGGGAGAGGGGGGGGAGCTTGGAGGTTCAGGGGGAGGCAGGAGGGGATCTGCAGCACCAGGCCCCCCCCACCCTTCTCCTACCTCCCCCTGCTGCGGGTGCAGCAGACGGGGGGAGGGGATCTGCAGCACCGACCCCCCCCCCCCCCCCCAACCCCCCCTCTCATCCTTCCCCTACCTCCCCCTGCTGCGAGTGCAGCAGTGGGGGGGAGGCGATCTGCCATCCCCCTGCTGCGGATGCTGCAGTTGGGGGAGGGGACCTGCAGCACCAGCCCCCCCCCCCCCCCCACGCCCCCCCCCTTCTCCTCCATCTCTCTGCTGCGGGTGCAGCAATGGGGGGAAGGGTATGGGAGTGGCGGGTGTGGCCAACCTGCTGTCGCCCGAGCGGCTCCTGCACCGCCCCTTCTCCTACCCCCCCCCTGCTGCGGGTGCAGCAGTGGGGGGGGAGGGGATCTGCGGCACCAGCCCCCCCCCCCCCCCCCCTCCCTTCTCCTACCTCCCCCTGCTGCGGGTGCAGCAGTGGGGGGGAGGGGATCTGCAGCACCAGCCCCCCCCCCCGCCCCCTCCCTTCTCCTACCTCCCCCCTGTTGCGGGTGCAGCAAAGGGGGGGGAGGGGATCTGCAGCACCAGCCCCCCCCCCCTCCCCCCTTCTCCTACCTGCTGCGGGTGCAGCAGTGGGGGGGAGGGGATCTGCAGCACCAGCCCCCCCCGCCCCCCCCTTTCTCCTCCATCCTTGGGGGGGGAGGTGGCGTGGAAGGGGTGGCCGCTGTGAACCTCTACAGCCTCACCCTCTGCCCTGCCTCTCCCCTCCTGCGGCTGCTGCTGTGGGGGGGAGGTGGCGGGGATGGGGGAGAGGGGGCAGGCCGCCGTGTGAAGATCAGTGCAGGGACTATTGTGGGTGGGGCAGGGGCTGGAGGAAGGAAGGGGGGAAGGGGGGTGAGATACAAGGGGGCAGCTGATAAGGGGGTGAGATTAAGGGGGTGGTTGAATTGAGGGTGAGGACTTGGGGGTTGTTAAGAGGGCCGGCCGGCAGTGAGCTGTCACGCTCATGCACGCTCCCCCACCTCCTCTCCTCATCCCTCACTCACCTCCCCCTTTGTAAAGGGGGTTAGTAAGAGGGATGGCCGGCAGTGAGCTGTCATGCTCATGCACGCTCCCGCACCTCCTCTCCTCATCTCTCTCACTCACCTCCTCCTTCGTTCTTATCTCCTCTCCCCTCCTCTCTCTCTCTCTCTCTCTCTCTCTCTCTCTCTCTCTCTCTCTCTCTCTCTCTCTCTCTCTCTCTCTCTCTCTCTCTCTCTCTCTCTCGCATCCTCCTCACTTACCTCTCTGCCGTCTTCCACTGCACCGGGTGTACCCCTTCAAGGGGTGTTCTACACAGGTTTTCTCCTGCAGGCAGTTATGGGGGTGTGTCGGAAAATATAATTATATGTTCTGTTATATAACTGCCTGTAGGATTTACTGTAGTGTAGCTCCTATTGTTTGGTGGTGCACCTTTGTTCATTTTGCTATATGTACCTTGTGTACTATAGTGAAACTCATCATTCCTCCTTTCCATTCCCTCTCGACACTCAACTCTCTCGACACTCACTAGCCATGGTTCCTAAGTCTAGCTACGATTCTAACAGTAACGTAACCGGTGTCAGCGAAGTCGAAGTAAGTTTCGGCGTTGACACTTTCGCGAGGATTTTCTGTCAGATTTATATGACTTCGGCCCCGGCGCCGCCTCTGCTGGCCCCGTCGCCCCACCCTTGCGACCCCGTGGCCCCACCCTTAAGGCGCCGGTCGCCACCCTTCGTGGCCCCGCCGACGCCCTCAGCGGCCTCGTCGCCGCCCCACCCGGCCCCGCCGCCGTCCCCACGCGGCCCCGCCGTCACCACCGAGCCGCCGGCGCCGCTGAGCCGCCGATCTACCGAGCCGCCGCTGCTGCCGAGCCGCCCGAGCCACCCGAGCCGCCCGAGCCGCCGAGCCACCTGAGCCGCCCGAGCCGCCGAGTCGCCGAGCCGCCGAGCTCCAGTTGCTGCCGAGCCGCCGTGCCGCCGAGCCGCCCGAGCCGCCCGAGCCGCCGAGTCGCCGAGCCGCCGAGCTGCAGTTGCTGCCGAGCCGCCGAGCTGCCGAGCCGCCCGAGCTGCCCTGTCCGGTAAGAGCGGCACCTCTACCACTGCGCTGCCCTTACCCTACTGCTCCAGCTGCTAGTCTACTGCTGTCATGGCTACCCCCAGTGTCCTCGCTTTTGACGCTGAGGGTCGGGCCATTGACTTTGACGTCTGGGTAGATGACCTGCAGCTTTTCCTACAGTGCGACAGGGCAGACGGTCTCTCTCTCTTTGACCTCACTTCTGGTGCCTCTTCTGCCCCTGCTGCTGATGCTGACGCCACTGTTCGCTCACAGTGGGCCACACGCGACGCTGCTGCCCGTCTTGCTGTGCGCCGCCACTTGCCTACCGCTGAGCGTGCACACTTTAGTCAGTACAAGAGTGCTAAGACCTTGTACGACGCTGTAGTTGCACGCTACTCTTCCCCTGCCACTGCTGCACTTAGCCGCCTCATCCTGCCGTACCTCTTCCCTAACCTCGCCGCTTTTCCCACAGTCGCTGACCTCATTACGCACCTGCGCACTAGTGACACTCGCTACCGCGCTGCCCTTCCTCCTGAGTTCTGCGCCAAGAACCCCCCCCCTATGTACATCACCCTCTACTACGTAGTCACCCGGCTCCCTGACACCCTTCGCCCGGTCAGGGACCACTTTCTCTCTGTTTGCCCCACCACCCTCACCGTTGACCTCCTCGAGGAGCGCCTCCTAGCAGCAGAGAAGAGCATAGTCGCTGTAGGAGCCTCTCGTGGTGACCCTCGTGCCCCTGTCTTTGAGGGGTGCTCCCCCTCTCCTCTCTTGCCCTCTGTTGCCTCTGCTGCTGCGGCCGACCTCGTTGGTCTTGAGTCGGTCGGTGCGGCGCCTGCCCCTAGCGGGAGACGCCGCACTGGCAAGGGCAAGGGGGGCAGGGGCGCTGGAGGAGCTAACGGGGGCGGTGGAGGCGGCGGTGGAGGCGGCGGAGGGGGTGGGGGTGGCGGTGGGGGTGGTGGCGGGGGTGGGGGCGTCGGTGGCGGCAGTGGAGGCGGAGGCGGCGGCGGCGGTGGCGGTGGGAGCGGAGGTGGCGGAGGTGGCGGCGGTGGAGGAGGCGGCGGCGGAGGAGGTGGAGCTGGTCGGGGTGGCGCTGCGCAGAGGGTCGGCTCCGGTGGTGGTCAGCGCCAGCAGCAGCAGCAGCAGCAGCACCAGCAGCGCACTCGTGACATCCCCCCCCCTCAGCAGCTCCGTGAGTGGTACGCTGCACGCCAGCGGGGTGGGGGTACTGGTCCGTGCACCTACGTCCTACGCACCGGCGACCGCGCGGGTGAGCCGTGCGGGGGTGCGCACTCCACCCAGCGCTGCTTTGGCCGCCTGACGGACGCTTGGCGTCACCAGTTCCCTGAGGCCACTGAGATCCCTCGCTGGGGCGAGCTGTCTAGGGCGGGAGTAGCTATCTTTGACCTTGACTTTGATGCTATTCTTGCTGCCATGTATGCTGTGACTATTAGTGATGAGGGTGACTGTTACTGGTGTTTTCCGCCCGACCCGGGCATTGGGACTGCTGCTCTAGGTACTGGTGAGGCTGCTGCTCTAGGTGCTAGCGAGGCTGCTGCTCTAGGTGCCAGTGCGTCTGCTTCCTCAGGTGCTGGTGAGTCTGCTCTCTCAGGTACTGCGTCGGCTCCGGCCTCCCACACCTTCACTCTTGACTCGGGGGCTTCTCGCTCCTTCTTTCGAGACCGCACCACACTCACGCCGCTTGGTCGGCCAGTTGCAGTCTCTCTGGCAGACCCCTCTGGGGGTCCTGTCCTTGCTCACTTCTCCACTGTCCTCCCGTGTCCGGCGGCCCCCTCTGGCACCCTGTCTGGTCTTTACCTCCCCTCGTTCTCTACGAACTTGGTGAGTGGTGCTGACCTACAGGATGCGGGGGTTCACCAGTTCACTCCTGCGAGCCAGCGTGTGACCCACTGCACGGACGCTCGGACGGGCCGACACTTGGCCACGTTTACACGTCGGCCGGGGTCGAGCCTGTACACACTGACCACTGAGTCTCCTCCAGTCACTGCGTCTGGTCAGGCAGCTGCGTCGGGTCAGGTGTTTGCTGCAGCGTCCAGGTCTGGTCCTGAGTCTGCCCCCTGCTCGTATCGCCTCCTGTCTCACGAGACTCTCCTCTGGCACCACCGCCTTGGTCACCCCTCCCTTCCTCGTCTCCGAGGCATGGCCTCCCGTGTCCTTGTCTCTGGTCTTCCCCGGTCCCTCCCTCCCCTTCCTCCGGGGCCTGCCCCTACCTGCGTCCCCTGTGTCGAGGGGCGGCAGCGTGCTGCCCCTCACTCCTCCCAGTTTCCTCCGACAGAGGCCCCGCTGCAGACGCTTCACATGGACGTGTGGGGCCCGGCCCGCGTCCGTGGACAGGGTCACGAGCGCTACTTCCTGCTGGTGGTTGACGACTACTCGCGTTACACCACAGTCTTCCCCTTGCGCAGCAAGGGTGATGTCACTGAGGTGTTGATCGACTGGATCCGCGCAGCTCGTCTCCAGCTCAGAGAGAGTTTCGGCTCGGACTTTCCTGTTCTGCGTCTGCACTCTGACAGAGGCGGAGAGTTCTCCTCTGGCCTTCTGCGAGCCTACTGTCGTGCACGAGGCATCCGCCAGACCTTCACGCTTCCGGACTCTCCACAGCAAAATGGGATTGCTGAGCGCCGCATTGGCATGGTCATGGACGTCGCCCGTACGTCCATGATGCATGCGGCTGCCCCCCATTTTCTGTGGCCGTTTGCGGTTCGGTACGCGGCGCATCAGATCAACCTTCAGCCCAGGGTCTCCATGCCGGAGACCTCCCCAGCTTTGCTGTGGACGGGGAAGGTTGGCGATGCGTCTGCGTTCCGTGTCTGGGGATCTCGGGCGTTTGTCTGCGACTTGTCTGCGGACAAGCTGTCCCCTCGTGCTGCTCCCTGCGTCTTCCTTGGCTTCCCCCCTGACGCGCCAGGGTGGCAGTTCTACCACCCCACCTCTCGCCGTGTTCTGTCCTCCCAGGACATCACGTTTGACGAGTCGGTCCCCTACTACCGTCTCTTCCCCTACCGCACTCCGTCCCTCCCCCCGCCTCCGCTCTTCCTTGTGCCAGGTCCCCCCCCGGTAGACCCCCTTCCCCCTCAGGGTCCTGCCCCTTCAGGTGTGTCCCAGGTAGACGCAGTCGAGCCTGTGGAGGTCGCTGGTAACTCTGGTGCTGCTGGGGGTGCTGAGCCCGGGGGTGCTGACTCTGGGGGTGCTGAGCGTGTGGGTGCTACGCCTGGGGGTGCTGAGCCTGGGGGTGCTGAGCCTGGGGGTGCTACGACTGGGGGTGCTGAGCCTGGGGGTGCTACGCCTGGAGGTGCTGAGCCTGGGGGTGCGGAGCCTGAGGGAGCTGGGCCTGCTCGTGTGGCGTCTGGCGGTGCTGGGCCTGGAGGTTCTCTGGGTGCTCCGTCTCGACGGGAGCCACTCTCTCCACAGGAGGTGCGTGAGTGGTTTGCCCGGCGCTGGAGGCGTGCTGCTGGAGCTGGAGGTTCTTCGGCTGCTGAGGGTGCTGGTGCCACGGGTCCCGGAGGTGCTCGTACTGGGAGTACTGGAGCTGCTGGGCCTGCGGGTACTACTGGAGCTGGAGCTGCTGAGGGTGTTGGCGCTGAGGGTACTGCTGGCGGTACTGGAGGCGGTCCTGCTGGGGGTGCTACTGGTGCTGCTGGAGGTCCTGGAGCTACTGGAGCTGCTGGGGGTACTGGAGCTGGAGGTGCTGCTGGCGCTGGTGCTACCACTTGGGGTACTGGTGCTGTCCCTGCTGTGTCTGGAGTCGCTGCGCGGCCTCGGCCGTACTTCGTTCCGCTTCTTGAGCAGGTTCTTGGTCTCCCGCCTTCTACTGGTCCTCCTCCTCCCTTAGAGTGTCCACAGCCTGTCCCGTCACAGTTACAGTTACAGCCGGCCTCCCCACTGCCTGCTCCTTCTCCCTACACTGGTCCTACTGGAGGTCTTGCTGAGCGTCGTGAGCCTGCGTCTCGTCCTGCGTCGCCTGTCCGTGCTGCTCGCACTAGTGGTCGTGGTTCGCGTCAGCGTCCTCCCCCTGTGCCCGGCACGCACCGGATGTCTCTCCGTCCGTCCACTGCTCCTCTGCGTGCCCCTTTGCCTTCTCCTCCTGAGTCCTCTCTTCCTGCTCTTGCTGACCCGGAGTCGGACTCCCTTCGTGCTGCCAGTCCGACTGTCACGCATCTCCTTGCTACTGTTGTCACTGACCCTTCCTTTGAGTCCACTGCTGCGTCTGCCCTAGTTGCTGAGCTCGTCGACTTTGCTGCTCGCTGTCGTCTAGACTACGCTGCTAGTCTTGTTGCTGCGTCTGAGTCTGTCTGTCCTCCGTCCGTCGGGGGTGAGTGTGCCCTTGGCACGGACGTCCTTGAGGACAGACAGGAGGAGTTCCAGTGTTTGGCTGCTGCTTCACCTCATCTCGTGTCCGTACTGCTTACCCCTGAGGGAGACCCGGATGCACTTGACATCCCGACTCCGCGCTCTTACGCGGAGGCGATAGAGGGTCCCTACTCCTCTCAGTGGCAGGCAGCTATGGACGCAGAGATGGCTTCCTGGAAGTCCACAGGCACCTACGTTGACGAGGTTCCCCCGCCTGGGGCGAACATCGTCAGTGGCATGTGGATTTTCAGGGTGAAGCGGCCGCCGGGTTCTCCGCCTGTCTTCAAGGCGCGTTACGTGGCTCGTGGCTTCAGTCAGCGGCAGGGAGTTGACTACTTTCAGACCTTCTCTCCCACCCCGAAGATGACCACTCTTCGGGTACTGCTGCACATAGCTGCTCACCGTGACTACGAGCTACACTCTCTTGACTTCAGCACTGCTTTCTTGCAGGGCAGCCTGCACGAGGAGATCTGGCTGCGCCGCCCACTTGGCTTCACTGGGACTTTTCCTCCTGGCACCCAGTGGAGCCTCCGGCGGCCAG
Source organism: Closterium sp. Naga37s-1 (assembly GCA_947471745.1). NCBI lineage: Eukaryota > Viridiplantae > Streptophyta > Zygnematophyceae > Desmidiales > Closteriaceae > Closterium > Closterium sp. Naga37s-1. The sequence continues at coordinate 63,058 of CANJKZ010000862.1, forward strand.
TCTACGGTCTCCGCCAGGCACCGCGTGAGTGGCACGACACACTGAGGACTACGCTTGCGGCTCTTGGGTTTGCTCCCTCTACTGCCGACCCGTCGCTGTTTCTGCGCACCGACACTTCTTTGCCGCCGTTCTACATCCTCGTGTACGTCGACGACTTGGTCTTTGCCACAACTGATACTGCTAGACTCGCCCACGTGAAGTCCGAGCTGCAGAAGAGACACACGTGCATAGACCTGGGTGAACTGCGCAGCTACCTTGGCTTGCAGATCACCCGGGACAGAGCACGCCGCACCATTACCCTGACTCAGTCACACATGGTGCAGCAGGTCCTTCAGCGCTTCGGCTTCACGTACTCCTCGCCTCAGGCCACTCCTCTGCCTACTCGCCACTCGCTCTCAGCTCTGCCTTCGGATGAGTCCGTAGAGTCGAGTGGCCCGTACCCAGAGCTTGTTGGCTGCCTCATGTACCTGATGACCTGCACTCGACCTGACCTTGCATACCCTCTTAGCATTCTCGCACGCTATGTTGCTCCTGGGAGACACAGACCGGAGCACATGGCTGCAGCGAAGAGGGTGTTGCGCTACTTGTGCAGTACGTCGGGCATGGGGCTTGTGCTTGGAGGGCAGAGTCCAGTGGTCCTCACTGGGCACGCAGACGCTTCTTGGGCTGACAACCAGGCTACGCAGCGGTCGTCACAGGGTTACACCTTCAGCCTTGGTTCCGGCTCTGTCTCGTGGCGGGCTACCCGCTCGTCTTCTGTTCTCGGCTCCAGTTGTGAGGCTGAGATCTACGCAGGGGCCATGGCTGCACAGGAGCTTCGCTGGCTCACCTACCTGCTGACTGACCTCGGAGAGCCGCCTCGTTCTCCTCCAGTGCTGTACGTAGACAACAAGGCCATGCTGGCCTTGTGTCGGGAGCAGAGACTGGAGCACAGAACGAAGCACATTGCTCTTCGCTACTTCCTTGCTCGTGAGCTACAGCAGCGTGGTCAGCTACGCCTTGCGTACGTGGCCTCTCAGGCCAACACTGCTGATATCTTCACCAAGGCACTTGCGCCTTGTGATCATCAGCGCTTCTGTACTCAGCTGGGTCTTGTGCCTACCTTGCCTCACTTGCTCACCCCTTGACCTTGTTTGTACTGTTACATATATATATACACCTGCTCTTGCTTGTTTAGCCTTATATATATATGTAATCCTGCATGTGAACTGGCCTTGTGGCCTTGAACTTGTGCTCGGAATGTGTGGTGACGTTGTGATCCACCCTGAGCTTGCTTTGCTTTGCTTGACTGGTCTTGTGACCCCTTGTCCTCCCCCACTTTGCCTATGGGGGTGTGTCAGATTTATATGACTTAGCTGCTGTAGGCTATAGTGGGGTAGCACATATGGGGTACAGCTTTCTAGGGTTTGTACTTGTACCCAACTTTCCCTTAGTCTTTTCATTCCTCGTTCATTTTCACATTTTCGTCATCCATCGGGATGGGCACGGAGCAGTATGGGAGTGGTCTTGCTTCCTCGGATGCGTTGTCCACGTTTTGCTCATCCCAGTCAGCTTCGTCTGCTGCTGAAGCAAAGGCTCGGTTGCCATGGAAGCCGCCCGTGAGGTCTCGATTTGTTGCCAGGTTGTCCAGGTATGTTTGAAGTGTGAGTCGCTCTTAGAAGATGACATCACATGCTGCTACTGTTTCCTTCGAGTGGACGTCAAAAAATTTCCATGCGTTGTAATGTTTTTTGATGCCCAGGTGTAGTCCCCACTGTGTGCGTTGAGAAAATCTTCCGGCTCTTGCAGTGTGCGGGCAGTACTTTACCATGCACCCGAAAACTCGTAACATTTTTGTGTTGCAGGTGCGGTGATGTTTTGTTCGGAAGTGATGACGAAAGCAAGTTGTGCAGCATGACAGCGTGGTCCATCGCCTCAGGCCACTGGTAATTGGGCAGTCGCATGCCACGCAACATTTTGCGCATGGTGTTCTGGAGAGTTCTGTTCATCCGTTCTGCCCCGCCTTGCTGTTGATGGGCGTAGGGAAGCGAGATGAGTCGCTTGATGCCTCGTTTTGCGAGGTACTGCTTGAACCTTTGGGACTGATATTCCCCTCCTCCGTCAGACTGGAAGCTTTTCAGCTTTGCTCCTTATTCTCATTCTGCCACAGGTAGCAAGGCGACGAAGGCTTCGAAGGCCATGTCACGACTTGGGAGATTAAGATGCCAGACGTAACGGGTGGCGGAGTCGATGAAAGTAATCACGTAATTATATGCTCCTTGTCCTTGTTCGCGAGTATACATGATGTCGCTGTATACTTTCTCGAGTGGTGCATAGGTTGGCGCGCTTGGATTGTGGTGAGAGATGGGGTAAGTCGGCTTCGGGACAGGTAAAGCATGTTCCGCGAACTCGTTGGAGTTCTCTACCGTCGGGTAGAAGAAGTGAATCTTTGTCGAGCACTGCTGCCTTGATTATATTGTTTAACGTGGTGTTGCTTGGATGACCCAGTCTTTCGTGCCACAGATATTTGCTCGCACGATGTCCGAGTGAGCGTCTGTACAGGTCGGAGTTGGAGTAAAAGCCCGCGGTGAAGTTGGCGCTTCTGTGAACTGCATGTGGAGTGGGAGCTAACTGTTGCGCAGGAGTCGGTGGAGTGTTGTCGATGAAGGTTGGTGCCGTCGAAGAGCTCGCGAGTGGTGCTGTACGTGTTGTTGTTGTTGCCGATGTTGTCTCTGCTGCTATCAATGTTGTTTCTTCTTGCCGGATTGTTGCTAATGCCCGTGTTCTTTCTGCTTCAGGTATGGTATGTGAATACCAGAATCCTCCAGGGCTGAAGTCGGGATCGAGGTCCGGTGGATGTGTCCAAGAAGCGAAGTTGACGATGGCGTCGCTGTCGGCGGTTCCTTGGTCCGGTACAAAATCAAGAACAAAGACGTTGTTCTTCAAGACTGCTCTGCCGATGTAGAGTCCTCCTTTACCGTGGAATAACTTGGACTCCTGAGTGGTGTTGTCTGCTTCAAGATGAATACCCTTCGCCATCAGTTGGCTGACGCTTAGTAGGTTGTAGCCGAGTCCTTCTGCAATCAAAACTTTAGACATTTGTAAGATGACGTTAGTTTCTCGAGACTGAAGTTGTACTATCCCTTGTCGTCGTGTGTGCAGGTTCTGGTTGTTGGCCACGGTGATGACAACTTCGCGCTGAAGTTGATGTTCTTGTTGAACGAAGCGACTCGAGGAGCACATGTGCTGTCCGCAGCAAATGTCCAAGAACCAAGTGTCTTGCCTGGACGGCTCGCTCTGGGCGATGGCTGCATACGTCGGATTGGGCTCCAGTGATTCGCGGCGAGGAGTCCTCTCATCGAGCCGTTCTTCTTGTGAGTAGTGGGGTGGTGATCCGGTGATGCAGGAGTCTGTCGTTCTTGTCATGCAGCTTACGATGTTTCTTGTTCCTTGTGCAGGTTGTGTTGTTGAAGATGTTGAAGGTTGCACTTGACTGGTGGGATGTGCCTGCGTAGAAGCTAATTGACTGCTTGAAGGCCGAAGTTGACGTTGCGGCGTTGTCGACTGCTGCTGATTCGGGCAGTGTGTGCGCGGATGTCCGAACGTCTTGCAAAGATGACAGAACGGTGGGACGTACAGTTGTACTTGTCGGTTGTTGTTGTTGTTGTAGCGTCGTTGAGTGTGAAAGGCGAATTCTGGCGCTGACGCTTTCTTCTTGTGTCGTTCTTCGTGCAGGTCCATATCCTGCTGTTCAGCGTGAATTTTGGCGCAGAGTGCTGCTTCGGAGATCTTCTCGTGAGTTCGAAGAAGTGCTCGGGTGGAGCGCCAATGAGGACCAAGGCCGGCGATGATGACAGTTACAAAAGCTTCTTCGGATATTGATCCTCCGCATCGAAGGAGTCTGTCACGCAGTCCGCGACAACGGCTAATATAAACCATTCCCTTTTCGCCGGGTTTCATTTCCACTGTTGTCAACTGTGCCATGAGACGACTTTGGTTAACACTGTCTGTTGCTTGATACTGGCTCTTCAGGTGGTCGTACGCCAGCTCGGCGGAGTTGCCGTATCCTCGATAAGACCGAATGTTCTGCTGCTCGTTTGGCGTTAAATTTCGAAGGAGTATCGTGTACGCCATCAGCGACTGATTCGTATCTGCTCCTTGTCGTATTGTGTCCCGTGTGCTGGATATGGCAGGGATCCGTCGAAGAATCCGAGAATTTGCGCGCCTTCCATCATCAGCTCAAATTCAAATGACCAGGTATAAAAGCGTTGACGTTTGCAGTTTTAGAACGTGTGCAAATTGCGATTGCACCTGAAGCGCGTCCAGTGTCTTCTCTTGTCCAGGTAAAGACTGCGGTTGCGGCGCGAAACTGATGGAGCCGCGTTGAGGCTCGTACGGGGCAAAGGTGGGTTGCTGCTGATTTCCGCGCTCGTAGGATGAACCGTCAAGACTCATCGGTGTTGCTCTGTTGTTGTTGTCGCTGTTGTTTGATCGTGCAGGAGCTGCTTGCTGGTGTTGCTCGTAGAAGGACATGAAGGAGAAGAACTTCTCCATCATGTTTGGGTCGAAGCATGCTGGTTGATTCTCGGGAGTTTCCGTTGACTCCGCAGCTGGTCTTGTTGCTTTGCCTTCTTCTGTCTGTAGGCCAGAGGCTGGAGGTGGAGTAGGGGTAGTGCCGAGAGATCCGTTAGAGGAGCTCCTCTCCTTCTGTGTTGCCATGTCTTGCGTTGCCGTAGGTATTTAAGAAAATGATCTTGCCCTGTTTGCTCTCATACCATGTTGGGCTGAGAAAAGCCCTTAGGATCTTTCAAGGCTGTTGAAGTAGAGATGTTGTAATTGCTGAAGCATTAATATAAGGATTACTTGAACCACCTTGTACTAGTGTGTGAGAACAAGATAAGTTAAGTAATAGCAGGGAAATACAAGGCTTTTATATGGTTACAAAGGAATATGAAAGGTTCTACTTTTAACTGTTTTGCTATTGCGGTTCGATACAGTGCCGACTCGGGTAACTGCTCAGTAACGAGTCAGTTATGTGTCCTTGCTGTCGCACTGTACTTTTCATCAAGTCAAAGGTCAGCGACCTTTGACCTTCGCGTAACCTCCAGCGGTTGCTTTTGTTGACTCGTGTGTTTCTTCGCTGTAGTCTGCTCCGTTTCGTGTCGATACTTCGATACTTCAGAGGCGCTTAAATTACTTGTTTCCAACAATTGGCCCATATTCAATGGTAACCAGCATTACAGATTGAGGGCCGACCAACGTGTACCACGTCCAATGCTTTGTGTCAGACCGCCTCGGACGTCTCATCCCTTGCATGGCACGTGAGGCTCTCAGCACAGAGTCGTGCTATCTCTTTCACGTCTCGTGCACAAGCGAATTTGACACCGCCAGGGAACGGACCCACCTCTGTGCAATGGGGAACGCAGCTCGGCAGAGTCTAGAATAGCGGGACTAGCACGCTATATTAAATTTAGAGCGCGAAGAATGCCAGGCATAGCATTAGGTACGGGGATGGATGGACAAGAACCTCGTCCAGGACTGGACTACCCAAGTCCTCGTCCCCTTTATGCGGCCCCTGCGGGACGAGGGCTGCAGGCGGAAGGACGTCCTCCTCGTTCTGGACTCATATCGAGGACATCTCACCGAGGCCGTCGGCCAGACTATGCGTCTCTTCAGGCTGACACGCGCGGTGATCCTAGGCGGTTGCACACCGCTTGTGCAACCGCTTGATGTGTCAATCAACCGTGCCTTCAAGGCGGGCGTCCGACACCGCTACGACACCTGGTTCGAGGAGGACGGGATCACAAGCCCAACTCCCGCAGGTGAGCCCTTGTATGAAGCAATGGGGGCGTGTTGTCGATGTAAGAACAGTCAAATCACACAACCATACACCCTCCAATCCCTTACCCTTGGCCCCAACCCGCAGGCAACCTGAAGAAACCGCCGGCCGAACTCATCCTGAAGTGGATTGACGAGGCGTGGGCCGACGTTCCCGAGGAGATGGTGAGGAAAGCATTCCTCACCTGCGGCATCTCCAATGCAGAGGACGGGAGCCAGGATCATATGATCCTGGCGAACATGCAGGATTCCGGCGAGGTGGAGGTGCTGGAAGACGTGATGGAGGAGGAGCAGGATGAACTGGTCCCCAACCCGTTCTACCCGGCCCCCGTGGTCACCCCTCCCGATGTGACCATCGAGATGGAGGAGGAGGCCGTGCTGGCCGCTGAATCAGAGGAGGCCGATGAGGAGGCAGTACCTGCTAAGTCAGACTCGGGCGAGTTCGACGATGGAAACGCGAACGAAGCTGACGAGTGGAGCGACGAAGGGGATGAATGGTGGGCCCCTGGTCGCCATGAGGGGGCTGAGGTAGAGGAGTGGGTGGTGGGTGACGAAGATGAGTAGCAAGCAGGGCCTATGTTTGGTTTTTTGCTACTCACGATTCGCAGTGTAGCCTTTTTCAAAACCCTTCTGATCAGTGTGTAATTTTTCGTTACACTGATACATCAGTGTAACATTGAGTTTCAAAATTTTTACCCCATAGCTGTGAAAGGAAGAACGAGAATGTTTGAACTATGAATAAAGTGAGTACATATGGGAAACCCTAATTGGGTTGTACCCCTTATGGGATACCCCACTATAGCCTACACAACAGCATAAGCTATATAATGTTCTGACACACCCCCATAGGCAAAGTGGGGGAGAACAAGGGGTCACAAGACCAGTCAAGCAAAGCAGAGCAAGCTCAGGGTGGATCACAAAGTCACCACACAGTCCGAGCACAACGACAAGGCCACAAGGCCAGTTCACATGCAGGAGTACACATATATATATAGAGCTAGACAAGCAAGAGCAGGTATATATATGTAACAGTACAAGCAAGGTCAAGAAGAGAGCAAGTGAGGCAAGACAGGTACAAGACCCAGCTGGGTGCAGAAGCGCTGATGGTCACAAGGCGCAAGTGCCTTGGTGAACACATCAGCAGTGTTGGCCGCAGAGGCCACGTAAGCAAGTCGCAACTGACCACGCTGCTGCAGCTCACGAGCAAGAAAGTAACGGAGAGCAATGTGCTTCGTTCTGTGCTCCAAGCGCTGCTCTCGACACAAGGCCAGCATGGCCTTGTTGTCTACGTACAGCACTGGAGGAGAACGAGGCGGCTCTCCAAGGTCAGTCAGCAGGTAGGTGAGCCAGCGAAGCTCCTGTGCAGCCATGGCCCCGGCGTAGATCTCAGCCTCACAACTGGAGCCGAGAACAGAGGACGAGCGAGTAGCCCGCCACGAGACAGAGCCGGAACCAAGACTGAAGGTGTAACCCTGCGACGACCGCTGCGTAGCCTGGTCGTCAGCCCAAGAAGCGTCCGCGTGCCCAGTGAGGACCACTGGACTCCGCCCTCCAAGCACTAGCCCCATGCCCGACGTACTGCACAAGTAGCGCAACACCCTCTTCGCTGCAGCCATGTGCTCTGGTCGGTGTCTCCCAGGAGCAACATAGCGTGCAAGAATGCTAAGAGGGTATGCAAGGTCAGGTCGTGTGCAGGTCATCAGGTACATGAGGCAGCCAACAAGCTCTGGGTACGGGCCACTCGACTCTACGGACTCATCCGAAGGCAGAGCTGAGAGCGAGTGGCGAGTAGACAGAGGAGTGGCCTGAGGCGAGGAGTACGTGAAGCCGAAGCGCTGAAGGACCTGCTGCACCATGTGTGACTGAGTCAAGGTAATGGTGCGGCGTGCTCTGTCCCGAGTGATCTGCAAGCCAAGGTAGCTGCGCAGTTCACCCAGGTCTGTGCACGTGTGTCTCTTCTGCAGCTCGGACTTCACGTAGGCTAGTCCAGCCGTGTCAGCTGTGGCAAAGACCAAGTCGTCGACGTACACGAGGACGTAGAACGGCGGCAGAGAAGTGTCGGTGCGCAGAAACAACGACGGGTCAGCAGTAGAGGGAGCAAACCCAAGAGCCGCAAGCGTAGTCCTCAGTGTGTCGTGCCACTCACGCGGTGCCTGGCGGAGACCGTAGACTGGCCGTCGGAGGCTCCACTGGGTGCCAGGAGGGAAAGTCCCAGTGAAGCCAGGTGGACGGCGCAGCCAGATCTCCTCGTGCAGGCTACCCTGCAAGAAAGCAGTACTGAAGTCAAGAGAGTGGAGCTCGTAGTCGCGCTGAGCGGCTATGTGCAGCAGCACCCGAAGAGTGGTCATCTTCGGGGTGGGAGAGAAGGTCTGAAAGTAGTCAACTCCCTGCCGCTGACTGAAGCCACGAGCGACGTACCGCGCCTTGAAGACAGGTGGAGAGCCCGGCGGCCGCTTCACCCTGAAGATCCACATGCCACTGACGATGTTCGCCCCAGGAGGGGGAACCGCGTCAACGTAGGTGCCTGTGGACTTCCAGGACGCCATCTCTGCATCCATAGCTGCCTGCCACTGAGAGGAGTAGGGACCCTCTACGGCCTCCGCGTAAGAGCGCGGAGTCGGGATGTCTAGTGCATCCGGGTCTCCCTCAGGGGCAAGTAGTACGGACGCGAGATGAGGTGAAGCAGCAGCCAGACACCGGAACTCCTCCTGCCTGTCCTCAAGGACGTCCGTGCCAAGAGCACACTCACCCCCGACGGACGGAGGACAGACAGACGCAGACTCAGCAACAAGACCGGCAGCGTAGTCTAGACGACAGCGAGCAGCAAAGTCGACAAGCTCAGCAACAAGCGCAGACGCAGCAGTGGACTCAAAAGAGGGGTCAGTGACGACAGTAGCAAGGAGACGTGTGACAGCAGGACTGGCAGCACGAAGAGAGTCCGACTCCGGGTCAGGAAGAGCAGGAAGAGAGGACTCAGGAGGAGAAGGCAAAGGGGCACGCAGAGGAGCAGTGGACGGACGCAGAGACATCCGGTGCGTGCCAGGGACAGGAGGAGGACGCTGACGCGAACCACGACCACTAGTGCGAGCAGCACGGACAGGCGACGCAGGGCGAGACGCAGGCTCACGACGCTCAGCAAGACCTCCAGTAGGACCAGTGTAGGGAGAAGGAGCGGGCAGTGGGGAGGCCGGCTGTAACTGTAACTGTGACAGGACAGGCTGTGGACACTCTAAGGGAGGAGGAGGACCAGTAGAAGGCGGGAGACCAAGAACCTGCTGAAGGAGCGGAACGAAGTACGGCCTAGGCCGCGCGGCGACTCCAGACACAGCAGGGACAGCACCAGTACCCCCAGCGGCAGCACCAGCGCCAGTAGCACCTCCAGCTCCAGGACCTCCAGCAGCACCAGTAGCACCCCCAGCAGGACCGTCAGCAGTAGCCTCAGCTCCAACACCCTCAGCAGCTCCAGCTCCAGCACCTCCGGGACCCGCGGCACCAGCACCCTCAGCAGCCGAAGAACCTCCAGCCCCAGCAGCACGCCTCCAGCGCCTGGCAAACCACTCGCGCAGCTCCTGTGGAGAGAGGGGCTCCCGCCGAGGCGAAGCACTCGGAGAAACGCCAGGTCCCGCACCGCCAGACGGCACAAGGGGAGGTCCAGTGGCCGCAGGCTCAGCAGCTCCAGGCTCAGCAGCTCCAGACGCAGCACCCCCTGGCTCAGCACCCCCAGACTCCGCACCCCCAGGCTCAGCACCCCCAGTCGCAGCACCCCCAGGCTCAGCACTCCCAGACTCCGCACCCCCAGGCTCAGCACCCCCAGTCGCAGTACCCCCAGGCTCAGCACCCCCAGACTCAGCACCCTCAGGCTCAGCACCCGCAGCAGGACCAGAGTCACCAGCAACCTCGACCGGCTCGACTGCGTCTACCTGGGACACACCTGAAGGGGCAGGACCCTGAGGGGGAAGGGGGTCTACCGGGGGGGGACCTGGCACAAGGAAGTGCGGTGGCGGGGGGAGGGAAGGAGTGCGGTAGGGGAAGAGGCGGTAGAAGGGGACTGACTCGTCGAACGTGACGTCCTGGGAGGACAGAACACGACGAGAGGAGGGGTGGTAGAACTGCCACCCTGGAGCGTCAGGGGGGAAGCCGAGGAAGACACAGGGAGCAGCACGAGGGGACAGCTTGTCCGCAGACAAGTCGCGGACAAACGCCCGAGATCCCCAGACACGGAACGCAGACGCATCGCCGACCTTCCCCGTCCACAGCAGAGCTGGGGAGGTCTCCGGCCGGGAGACCCTGGGGTGAAGGTTGATCTGATGCGCCGCGTACCGAACCGCAAACGGCCACAGAAAATGGGGGGCAGCCGCATGCATCATGGACGTACGAGCGACGTCCATGACCATGCCAATGCGGCGCTCAGCAATCCCATTTTGCTGTGGAGAGTCCGGAAGCGTAAAGGTCTGGCGGATGCCTCGTGCACGACAGTAGGCTCGCAGAAGGCCAGAGGAGAACTCTCCACCTCGGTCAGAGTGCAGACGCAGAACAGGAAAGTCCGAGCCGAAGCTCCTCCTGAGCTGGAGACGAGCTGCGCGGATCCAGTCGATCAACACCTCAGTGACATCACCCTTGCTGCGCAAGGGGAAGACTGTGGTGTAACGCGAGTAGTCGTCAACCACCAGCAGGAAGTAGCGCTCGTGACCCTGCCCACGGACGCGGGCGGGGCCCCACACGTCCATGTGAAGCGTCTGCAGTGGAGCCTCTGTCGGAGGGAACTGGGAGGAGTGAGGGGCAGCCCGGAGCCGCCCCTCGACACAGGGGACACAAGAAGGTCCGGGTCCCGAAGGAAGGGGAGGGAGAGACCGGGGAAGACCAGAGACAAGGACACGGGAAGCCATGCCCCGAAGACGAAGCAAGGAGGGGTGGCCAAGACGGTGGTGCCACAGGAGAGTCTCGTGAGACAAGCGGCGACACGAGCAGGGGGCAGACTCAGGACCAGACCTGGACGCAGCAGCAAACACCTGACCCGACGCAGCTACCTGGCCAGACGCAGGGACAGGAGGAGACGCAGTGGTCAGTGTGTAGAGACTCGACCCCGGCCGACGCGAGAACGTGGCCAGGTGTCGGCCTGTGCGGGCGTCCGAGCAGTGGGTCACCCGCTGACTCGCAGGAGTAAACTGGTGAACCCCCGCATCCTGGAGGTCAGCACCACTCACCAAGTTCGTCGAGAACGAGGGGAGGTACAGACCAGACAAGGTGCCCGAGGGGGCAGCCGGACACGGGAGGACAGTGGAGAAGTGAGAGAGGACTGGACCCCCAGTGGGGTCAGCCAGGGAGACTGCAACCGGCCGGCCAAGCGGCGTGAGTGTGGTGCGGTCTCGAAAGAAGGAGCGAGAAGCCCCTGAGTCAAGCGTGAAGGTGAGGGAGGCCGAAGCCGACGCAGTACCTGAGAGCGCAGCCTCACCAGTACCTGAGAGTGCAGACGCACTGGCACCTAGAGCAGCAGCCTCAGAAGTACCTAGCGTAGCAGTACCAATGCCCGGGTCGGGCGGGAAACACCGGTAGCAGTCACCCTCCTCACTAATAGTCACAGCATACATGGCAGCAAGGATAGCATCAAAGTCAAGATCAAAGATAGCTACGCCAGCCCTAGACAGCTCTCCCCAACGGGGAATCTCACTGGCCTCGGGGAACTGCTGACGCCAAGCGTCCGTCAGGCGGCCAAAGCAGCGCTGAGTGGGGTGCGCACCCCCACACTGCTCACCCGCGCTGTCACCGGAACGCAGGACGTAGGTGCACGGACCAAAACCCCCACCCCGCTGACGCTGCGTGTACCACTCACGGAGCTGCTGGGGCGGGGGGATGTCCCGCGAACGCTGCTGCTGCTGCTGCTGCTGCTGCTGCTGACGCTGGCCACCACTAGGGCCGCTACGCTGCGGGGCACCACCCCGACCAGCTCCACCCCCTCCGCCACCGCTGCCTCCACCTCCACCACCACCGCTGCCTCCGCTCCCACCGATGCCGCCACCACCGCCTCCTCCTCCGCTGCTGCCACCGCCACCACCGCCCCCGCCACCACTCCCACCGCCACCCCCACTCCCTCCTCCGCCTCCACCGCCTCCTCTACCGCCCCCGCCAGCTCCACCCGCGCCCTTGCCCCCCTTGCCCCTGCCAGGGCGGCGTCTCCCGCTAGGGGCAGACGCCGCGCAGACCGACTCAAGACCAAGCAGGTCGGCAGCAGCAGCAGAGGCAACAGAGGGCAGCAGGGGGGAAGGAGAGCACCCCTCAAAGATGGGGGTGCGAGGGTCACCACGAGAGGCTCCTACAGCGACGATGCTCTTCTCCGCCGCCAGGAGGGACTTCTCGAGGAGGTCGACAGTGAGAGTGGTGGGACAGACCGAGAGGTAGTGGTCCCTGACAACGCGAAGGGAGTCAGGGAGGCGTGTGACTATGTAATAGAGAGTGATGTACATGGGGGGGGGGTTCTTGGCGCAGAACTCAGCAGGAAGGGCGGCGCGGTAGCGAGTGTCACTAGTGCGGAGGTGCGTAATGAGGTCAGCGACAGTGGGAAAGGCAGTAAGGTCAGGAAAGAGGTACGGTAGCATGAGGCGGCTCAGGGCAGCAGTGGCAGGGGAAGAGTAGCGCGCAACTACAGCGTCGTACAAGGTCTGAGCACTCTTGTACTGACTAAAGTGCGCGCGCTCAGTGGTAGGCAGGTGGCGACGCACAGCAAGACGTGCAGCAGCATCGCGGGTGGCCCACTGAGAGCGAACAGTGGGGTCAGCATCAGTAGCAGGGGCAGGAGAGGCGCCAGAGGTGAGGTCAAAGAGGGAAAGACCGTCCGCCCTATCGCACTGTAAGAACAGCTGCAGGTCGTCGACCCAGACCTCAAAGTCAATGGCTCGACCCTCAGCGTCAAAAGCGAGGACACTAGGGGTAGCCATGACGACGACAGACGAGCAGTGCAAGCAGTAGGGGAAGGGCACGCAGTGACAGTGGGGCTGTGCTCACCGGACAGGGCAGGTCGGGCGGCTCGGCAGTAGGGCGGCTCGGCTGCTCAGCGGCTCGGCGGCAGGGCGGCTCGGCTGCTGGGCGGCTCGGCTGTTGGGCGGCTCGGCGGCAGTGCGGCTCGGCTCCCGGGCGGCTCGGCGGCAGGGCGGCTCGGCTCCCGGGCGGCTCGGCGGCAGGGCGGCTCGGCTCCCGGGCGGCTCGGCGGCAGGGCGGCTCGGCTCCCGGCGGTTCTGCTGCTAGGCGGCTCCCGCAGGTAGGGCGGCGGTAGGGCCGCAGGTAGGGCGGCGGGCGGGCCGTAGGTAGGGCGGCGGGGGGGGGGGGCCGTAGGTAGGGCAGCGGGCTGGCCGCAGGTAGGGTGGCGGGCGGGCCGCAGGCAGGGCGGCGGTAGGGCCGCAAGTAGGGCGGCGGGCGGGCCGCAGTTAGGGCGGCGGGCGGGCCGCAGGTAGGGCGGCTGGCGGGCCGCAGGTAGGGCAGCGGGCGGGCCGCGACGTGAGGGCGGCGGGGCCGCTGTAGTGGGGCGGCGGGGCCGCTTAGCAGAGGGCGGCGGGGCCGCGTGAGCAGGGCGGCGGGGCCGCGTGAGCAGGGCGGCGGGGCCGCGAAGCAGAGGGCGGGCGGGCCGCGACGTGAAGGCGGCTGGGCCGCTGTAGCAGGGCGGCGGGGCCGCTTAGCAGAGGGCGGCGGGGCCGCGTGAGCAGGGCGGCGGGGCCGCGAAGCAGAGGGCGGCTGGGCCGCGCGAGCAGGGCGGCGGGGCCGCGAAGGAAGGGCGGCGGGGCCGCGTTAGTAGGGCGGCGAGGCCGCGAAGGAAGGGCGGCAGGGCCGCGTGAGCAGAGTGGCGGGGCCGCGAAGGGAGGGCGGCGGGGCCGCGAGGGGCGACACGGAGGGTCGCTAAAAAAAAAAGGAAAACGCGCCTCGGGGCGCGCTTCGGTGGGCCCTAGAAGCAGTCCCTAGGAGGGGACCTGCTCTGATACCATGTGAAAGGAAGAACGAGAATGTTTGAACTATGAATGAAGTGAGTACATATGGGAAACCCTAATTGGGTTGTACCCCTTATGGGATACCCCACTATAGCCTACACAACAGCATAAGCTATATAATGTTCTGACAATAGCATCAGTGTAGTATATTTGTGTACCCTTATCGCAAAAACATATTACTAATCGTTTTAGAAATCAGGAAACAACATTTTATTTATATAGCCATTCAGTCACATGTATGTACGCTCATCAGCGCTACCATCAGACGACTCCTCTCTTTCCTTTTCTTTTCCAGAGCACGACTTGTGTGGGGCAGGTGTTTTTGCGGGTCTTCTCTTTTTTTGCTTCCGCCAGATATCCACCACCCCGGGCCACTTGTACTCATAGCTCAACATGTTCAGGGTCATCAGTTCGGATAGCCGGGCATCGCCAAGCGACGTCCGCAACCAGCTTTTGATCATGTTTTGGCGGCTGAATCCGCGCTCACACTCCACGGTACTTAGCGGAATTACTGCCAGCGCCTGCCACATGGACGTCAGGTTGGGAAAACTGCGCGGCCAATCCTTGGTCCTCATCATTTTGTTAAGTCCCTAGTAGAAGTCATCGTCCTGGTAGTGGCAAGACATGACGTGGCAGAAGCTGGCCAGCTCGAGCTCTGCCGCTCGGTGGTTGAAGCCTGCCACGTGTGATGGAGGGACAACATTTTGTGAGTAGAAAGGCCGAAACAAAACAAAACAAAACACGCTCATACAAGACAGCATCCACGTATGGATAATTACCTGGCAGCCGGTTGTTGAAGAGTCGCGCGTTGGCATCCAGCCAACTCAGCGCCTGACGCTCCCGCTTGTCTGTCGCTTCCGGCCACGTTTCAACTTTGTAAAGCTTGCTGCCCTCCATTTGCTTCAAGCTCCACATGCGAGTGTGCATGTTTGTCGCTACATCCAGTGCGAAAGCTTTGCACAACTTGATGCAGTCGGCCATCGAGCCGCCGTATTGGCGTCTCGCTCAGCACGATCTGATGTGAAGATGGCTCACCATCCGCATCCATGCCGTCCACGCGGATCGTTCGCCTACCGCTGCCAGCGTGCGATGAATGGCGACAGCAGCTTGCTGACCCCCCATCCGAAAATGTCCACGTATTCCACGTATCGAAGTCTGATGACTCCAATCGTGCGATCCACCTCTTGGTGCACGAGCACGATGTCAACCTGAACCACAGACGGGCAGATGAACAACACGTGTAAATGTTAGTGTAGAATTAAATGACGCGACTAAAAGAAATACATGCACCGTGAATCAACACTTACTTTCCTGCGCTGGAAAAACTTGTTGAGTGCGTTGATCTCTGCCAGCAGATCCGCCAAGAAGTAGAGGCAGAAGTGAAACTTCAGGGTCTGAACAGTTACCGCCATGCTGTGTTTGTACTCGATGAACACCACGATCGCCGCCCCAAGAATTCTGCACAAACGGGCCACTGCATCCCCGCGCGATAGCCAACGCACGTCGAAGAGCCCCTGGTGCTCCAGATTCGTTTGATGTATTTCGAGCTGGAGCTCCTTGAAGCGCTCAAGCCACACAGAAGATCGCATGACAATTTCGCCAAGCCCACGGATGGCGTCATCGACGATGTCGAGGTCCGTAAACTTCAATGCGGCTTCTTTGACCGCGAGCACTTCTCTGCATACAACATTAAAAATGCGTAAGGCCGTGGAAGTTACTCCCTTAGACGAGGCGATTGTACGGAAACAACAAATCTACCTGTGCGCTATGCAATGAGTCCTGACCAGATGTGGGACGCGCTGACGGAGACGAACAACAAGACCGGATTGGCTGCCAATCATCACCCCCGCGCCGTCGGTGCTAACTGCGACAATCCGCTGCATATCAATCCCGATGTTGTCGAGGTGGCTCAGCAACACCGCGAAGAGGGATCCCGCGTCGCATTTGTGGATGGTGAGTAGAGCGAGAAATTCCGTCACCACTGCTCGCTCCTTCATGAAGGTTGCAAACACCACAAGGTGTTTGCCGCGCAACCGGTCTGTGCTCTCGTCGCAACTGATGCCGATCCACGGTGATGCATGGATGTACATAAGCTGCTGCTGTTGCCGATACGTGCACATAGCCTTCACCATCCCCGTGAAGCCGTATCTGCACGGTGCGCAAAAGGGAAGGTGTGAATCCTACCGGAAGCTATACACCAAGACGGCAACAAAGTATTAACACTCACTTCGTGATATAGACACCGTAGGTCTGCTGAGGAATGTCGGAAACGCCTTCCTTCGCGAGGAACTCGACGAGCCTCGGGAACATTGCGATCGGAGCGTCCTCGTCGCACACAAACTGGATGCTGCGCATAAGTCTCGCCACGCGCGCACCCTCGGGGTTAGCCCTCTCGTAGTCGTCGATTTTCTTCTGCACCGCCAGCTTGTCCAGAAGACCCTTCTGCCGATCAATGCAGTCGTGATGGCGGGAGCTCGCTTGGTGTGCCCGCATCGACGCTGGCTGCAGGTCCCGTCCGTCGCTGCCATTCCGCCCTTAGCGTGCATTGTCGAGACCGTGCTCGCTGCACACACTGCACCGCAAACAAGGCAGACCATCATCACCCTTGTCAAGCAATAACCAATCAAATTGCGACAGCCATTTGGTGATGTAATTCCTCTATGCTTCAAGGAACTTTGCTTCCGCGCGTTCGGCCGGAGTCTGCTTCAGCGGTGACGGTGATGGCGTCACAACGGGAGGTGGTGGAGGAGCAGGTTTCACGAGAGGCGAGCCGCCGCCTTAACCAAGAGTAGACTGCGTGTAGCGGCGTTTTTTCAGCGACACGGAGTTAGAAGACTTCGGGACTTCAGAGAAGATTTCCGTCGAGTCGACAAAGTCGTGCACGATGTGGTCCGCCTCATCGCGTTCCGGACGCTGCCATCCAGCGTCATCACACTCAGCTTGAGGCTGGTGTGGTGGTGATTTTTGGGCCGTTTTGCGCATAGGGTACCTCCATCCCTCACTTTCATCAGAAGGCTCGGGCAAAAGACGGGGTGCAGGTTCTGAGACTGGGCCTCGTAAGAAATCAAGGCCCGTTCTTGGACCGTGGCTACAATAGGGGTCGCCATCGGCATCGTCAGCGTCATCGTCGCTAGGCGCTGCCATGGCTACGGGGTGGAGAACGTGTGGATGCTAGACAGAGTGGCAAAAAAAACAGTGGTTTTTGGAGTTGGCTGGTGGAATGTGCCACCGACAGTATGAATGTGGTCTGGGATTTGACTAAGTTCAGGCAGCATCAATGTACGTGATGCCAACATTCCTTTCCTTGGCGTGCAGGATATCGAAACATAAAAAATGACCAATTACACACATGACTGCTGCCAACGCATATACTGCAGGGAAGGCCGCTTCGGTACTTGCGTGATTGACGGAAATCACGCTCCGACAAATTTCGGGGATGAAGGAGGGGGGGGGGGGGGGGGGGGGGGGGGGTGCCCTGTACGCCCTTAAGGGTAATCTTCGCTAAGGGAAAATTTACCCCAGAGCATCAGCGTGGCCTAAATCGTTTCACTATCAAATCAGTGTAACACTAAGTTTCAAAAAAATTCCCCAAACACATCAGTGTAGGCCCTAAATTTCACCCTTCTCATCAGTATAGCAGTGTGATTTACACTGATAAAATAGGCCCTGGTAGCAAGGCGGGGGCGGATTCCAAGGTGGTGGGTGAAGAGTGGAGCTAGCTGGGTGTTGAGAGGCTGCCTTGATTGAATTTTGTGACTCATGTGGCCTACCAACCATGTGCCACTGCTTGCTTAATTGACATGAATTAACCTCTAAAAAACACTTTCGAGGTTGGGGGGGGGGGGGGGGTCTTATAATGATTTCACCCCAATTGGGGGGTATAAGGAAAACAGTCTTGAATAATATACCCCCCCACCCCCCTCCCCCCCGTATTAAAGACCCGGGAACATTATGGGGGGTTCTTTTATCCGGGGGAATACGGTAATCACAACTACACACATTAATAACGCTCCACACAAGGGTCAACTCCTCCGCACCCAATCCCCAAAGCCACCATACACATAAACACGACCCAATACAAAGGAGTTGAGAAGACATAGTGAATTATGATATGGTTGATGCCTTCTTACAAAAATAAATACTGAAAAGAACCAACTAGAAGTCGTCATAGTCGCTATCCCTACCACTCTGAGTGCCACTCCGAGTCCCATCCTCCTTCCCCTTGCCCCAATTCGCCACAGGAGACTGCCCGAAAATCGGCGTCAAATAAATTGCAGCTGCCCCAGCAAGAAAACCCGCCCCATTCTTCAACAGCGGCTCCACATTATCTGTCCGGGCAGTAATGGGAAGATACGAAAAAGCCACCAGCAGCAACAGCCACAGCGGGGAGAAAAGCAGCACCCACTGCCAAGAAGCCTCCACCTTCCCGGAAGGTTCCAGGCGGGCGGCGAAGCCAAAAACAATCCCACTGAGGATTGCGGTAGAGAGAGTGACGAAGTAAAGGTCATCTACAAGGCCGGGCACGTTGTTGCAACCAGTGGGCTTTAAGAGGCAGGTCTGCAGCGTGGCGACGGCTTCTTGGACAGCCCGTGTGTCTCCCTGCTCTGCCACGTAGAACTGGTTGCCGAAGCTGGGAGTGCGGGGCAGGAGAGGGAGGGGGAAAAGGGGAAGGATGAGGCACAGGAGAATAAAGAGGCAGGTTTGCAGAGTGGCAACGGCTTCTTGGACGGCTCTGGTGTCTCCCTGCTCTGCCACATAGAACTGGTGCCAAAGCTCGCGGCAGGGGTGGATGGGGAGGAAAAAGAGGGGAAATATGAGGCACAGGAAAATAAAGAGGCGGGCATGCATAATAGCAATGGCTTCTTGGACAGCTCTTGTGTCTCCCTGCTCTGCCACATAGAACTGGTTGCTAATTCTGGGGGTAGTGAGGGAAGAGTGGAGAAGGGAGAGGGGAGAGGGGAGCAGGAAGAGGGGAGCAGGGAGAGGGGAGAAGGACTCTGCATGTGCGATGTTTTTCTTTGTTTCATCTTCGAGACAAGGCACGGCCAAGGATGGGAACAGGAATGGACGGAGGAGACGGAGGAAAGGAATGGCAGAGGGTGGGGGAATGGGATGATGCGCCGGTGGGAGGAAGTAGAGAGACCTATGACATGGGTGGGCGACTAGAGAGGTGTACCGGGATTGTAGCTCGATGAAGAACTGTCGTGGAAGCTTCTCCCTGACAGTGTCCCCAGCAAAGAAGTTGAGGATGTTGGGCGATGTGACGTCCGCCACCACCACTACTGTGCGGTCGTCCGGCTGAGATGCGAGTGTGACGGACAGACAGACAGACAGACAAGAAGTGCACATGGCAAGATAGGAGGGAATAAAGGGTGAGTTGAGGATGTTGGGCGACGTGACGTCCGCCACCACCACTACTGTGCGGTCGTCCAGCTGAGATGCGAGTGTGACGCACACACGAGACATGCACATGGAGGGAAAAAACGATTCGCATGAGAGAGGTGGATGGGATGTTGGGTGATGTGGCGTTCTCGACCACCACTACTGTTCGGTTGTCGCGCTGAGATGCGATTGTGAAGTACAGGAAAGGATGCATAAGGAGAGAAAGAAAGATTACGCATGAAAGGCGGATGGGATGTTTCGCGATGTGACGTCCAGAACTACAAATACCGTCCAGACGCCGGGCTGAGATGCGAGTGTGATGCACAGTCGAGAAGTGCACAACGTAAGTTAGGAGGGAAAAAGGCCGACCCGAGGATGTTCTCCAGGTTTGCGACATTTTAGTATTGCATCTCCACGCTTCCTCACCCCCCCCTCCCTTACCTGCCACACTGCGCGTAGAGCCTCTGTCTCAAACTGCTCAGGCGCATACCGAGTCAGCACACGCATACGCCATCCATAATCGCTCTCCAAATTCTCCAGCTGACGAATCATAACCTCCCGCTTTCCACCGCCCAGCAGCTGCGCTCCGTCAATCACGGGGCTCGCTGCTGCCATGCTGTCAGCTGCTGATTGGCTAACAGGAAAGCCAGTATCTGGTGCAGTTCCAACTGCAGCTGCCATATTCGCGATTTGAGCGAGTGGTCCAGAGTATGACAGGGCTAGGGTTTGCTGGCTGTCCCAAGTCGTAGCGCCTGGGGAAAGCGACACGACAGAAGCGGATGATGATACTGCTGCAAGATTAGTTGGTGCTTCTGCTGCTGCGGAAGCGTCCGAGGGAAAGGAGAGGAGCGTGACGACTGAAGCCGCTGTGAAAAGGAAGGTAGCGGCGACATTCGTGATTTGTCGCACGAGGTTGGCGACGGGTTCGCCCAGTGGCGAGCTTCTGATTTCGCGAGAATCGACGGATGCTGACGATGGGGTGGCAAGGAGTGCATTCTGTGGCGAGAGAATATTGGAGTAAAGCGGGATGGAACCATTAACGTGCGAAGGTACATTCTGGGGCAGACTCGGCGCCTGACGTGGCGCCTGAGCAACCTCCGCGACCTTTGCGAAACCACTGCGGATTGGCTGGAAACGGGCATGTTTTGGTGTAAAACGGGTGAGAATGTTGGATGAAGTCGAGCGGCGAGAGCACGCCTTGCGGAGGCAAATGTGATGGCCGTCCAGTGAAGGGAGCACCTGCCATTTAGCTGTCTCCGCTGAAGGCATTACGACAGCCATGGCGGCCATGATGAAATAGAAAGCTCCCAGATGGTGTGAGGTACACGAACACGAATTTCCATGACTGGATGCTACATTTCTGAAGAGTAGATTTCTCTAACCGTCTAGAAAGCTACGGAATCGTGTCGTACCTCCCTGCAATGCAGGCAACAGACCCCGCTGGCATGGCAGCTAATCGGAAGTGCGAACTCGATGCGGTGTTGATACACTTCCAAATTTGTGCTACAATTTTCTTAATCGTTTGGGAAGGCCATGGTAAGAAGGTGAGCACTAAGAATGGCCTGCACTGGTGCCTTCCTTTCCAGCCAGAGTTGTTTGATCAAGGTTGTGCAAAAATACCATTGTGTCATAAAGTTAAGAACCTAAGGTTGGTGTGAATTCTCAATCCACAGCACCCAGCTTTGTCATTGTATCATCTGCCCAGGTAAGCTTGGAGCTGCCGACGAAGCTCATCATTCTCCTTCCGCATCTTCATCATTCTCTGCTTAATGGCATCAGCATGCCTGTTTGGCACTGCTTCACGAATTTGTTCCTCCATCTTCTGCCTAAATTCTTTCATCTGTTCTTGCAGCTGATTCTCAGCAAGAGAGCCTGCACACAGTTACTCCATCACTCATGTATCCCACATGCCACCAGAGGGAAGAAAACGGCCAAGGTGACTTACATTTGTATTCAGCCATTGAAAGAGACTTCTCCAAAGACTTCCGTCGGGCCTCTTCGTCGTGAAGCTGGTTTCTCAGAGTCGCCAGCTCACTCTCATCTGCAACAAATCGTGATCAGCAGGCTGCGTCTGAACAGTCAACAATGCCACCCAAAGTGAACTTACACTTCACCCTTTGTGAGAATGCTAACTCCTTCATTTGTCTCTTTTCATGCTCGCCTTCACTGTTCTGCTGCTCCAACCTGTCCTCAAGTGTTACCACCATCGCCCATGCCTCGGAAAGCTCCTTTTCCAGGCTCCTGAAAAAACTGCCGTGTGAACACCTATGTTAAAAGTGGAAACGTGCAGCAAACTTTTCCTTACAGTACTCGATTTTCAGCCACGGTTTTGGCTTGCGCTGCCCTGTCATCGACAGTGCTAAGCACGCCTTTCAACTCCTGAACATAGATTCCAGAGATAAGACGTGTTAAACAACAAGAAATATGTCACAAAGAGCAATGCGTACCTCCATCTTCAGGTCGTATTCCTTCTGCTGGTTTTTTAGCCGATCCTCAGCTTCTTCATACAGTTTGCGAAAGTGGAACTGGACGTATGAAAGACATTGTGATTGAAGTCGCAGCGGGAAGGCTATGGACCCTGTAAGGCAACAACTTACCTGTTGCTGAATAATCTCAAGTTCAGCTTGTCGAAGAGAACGCAACCTTTCCACTTCTGCCGAGTAAAAAGATGTCAGAAAAAGAAGCAGCCAATCAGAGAAACAACCCAGTCGCGCTTACCATTCTGCAACATCAGCTCACGCTGTTCCGCTGCTTCTCTCCTGTACTCAGCGGACGCTAAGGCTGAACGCAAAACCTCCAGCTCAGACTGGCCCTTCTTGATTTCCTGCCGATGCAAAATGCATAGGCAGTAAAACTTTGTTTCTGTAAGCCCCAGTGTATTTTCATTTTAATAGAAAAACATACAATCTCGACAAGGCGAAGATCCCCATCGACAGCGATTATGCTCTCTCGTAACATGGATACTCCTGAGGAAGGGAAAATGAGCTCGGGATGCTGGCAAGCAGGCCGTTGCGCTGTGAAAGTATGGTTCAGTCCGGACAGGCAGCACAAGAGATGGTTTTGGTGTTCGGTGGTGATGGGCACGAAATTGTTCCGTGGTTAAGATGCTCGATAAAGCATAAGGTGAAGTCTCATTTTTGAAAGCCTATCTCGGAATATGTTTAAAAGTATGCTACATGTAATATGAATCATAAGCATCTAGATTCTAAAAAATGGTGTGTTCTTGAAAATTTTATGTTACTTGATCTCTACATATAGGATACCAAACTATAACTCCGTATAACAAGTTTCTTACAGTATGATATGCAATCATGGGAAAGCGTTGGGATGTTATTTCAGCATTTTTAATACAATTCCCATGTGGTAAGGCACACGCTTCCTTGTTGATATTGAGATGCATTGTGAGAATTAAACCAAGATAAGGAAATCTCTTAAGATAGAAACATCACTGCACCCATACATGTCCCGAGCTCCTCGATGCTCAGTCACACACAGAAATTCAGGCTACGGACCCAGAAACATCGAGGTCGAGTCACTGATTCTCATCATCATCGTCAGCCATGCGCGTCGAGCACGCCTTAGCGCTGCTCGTCTTCGCTGTCGCGGCGTGTCACGCTGCCGGCGCGGCTCGCAGAAGCGCTGTGTACGCCGACAGCAGCAGCAGCAGCGTCCACTTCGTGTCGCCAGATGAGGCCAGAGAGCTTCGCGAGGAGGTGAGACGAGCCTCCTCTTCGGCAGTCTAATTTCCGTTGCGCAATTCGTCGCATCCTTTGACAATTACGTATCTGTGCAATAATTGGAGACCATAGGTGCTAGATTCTGCACTTTTGACTGACAACTGGAAGTATTCTGGCCATTATTAGCCACTCATCGAAGCGACGCTGTCTGAATTCGGGCATTCTCGGCCGAGATTTACATGTTGCTGCTAAACACCTTCTTTAAAATCGATTTTTGGGTCATGTGGCAGGTCCGGGCCATGTTCTATCATGGCTATAACGGGTACATGCGTCATGCGTTCCCTCTGGATGAGCTTCGCCCTCGGTCATGCAAAGGAGAGGATTCACTGGGTGGTTATACCCTCACGCTGGTCAGTCACTATCTCAGGTATCCGTCCTTGTGAGTCGACTCGATAAGATCCTTTTGAAAATTCGTTGAAAAGTAGAGAATTCACTGGGTAGCTACACCCTTACGCTCTCAGGTATCCCTCCCTGTGAGTCTACTGGAAAGTAACATTTTCAAAGCAATTTAAAAGGAGGGAACTCACTGGGTGGCTTCACTACACCCTCACGCTCTCAGGTATCCCTCCTTGTGATTCTACTGGAAAGTAACATTTTCAAAGCAATTTAAAAGAAGGGAACTCACTGGGTGGCTTCACTACACCCTCACGCTCTCAGGTATCCCTCCTTGTGATTCTACTGGAAAGTAACATCTTCAAAGCAATTTAAAAGAAGGGAACTCACTGGGTGGCTTCACTACACCCTCACGCTCTCAGGTATCCCTCCTTGTGATTCTACTGGAAAGTAACATCTTCAAAGCAATTTAAAAGAAGGGAACTCACTGGGTGGCTACTGAGACCCTGACATCGGTCAGAGTCCCTCTTGTGCCAGTCAGAGTCCCTCTGGTGCCGGTCCAAATTCCATTGATAATTATGCTGTCATGCACTACTTGTTTTTGCTTGCTGCTCATGCTGCTCTTGCGCCACTCCTACTCTTGCTGCTATGAACGGATCAATGGCGATATGTGTGCGTATTTTCTATACATTTCGCTGTGTGACTTGTGCGAATCGTTGCAACAGATTGACTCGCTTGATAGCCTGGCGTTGCTTGGCAACAAGACTGAGTTCGCCTCGGCGGTCAGATGGCTCTCTGCACACCTCAACTTCGACAAGGTGAGCAGTTAATACCTTGCTGTCTTTTGTATTCTTTTCCCTCCGCGTTCTGTACCGCCACAGAACAAGACCGTGTCATTATTTGGGACCAGCATCCGAGTCATGGGAGGGCTGCTATCAGCCCTGTCGCATGCATCACGATTCAGTGAGCGTATACATGCACGCTTGCTCCTGCCCTTCCGCTCCTCCCTTCCATTCTCCCCTTTCCGCCCCTCTTACCTGCTGCAGTACAATACCGTGTTTCTGTTTGAGACAAACATTCGAGTCATGGGCAGGCTGCTGTCGGTGATGTCGCCATGCATTGAGATGCCTCAGTAGGGTTACAATTTACACATGCATGCTTCCTCCCTCCCTTCCGTTCCTCCCTTTCCTCCCCCTGTTACCTGCCTCAGAACAAGACCGTGTCTCTGTTTGAGACGAACATTCGAGTCATGGGTGGGCTGCTGTCAGCACACCTCATTGCATCCGACCCTGCACTGGTAACCACACGTGCACTGGTAACCATGTATGCATTGGTACTTGGTAACAACCACACAACTTAGCTGTAAATAAGAACATATGCACTGATAACCACACGTGCACTGGCAACCATGTATGCATTGGTAGTTGGTAACAACCACAATTTAGTTGTAGATAAGCTAAGCACATATGCGCTGGTAACCGCATGTGCACTGGTAACCGTTTCATTTTTGCCCTTATCGTCTCACTATCCGTGTCAAGTAGTGACATTGACCACACTTCTACATCCTCTAGTTGCCCATCTCCCGTCTCCTTCCCCTCTCCCTCACAGGGCATGCAGGTGCCTGGATACGACAATGAGCTGCTGAGGCTAGCAGAGGACCTTGGCAGGCACCTGCTGCCTGCATGAAATAAACTCCTGTAAAAATACATCCGTACCTTTTCTCCTTGTTCCTCCTCCCCCCCTTTTCTTTTTGCCCATGTCCTTTTGCCCTCCACTCACTCCCACAGGGCATGCAGGTGCCTGGATACGACAACGAGCTGCTGGGACTAGCAGAGGACCTTGGCATGCGCCTGCTGCCAACATTCCCCATCCCTACCTTCTCTTCCGGCCCATCCCCCACCTTTCCCGCCCTCACTCTCACAGGGCATGCAAGTGCCCGGATACGACAACGAGCTGCTGAGGCTAGCAGAGGACCTTGGCAGGCGACTGCTGCCTGCATTCGACACACCAACAGGTGCGTTCCTTCAGAGGCCGTAGACCTCGTTTGAATCCCTGTAATGTAACCAGTGGCTTACACTTGAAGCACGCTTACACTTCTCTAAAAACTTTCAAGCATTGGTTACTCTAGGCTGCAAATCTTCTTTGGATGCAATTCCATCATCGACTCCATTTCTGTGTTCCCCAGTCACTGGCCTCACATTCAATTCCCATTTCTGTGTCGTGTGTCTGTTCATGTCTTGTGTTCATCTCGTCGCCTTTGCTTTCCAGGCATCCCTTTCGGCTCTGTCAACCTGCGCCATGGGGTGCTGCGAGGGGAAAGCAAGGTGAGAGCTCTGATACCATGATCAGAGCAGGCAAGGTCAACGCTCCAATACTTTTGGGAAGTTTCAAAATTACCTGGCACATTGCGTACGGTCCATGACACCAAACATGTGGGTCACTTGTGAGAATTCTCAAAACATCCTTGTGAGAGATTTTTCTGAAGTCTCAAAACATGTGTGTCAACCAACCTGCCAAGGGCAAGTTGTGACATGAGTGGTGTACCAAGAGGGGAGAGCGCAATGATGAGTGATCTTGCCGTATAACGCCATGTCGTTCTGTCTCATGCCACATATCTTAAGGACATGCCATCCCACCTCCTGCTGTGAATTCCCATGCCATGCCACGAAGGTGACAGCAACAGCAGGTGGCGGCACACTTGCACTCGAGTTTGGCGTGCTCAGCCGCCTCACAGGCGATCCAGGCAAGTAGAAAGTGGCCATTCACATGTGAATGAGCTTCCTCGCGCAAGTGCTGCATGCACGGGCGCACGAGGTGTATGTTTTCTTGCCTGTCACAAAGCGGCACACTTGCACTCGAGTTCGGCGTGCTCCACCGGCTCACAGGCGATCCAGTCAAGTAGGGGATTGGCCTCGCAAGAATGAAGGATCTCACACGTGCACATCACTTTTGCACTCCAGTTTGAAGTGCTCAGTCAGCTTGCGACTGAGAATGGTCGCTCAGTATGAATGAGCTTGCTCGTGCACACGCAGCATGTTTGCCTGTGCTGGTCACACTCAGGTGCGGTTGGCACACTAGCACTTGAGTTTGGCGTGATCAGCTGTCTCACAGGCGATTTAGGCAAGTGGAAACTGGCCTTTCACATATCATCAAGCTCGCACATGCATGCATGTGCTGCATGTACAGGTGTACTGGTGAATGTCCACGTTCCTGTCACAGTCAGCCAGGTGGCAGCACACTTGCACTAGAGTTCAGAGTGCTAAGTAGCCTCACAGGCCGTCCAGGCAAGGCAAGTAGACATGAAACTTCCTGTCTAAATACGGGTGTGTGTACGTGTGTGTGGATATGGCTTTATGTGGCTTTGGAGGCGCCTCAAGATTTTTTAGGCGACTTTTGAGGCGCCTCAAAATACGGGTGTGTGTACGTGTGTGTGGATATGGCTTTATGTGGCTTTGTATCCGCTTCCTGTCTTTCCTCGTTCAATTCTGAGTTGTTGTTTGAGAACGTGCCCGTGCGCTGTTTCCTGTAGTCTTCATTGTCTCTCGTTTTCTCCCCATCTGCCTGGTTTCCTTCCATCCACTCGGTCCGGGTCCAGTGTTTGAGGATGTGGCTCGTACGTGATGCTGTGTAGGCTCTGTGGCCTCGCGGCGTTATATGTGTTTTGAATTGACTCAGAATACTCCTCGAAAATCTTCTGGTCTGCCCTCGCCCGCCTCTTGGTCTGATATGCAGTGTTTGAGGACGTGGCTCGTAATGCTGTGAGGGCTTTGTGGGCTCGACGCTCCTCCCTTGGGCTGCTAGGGGCTCATATAGACATCTTCACAGGGGAATGGACGCACAAGGTGGGTCTGTGCTGTGCTGCTCTGTTATTGCTGCACTTAGCAACTGAGAGTATTGATCGCTAACTGAGGCGCTCCCTTGGGCTGCTAGGGGCACACATTGACATCTTCACAGGGGAATGGACGCACAAGGTGGGTGCAAAGAACCTAACGGATTATCCACTTTGGATAGAAAAGCACATGTTCACGTGGATAAAAATGCACTCGTAAAAGCCTTCAACTCATGTCATATACACTGTCTGTCATGGTGTGTGAAGTGAATAAAGAAGAGGATGCGATTGAACATCTTGACGTTGCAGTTAAGCAGTTGGTACTGCAATTAGAAGAGTTCACGCTTCGGAGCAGGATGAAGGAATACGTAAGTGCGCATCTTAAATCATGTATAATTGGGCCAATGCATTCTAAAACGTCATCGTTATGTTGTGCATGTTGTTGATATGATTGATCTTTTTTCATACACCTACACAGGCATGTATATGTCATTCATAACATCTCTTAATGACATGCATACACATCATTCGATCTCTGTTTTGGCAGGATGCGGGGGTCGGCACCAGCATTGATTCATTTTACGAGTATCTAATTAAGGTATGGTGACACCGAGGCAAATATCAGGGTTTGGTGAAGCACATATCGAGGAACAATGGTGAGGCCATATACTGAAGTATGATGAAGCATGTATGGAGGTAAAATGAGTCACATATCAAGAAACCCTGAGCCTCTTTGTGTGGAGTGGAGCGCGGAACAACAGATGTACGTAACCAGGCTGTATCCAAGTGGGGCTGTGTGTTTGTGGCCATGTTACATGGGTCAATCAGTTGTTGGTTTCTAGAGATATGGCTTCATTCGAGCTGCATCGGACCGTGCTGTCTTCCCAACTGCACATTGTTTTCTTTCTTATGCTTCCACCCGTTCCTTCACCTCTTCCCAGGCGCACATTCTATTCGGGGACTGTGAGTATCTGCACATCTTTCAAGCAGCCTATGACAGTTTTTGAGGTGCCTCAAGATCCGTCTTATGAGGCGTCTCACAATTTTCCTGTATTCTTCTTCTGCTGTCCATTCCTCCATCTCTCCCCAGGCGCACATTCTATTTGGTGACTATGAGTATCTGCACATCTTTCAAGCAGCCTATGATGCCGTCATGACACACATATTCCATGACCCATGTTGAGTGGGAGAGGTCTCGGGGCCAACGGAGGGGTCTCGGGGCCAAGGGAGGGGTCTAGCCTTGGGGCCAGAGTCCACGTTTGAGGGGTCTCGAGGCCACAGGAGGGCCTTTGAGTATCTTTACATCTTTCAAGCAGCTTACGATGCGGTCATACATATTCATGACCCATGGTGAGTGGTAGTGGCAGCACATGGGTATTCTGGTAAATGGTTCTTCCGAGCAGGTGGGTGGTAGTGTATGTGAGTGGGTGCGATTTCTCTTGTAATAGGAGGTGAATGTTGTATCGGCTCAAAATTCATCCCCTTGTGAGTGGTACTGGCGGCACATGGGTATTGTTGTAAATGATTCTTCTGAGTAGGTGGGTGGGTGTTATTGGGTGTGACTCCTGTAGCACAAGATGTTACAACCCTTACACAAGCACTTTTCACATCTTCACACTTTCACAACCTCCCAAGTGCCAGTGTAACGAGGTGGCTTTTCACATCCTCACACTTTCATAACCTCCCAAGAGTCACATCAGTGACTATAACAAGATGGCATTGCTACTGAATCTTCTTCTTCTGCAAAATTCTTCTGCAATAAGAACGAAGGTGATCAGTGCTGTCGATCTCGCATCAGGGATGAGTCTCTTTGTTTCAGTTTTAAGATTTCTCCTAAGTGATGCAAGCACAGCTCATATCTTGGTCACGAGAACGCCTGTGGCGAGTTTGAAGTTGCTGCTACGAGGAATAACCACTGTAGTTGAAAGAACCTTCCTCGCTCCACACGTCACACCTCCAACCCAATGATGCTGCCTCTCACCCTGTTGAAAGCCATACGCCAATACACCACACCATATATGCAACTCTCTTCCCCTTTCGCGTCCCTTCCCCCTCCCAGGCGCGTGGAGGTCAACACCGATGTGGCAGTCGTCGTCTGGCCTCTCTTCAACTCACCGAAAGCCATACACTTATTACAGCACACCATTCATGCACCTCCCTTCCTCTCCCCGGTCCCCCACCCCCTCGCCCCCCCAGGTACGTGGAGGTCAAAATGCATGTGGCAGTCGTCGTCTGGCCTCTCTTCAGCCTTGTCACAGCCATAACCTAATGCCGCACACCCAGTTTCCCCTTCACGCCTCCTCTCTTCCCTTCCCATGCCCCATCCCCACCCCCTCCCAGGTACGTGAAGGTCAACATGGACATGGCAGTCGTTGTCTGGCCTCTCATAGTGAGCAACCATTCCTCTCTTACCTCTCATGGCTCACACCCTATTTCCCATCCGCCTCTCTCCCCCTCCACCTCCCAGGTACGTGGAGGTCAACATGGACGTGGCAGTCGTCGTCTGGCCTCTCTTCAACTCCCTCCAAGCTTTTTGGCCCGGATTGCAGGTGGGTACTCACTGAGTTTATTGCAGGTGGGTACTCACTGAGTTGATTGCAGGTGGGTACTCACTGAGTTGATTGCAGGTGGGTACTCACTGAGTTGATTGCAGGTGGGTACTCACTGACTTGATTGCAGGTGGGTACTCACTGAGTTGATTGCAGGTGGGTACTCACTGACTTGATTGCAGGTGGGTACTCACTGAGTTGATTGCAGGTGGGTACTCACTGACTTGATTGCAGGTGGGTACTTACTGAGTTGATTGCAGGTGGGTACTCACTGAGTTGATTGCAGGTGGGTACTCACTGACTTGATTGCAGGTGGGTACTCACTGACTTGATTGCAGGTGGGTACTCACTGAGTTGATTGCAGGTGGGTACTCACTGACTTGATTGCAGGTGAGTACTCACTGAGTTGATTGCAGGTGGGTACTCACTGAGTTGATTGCAGGTGGGTACTCACTGACTTGATTGCAGGTGGGTACTCACTGAGTTGATTGCAGGTGGGTACTCACTGAGTTGATTGCAGGTGGGTACTCACTGAGTTGATTGCAGGTGGGTACTCACTGAGTTGATTGCAGGTGGGTACTCACTGACTTGATTGCAGGTGAGTACTCACTGAGTTGATTGCAGGTGGGTACTCACTGAGTTGATTGCAGGTGGGTGCTCACTGAGTTGATTGCAGGTGGGTACTCACTGAGTTGATTGCAGGTGGGTACTCACTGACTTGATTGCAGGTGGGTACTCACTGAGTTGATTGCAGGTGGGTACTCACTGACTCGATTGCAGGTGGGTACTCACTGAGTTGATTGCAGGTGGGTACTCACTGTGTTGATTGCAGGTGGGTACTCACTGAGTTGATTGCAGGTGGGTGCTCACTGAGTTGATTGCAGGTGGGTACTCACTGAGTTGATTGCAGGTGGGTACTCACTGAGTTGATTGCAGGTGGGTACTCACTGAGTTGATTGCAGGTGGGTACTCACTGACTTGATTGCAGGTGGGTACTCACTGAGTTGATTGCAGGTGGGTACTCACTGACTTGATTGCAGGTGGGTACTCACTGAGTTGATTGCAGGTGGGTACTCACTGACTTGATTGCAGGTGGGTACTCACTGACTTGATTGCAGGTGGGTACTCACTGAGTTGATTGCAGGTGGGTACTCACTGACTTGATTGCAGGTGGGTACTCACTGTGTTGATTGCAGGTGGGTACTCACTGACTTGATTGCAGGTGGGTACTCACTGACTTGATTGCAGGTGGGTACTCACTGAGTTGATTGCAGGTGGGTACTCACTGACTTGATTGCAGGTGGGTACTCACTGAGTTGATTGCAGGTGGGTACTCACTGACTTGATTGCAGGTGGGTACTCACTGAGTTGATTGCAGGTGGGTACTCACTGACTTGATTGCAGGTGGGTACTCACTGAGTTGATTGCAGGTGGGTACTCACTGACTTGATTGCAGGTGGGTACTCACTGAGTTGATTGCAGGTGGGTACTCACTGACTTGATTGCAGGTGGGTACTCACTGAGTTGATTGCAGGTGGGTACTCACTGAGTTGATTGCAGGTGGGTACTCACTGACTTGATTGCAGGTGGGTACTCACTGACTTGATTGCAGGTGGGTACTCACTGAGTTGATTGCAGGTGGGTACTCACTGACTTGATTGCAGGTGAGTACTCACTGACTTGATTGCAGGTGGGTACTCACTGAGTTGATTGCAGGTGGGTACTCACTGACTTGATTGCAGGTGGGTACTCACTGAGTTGATTGCAGGTGGGTACTCACTGACTTGATTGCAGGTGGGTACTCACTGAGTTGATTGCAGGTGGGTACTCACTGACTTGATTGCAGGTGGGTACTCACTGACTTGATTGCAGGTGAGTACTCACTGAGTTGATTGCAGGTGGGTACTCACTGAGTTGATTGCAGGTGGGTACTCACTGAGTTGATTCCAGGTGGGTACTCACTGAGTTGATTGCAGGTGGGTACTCACTGACTTGATTGCAGGTGAGTACTCACTGAGTTGATTGCAGGTGGGTACTCACTGAGTTGATTGCAGGTGGGTACTCACTGACTTGATTGCAGGTGGGTACTCACTGAGTTGATTGCAGGTGGGTACTCACTGAGTTGATTGCAGGTGGGTACTCACTGAGTTGATTGCAGGTGGGTACTCACTGAGTTGATTGCAGGTGGGTACTCACTGACTTGATTGCAGGTGGGTACTCACTGAGTTGATTGCAGGTGGGTGCTCACTGAGTTGATTGCAGGTGGGTACTCACTGAGTTGATTGCAGGTGGGTACTCACTGACTTGATTGCAGGTGGGTACTCACTGACTTGATTGCAGGTGGGTACTCACTGAGTTGATTGCAGGTGGGTACTCACTGACTTGCTTGCAGGTGGGTACTCACTGACTTGATTGCAGGTGGGTACTCACTGACTTGATTGCAGGTGAGTACTCACTGAGTTGATTGCAGGTGGGTACTCACTGAGTTGATTGCAGGTGGGTACTCACTGAGTTGATTGCAGGTGGGTACTCACTGAGTTGATTGCAGGTGGGTACTCACTGACTTGATTGCAGGTGGGTACTCACTGACTTGATTGCAGGTGGGTACTCACTGAGTTGATTGCAGGTGAGTACTCACTGAGTTGATTGCAGGTGGGTACTCACTGACTTGATTGCAGGTGGGTACTCACTGAGTTGATTGCAGCTGGGTACTCACTGACTTGATTGCAGGTGGGTACTCACTGAGTTGATTGCAGGTGGGTACTCACTGACTTGATTGCAGGTGGGTACTCACTGAGTTGATTGCAGGTGGGTACTCACTGACTTGATTGCAGGTGGGTACTCACTGACTTGATTGCAGGTGGATACTCACTGAGTTGATTGCAGGTGGGTACTCACTGACTTGATTGCAGGTGGGTACTCACTGACTTGATTGCAGGTGGGTACTCACTGACTTGATTGCAGGTGGGTACTCACTGAGTTGATTGCAGGTGGGTACTCACTGACTTGATTGCAGGTGGGTACTCACTGAGTTGATTGCAGGTGGGTACTCACTGACTTGATTGCAGGTGGGTACTCACTGAGTTGATTGCAGGTGGGTGCTCACTGAGTTGATTGCAGGTGGGTACTCACTGAGTTGATTGCAGGTGGGTACTCACTGACTTGATTGCAGGTGGGTACTCACTGACTTGATTGCAGGTGGGTACTCACTGAGTTGATTGCAGGTGGGTACTCACTGACTTGCTTGCAGGTGGGTACTCACTGACTTGATTGCAGGTGGGTACTCACTGACTTGATTGCAGGTGAGTACTCACTGAGTTGATTGCAGGTGGGTACTCACTGAGTTGATTGCAGGTGGGTACTCACTGAGTTGATTGCAGGTGGGTACTCACTGAGTTGATTGCAGGTGGGTACTCACTGACTTGATTGCAGGTGGGTACTCACTGACTTGATTGCAGGTGGGTACTCACTGAGTTGATTGCAGGTGAGTACTCACTGAGTTGATTGCAGGTGGGTACTCACTGACTTGATTGCAGGTGGGTACTCACTGAGTTGATTGCAGCTGGGTACTCACTGACTTGATTGCAGGTGGGTACTCACTGAGTTGATTGCAGGTGGGTACTCACTGACTTGATTGCAGGTGGGTACTCACTGAGTTGATTGCAGGTGGGTACTCACTGACTTGATTGCAGGTGGGTACTCACTGACTTGATTGCAGGTGGATACTCACTGAGTTGATTGCAGGTGGGTACTCACTGACTTGATTGCAGGTGGGTACTCACTGACTTGATTGCAGGTGGGTACTCACTGACTTGATTGCAGGTGGGTACTCACTGAGTTGATTGCAGGTGGGTACTCACTGACTTGATTGCAGGTGGGTACTCACTGAGTTGATTGCAGGTGGGTACTCACTGACTTGATTGCAGGTGGGTACTCACTGAGTTGATTGCAGGTGGGTACTCACTGACTTGATTGCAGGTGGGTACTCACTGAGTTGATTGCAGGTGGGTACTCACTGACTTGATTGCAGGTGGGAACTCACTGACTTGATTGCAGGTGGGTACTCACTGACTTGATTGCAGGTGGGTACTCACTGAGTTGATTGCAGGTGGGTACTCACTGAGTTGATTGCAGGTGGGTACTCACTGACTTGATTGCAGGTGGGTACTCACTGACTTGATTGCAGGTGGGTACTCACTGACTTGATTGCAGGTGGGTACTCACTGAGTTGATTGCAGGTGGGTACTCACTGAGTTGATTGCAGGTGGGTACTCACTGACTTGCTTGCAGGTGGGTACTCACTGAGTTGATTGCAGGTGGGTACTCACTGACTTGATTGCAGGTGGGTACTCACTGAGTTGATTGCAGGTGGGTACTCACTGAGTTGATTGCAGGTGGGTACTCACTGAGTTGATTGCAGGTGGGTACTCACTGAGTTGATTGCAGGTGGGTACTCACTGACTTGATTGCAGG
The DNA here is from genome assembly GCA_947471745.1 of Closterium sp. Naga37s-1. Classification (NCBI taxonomy): domain Eukaryota; kingdom Viridiplantae; phylum Streptophyta; class Zygnematophyceae; order Desmidiales; family Closteriaceae; genus Closterium; species Closterium sp. Naga37s-1. The sequence goes on from CANJKZ010000862.1 coordinate 97,151, forward strand.
TGGGTACTCACTGACTTGATTGCAGGTGGGTACTCACTGACTTGATTGCAGGTGGGTACTCACTGACTTGATTGCAGGTGGGTACTCACTGAGTTGATTGCAGGTGGGTACTCACTGACTTGATTGCAGGTGGGTACTCACTGACTTGATTGCAGGTGGGTACTCACTGAGTTGATTGCAGGTGGGTACTCACTGAGTTGATTGCAGGTGGGTACTCACTGAGTTGATTGCAGGTGGGTACTCACTGAGTTGATTGCAGGTGGGTACTCACTGAGTTGATTGCAGGTGGGTACTCACTGACTTGATTGCAGGTGGGTACTCACTGAGTTGATTGCAGGTGGGTACTCACTGACTTGATTGCAGGTGGGTACTCACTGACTTGATTGCAGGTGGGTACTCACTGAGTTGATTGCAGGTGGGTACTCACTGACTTGATTGCAGGTGGGTACTCACTGAGTTGATTGCAGGTGGGTACTCACTGACTTGATTGCAGGTGGGAACTCACTGACTTGATTGCAGGTGGGTACTCACTGACTTGATTGCAGGTGGGTACTCACTGAGTTGATTGCAGGTGGGTACTCACTGAGTTGATTGCAGGTGGGTACTCACTGACTTGATTGCAGGTGGGTACTCACTGAGTTGATTGCAGGTGGGTACTCACTGTGTTGATTGCAGGTGGGTACTCACTGAGTTGATTGCAGGTGGGTGCTCACTGAGTTGATTGCAGGTGGGTACTCACTGAGTTGATTGCAGGTGGGTACTCACTGACTTGATTGCAGGTGGGTACTCACTGAGTTGATTGCAGGTGGGTACTCACTGAGTTGATTGCAGGTGGGTACTCACTGAGTTGATTGCAGGTGGGTACTCACTGACTTGCTTGCAGGTGGGTACTCACTGAGTTGATTGCAGGTGGGTGCTCACTGACTTGATTGCAGGTGGGTACTCACTGAGTTGATTGCAGGTGGGTACTCACTGAGTTGATTGCAGGTGGGTACTCACTGAGTTGATTGCAGGTGGGTACTCACTGAGTTGATTGCAGGTGGGTACTCACTGACTTGCTTGCAGGTGGGTACTCACTGAGTTGATTGCAGGTGGGTGCTCACTGACTTGATTGCAGGTGGGTACTCACTGAGTTGATTGCAGGTGGGTACTCACTGTGTTGATTGCAGGTGGGTACTCACTGAGTTGATTGCAGGTGGGTGCTCACTGAGTTGATTGCAGGTGGGTACTCACTGAGTTGATTGCAGGTGGGTACTCACTGACTTGATTGCAGGTGGGTACTCACTGACTTGATTGCAGGTGGGTACTCACTGACTTGATTGCAGGTGGGTACTCACTGAGTTGATTGCAGGTGGGTACTCACTGAGTTGATTGCAGGTGGGTACTCACTGACTTGCTTGCAGGTGGGTACTCACTGAGTTGATTGCAGGTGGGTACTCACTGACTTGATTGCAGGTGGGTACTCACTGAGTTGATTGCAGGTGGGTACTCACTGAGTTGATTGCAGGTGGGTACTCACTGAGTTGATTGCAGGTGGGTACTCACTGAGTTGATTGCAGGTGGGTACTCACTGACTTGATTGCAGGTGGGTACTCACTGACTTGATTGCAGGTGGGTACTCACTGACTTGATTGCAGGTGGGTACTCACTGACTTGATTGCAGGTGGGTACTCACTGAGTTGATTGCAGGTGGGTACTCACTGACTTGATTGCAGGTGGGTACTCACTGACTTGATTGCAGGTGGGTACTCACTGAGTTGATTGCAGGTGGGTACTCACTGAGTTGATTGCAGGTGGGTACTCACTGAGTTGATTGCAGGTGGGTACTCACTGAGTTGATTGCAGGTGGGTACTCACTGAGTTGATTGCAGGTGGGTACTCACTGACTTGATTGCAGGTGGGTACTCACTGAGTTGATTGCAGGTGGGTACTCACTGACTTGATTGCAGGTGGGTACTCACTGACTTGATTGCAGGTGGGTACTCACTGAGTTGATTGCAGGTGGGTACTCACTGACTTGATTGCAGGTGGGTACTCACTGAGTTGATTGCAGGTGGGTACTCACTGACTTGATTGCAGGTGGGAACTCACTGACTTGATTGCAGGTGGGTACTCACTGACTTGATTGCAGGTGGGTACTCACTGAGTTGATTGCAGGTGGGTACTCACTGAGTTGATTGCAGGTGGGTACTCACTGACTTGATTGCAGGTGGGTACTCACTGAGTTGATTGCAGGTGGGTACTCACTGTGTTGATTGCAGGTGGGTACTCACTGAGTTGATTGCAGGTGGGTGCTCACTGAGTTGATTGCAGGTGGGTACTCACTGAGTTGATTGCAGGTGGGTACTCACTGACTTGATTGCAGGTGGGTACTCACTGAGTTGATTGCAGGTGGGTACTCACTGAGTTGATTGCAGGTGGGTACTCACTGAGTTGATTGCAGGTGGGTACTCACTGACTTGCTTGCAGGTGGGTACTCACTGAGTTGATTGCAGGTGGGTGCTCACTGACTTGATTGCAGGTGGGTACTCACTGAGTTGATTGCAGGTGGGTACTCACTGAGTTGATTGCAGGTGGGTACTCACTGAGTTGATTGCAGGTGGGTACTCATTGAGTTGATTGCAGGTGGGTACTCACTCACTTGATTGCAGGTGGGTACTCACTGACTTGATTGCAGGTGGGTACTCACTGAGTTGATTGCAGGTGGGTACTCACTGACTTGATTGCAGGTGGGTACTCACTGAGTTGATTGCAGGTGGTTACTCACTGACTTGATTGCAGGTGGGTACTCACTGACTTGATTGCAGGTGGGTACTCACTGAGTTGACTGCAGGTGGGTACTCACTGAGTTGATTGCAGGTGGGTACTCACTGAGTTGATTGCAGGTGGGTACTCACTGACTTGATTGCAGGTGGGTACTCACTGAGTTGATTGCAGGTGGGTACTCACTGACTTGATTGCAGGTGGGTACTCACTGAGTTGATTGCAGGTGGGTACTCACTGACTTGATTGCAGGTGGGTACTCACTGAGTTGATTGCAGGTGGGTACTCACTGACTTGATTGCAGGTGGGTACTCACTGACTTGATTGCAGGTGGGTACTCACTGAGTTGATTGCAGGTGGGTACTCACTGACTTGATTGCAGGTGGGTACTCACTGAGTTGATTGCAGGTGGGTACTCACTGACTTGATTGCAGGTGGGTACTCACTGACTTGATTGCAGGTGGGTACTCACTGACTTGATTGCAGGTGGGTACTCACTGACTTGATTGCAGGTGGGTACTCACTGAGTTGATTGCAGGTGGGTACTCACTGACTTGATTGCAGGTGGGTACTCACTGACTTGATTGCAGGTGGGTACTCACTGAGTTGATTGCAGGTGGGTACTCACTGAGTTGATTGCAGGTGGGTACTCACTGACTTGATTGCAGGTGGGTACTCACTGAGTTGATTGCAGGTGGGTACTCACTGACTTGATTGCAGGTGGGTACTCACTGAGTTGATTGCAGGTGGGTACTCACTGAGTTGATTGCAGGTGGGTACTCACTGAGTTGATTGCAGGTGGGTACTCACTGAGTTGATTGCAGGTGGGTACTCACTGAGTTGATTGCAGGTGGGTACTCACTGAGTTGATTGCAGGTGGGTACTCACTGAGTTGATTGCAGGTGGGTACTCACTGACTTGATTGCAGGTGAGTACTCACTGAGTTGATTGCAGGTGGGTACTCACTGAGTTGATTGCAGGTGGGTGCTCACTGAGTTGATTGCAGGTGGGTACTCACTGAGTTGATTGCAGGTGGGTACTCACTGACTTGATTGCAGGTGGGTACTCACTGAGTTGATTGCAGGTGGGTACTCACTGACTTGATTGCAGGTGGGTACTCACTGAGTTGATTGCAGGTGGGTACTCACTGACTTGATTGCAGGTGGGTACTCACTGACTTGATTGCAGGTGGGTACTCACTGAGTTGATTGCAGGTGGGTGCTCACTGAGTTGATTGCAGGTGGGTACTCACTGACTTGATTGCAGGTGGGTACTCACTGAGTTGATTGCAGGTGGGTACTCACTGACTTGATTGCAGGTGGGTACTCACTGACTTGATTGCAGGTGGGTACTCACTGACTTGATTGCAGGTGAGTACTCACTGAGTTGATTGCAGGTGGGTACTCACTGAGTTGATTGCAGGTGGGTACTCACTGACTTGATTGCAGGTGGGTACTCACTGAGTTGATTGCAGGTGGGTACTCACTGACTTGATTGCAGGTGGGTACTCACTGACTTGATTGCAGGTGGGTACTCACTGAGTTGATTGCAGGTGGGTACTCACTGACTTGATTGCAGGTGGGTACTCACTGAGTTGATTGCAGGTGGGTACTCACTGACTTGATTGCAGGTGGGTACTCACTGACTTGATTGCAGGTGGGTACTCACTGAGTTGATTGCAGGTGGGTGCTCACTGAGTTGATTGCAGGTGGGTACTCACTGACTTGATTGCAGGTGGGTACTCACTGAGTTGATTGCAGGTGGGTACTCACTGACTTGATTGCAGGTGGGTACTCACTGAGTTGATTGCAGGTGGGTACTCACTGAGTTGATTGCAGGTGGGTACTCACTGACTTGATTGCAGGTGGGAACTCACTGACTTGATTGCAGGTGGGTACTCACTGACTTGATTGCAGGTGGGTACTCACTGAGTTGATTGCAGGTGGGTACTCACTGAGTTGATTGCAGGTGGGTACTCACTGACTTGATTGCAGGTGGGTACTCACTGAGTTGATTGCAGGTGGGTACTCACTGTGTTGATTGCAGGTGGGTACTCACTGAGTTGATTGCAGGTGGGTGCTCACTGAGTTGATTGCAGGTGGGTACTCACTGAGTTGATTGCAGGTGGGTACTCACTGACTTGATTGCAGGTGGGTACTCACTGAGTTGATTGCAGGTGGGTACTCACTGAGTTGATTGCAGGTGGGTACTCACTGAGTTGATTGCAGGTGGGTACTCACTGAGTTGATTGCAGGTGGGTACTCACTGACTTGCTTGCAGGTGGGTACTCACTGAGTTGATTGCAGGTGGGTGCTCACTGACTTGATTGCAGGTGGGTACTCACTGAGTTGATTGCAGGTGGGTACTCACTGAGTTGATTGCAGGTGGGTACTCACTGAGTTGATTGCAGGTGGGTACTCATTGAGTTGATTGCAGGTGGGTACTCACTGACTTCATTGCAGGTGGGTACTCACTGACTTGATTGCAGGTGGGTACTCACTGAGTTGATTGCAGGTGGGTACTCACTGACTTGATTGCAGGTGGGTACTCACTGAGTTGATTGCAGGTGGGTACTCACTGACTTGATTGCAGGTGGGTACTCACTGACTTGATTGCAGGTGGGTACTCACTGAGTTGATTGCAGGTGGGTACTCACTGAGTTGATTGCAGGTGGGTACTCACTGAGTTGATTGCAGGTGGGTACTCACTGACTTGATTGCAGGTGGGTACTCACTGAGTTGATTGCAGGTGGGTACTCACTGACTTGATTGCAGGTGGGTACTCACTGAGTTGATTGCAGGTGGGTACTCACTGACTTGATTGCAGGTGGGTACTCACTGAGTTGATTGCAGGTGGGTACTCATTGACTTGATTGCAGGTGGGTACTCACTGACTTGATTGCAGGTGGGTACTCACTGAGTTGATTGCAGGTGGGTACTCACTGACTTGATTGCAGGTGGGTACTCACTGAGTTGATTGCAGGTGGGTACTCACTGACTTGATTGCAGGTGGGTACTCACTGACTTGATTGCAGGTGGGTACTCACTGACTTGATTGCAGGTGGGTACTCACTGACTTGATTGCAGGTGGGTACTCACTGAGTTGATTGCAGGTGGGTACTCACTGACTTGATTGCAGGTGGGTACTCACTGACTTGATTGCAGGTGGGTACTCACTGAGTTGATTGCAGGTGGGTACTCACTGAGTTGATTGCAGGTGGGTACTCACTGACTTGATTGCAGGTGGGTACTCACTGAGTTGATTGCAGGTGGGTACTCACTGACTTGATTGCAGGTGGGTACTCACTGAGTTGATTGCAGGTGGGTACTCACTGAGTTGATTGCAGGTGGGTACTCACTGAGTTGATTGCAGGTGGGTACTCACTGAGTTGATTGCAGGTGGGTACTCACTGAGTTGATTGCAGGTGGGTACTCACTGAGTTGATTGCAGGTGGGTACTCACTGACTTGATTGCAGGTGAGTACTCACTGAGTTGATTGCAGGTGGGTACTCACTGAGTTGATTGCAGGTGGGTGCTCACTGAGTTGATTGCAGGTGGGTACTCACTGAGTTGATTGCAGGTGGGTACTCACTGACTTGATTGCAGGTGGGTACTCACTGAGTTGATTGCAGGTGGGTACTCACTGACTTGATTGCAGGTGGGTACTCACTGAGTTGATTGCAGGTGGGTACTCACTGACTTGATTGCAGGTGGGTACTCACTGACTTGATTGCAGGTGGGTACTCACTGAGTTGATTGCAGGTGGGTGCTCACTGAGTTGATTGCAGGTGGGTACTCACTGACTTGATTGCAGGTGAGTACTCACTGAGTTGATTGCAGGTGGGTACTCACTGACTTGATTGCAGGTGGGTACTCACTGACTTGATTGCAGGTGGGTACTCACTGAGTTGATTGCAGGTGGGTACTCACTGACTTGATTGCAGGTGGGTACTCACTGACTTGATTGCAGGTGGGTACTCACTGAGTTGATTGCAGGTGGGTGCTCACTGAGTTGATTGCAGGTGGGTACTCACTGACTTGATTGCAGGTGGGTACTCACTGAGTTGATTGCAGGTGGGTACTCACTGACTTGATTGCAGGTGGGTACTCACTGAGTTGATTGCAGGTGGGTACTCACTGTGTTGATTGCAGGTGGGTACTCACTGAGTTGATTGCAGGTGGGTGCTCACTGAGTTGATTGCAGGTGGGTACTCACTGAGTTGATTGCAGGTGGGTACTCACTGACTTGATTGCAGGTGGGTACTCACTGAGTTGATTGCAGGTGGGTACTCACTGAGTTGATTGCAGGTGGGTACTCACTGAGTTGATTGCAGGTGGGTACTCACTGAGTTGATTGCAGGTGGGTACTCACTGACTTGATTGCAGGTGGGTACTCACTGACTTGATTGCAGGTGGGTACTCACTGAGTTGATTGCAGGTGGGTACTCACTGATTTGATTGCAGGTGGGTACTCACTGAGTTGATTGCAGGTGGGTACTCACTGACTTGCTTGCAGGTGGGTACTCACTGAGTTGATTGCAGGTGGGTACTCACTGACTTGATTGCAGGTGGGTACTCACTGACTTGATTGCAGGTGGGTACTCACTGAGTTGATTGCAGGTGGGTACTCACTGACTTGATTGCAGGTGGGTACTCACTGACTTGATTGCAGGTGGGTACTCACTGAGTTGATTGCAGGTGGGTTCTCACTGAGTTGATTGCAGGTGGGTACTCACTGACTTGATTGCAGGTGGGTACTCACTGACTTGATTGCAGGTGGGTACTCACTGACTTGATTGCAGGTGAGTACTCACTGAGTTGATTGCAGGTGGGTACTCACTGAGTTGATTGCAGGTGGGTACTCACTGACTTGATTGCAGGTGGGTACTCACTGACTTGATTGCAGGTGGGTACTCACTGAGTTGATTGCAGGTGGGTACTCACTGACTTGATTGCAGGTGGGTACTCACTGACTTGATTGCAGGTGGGTACTCACTGAGTTGATTGCAGGTGGGTACTCACTGAGTTGATTGCAGGTGGGTACTCACTGACTTGATTGCAGGTGGGTACTCACTGAGTTGATTGCAGGTGGGTACTCACTGTGTTGATTGCAGGTGGGTACTCACTGAGATGATTGCAGGTGGGTGCTCACTGAGTTGATTGCAGGTGGGTACTCACTGAGTTGATTGCAGGTGGGTACTCACTGACTTGATTGCAGGTGGGTACTCACTGAGTTGATTGCAGGTGGGTACTCACTGAGTTGATTGCAGGTGGGTACTCACTGATTTGATTGCAGGTGGGTACTCACTGAGTTGATTGCAGGTGGGTACTCACTGACTTGCTTGCAGGTGGGTACTCACTGAGTTGATTGCAGGTGGGTACTCACTGACTTGATTGCAGGTGGGTACTCACTGAGTTGATTGCAGGTGGGTACTCACTGAGTTGATTGCAGGTGGGTACTCACTGAGTTGATTGCAGGTGGGTACTCACTGAGTTGATTGCAGGTGGGTACTCACTGAGTTGATTGCAGGTGGGTACTCACTGACTTGATTGCAGGTGGGTACTCACTGAGTTGATTGCAGGTGGGTACTCACTGACTTGATTGCAGGTGGGTACTCACTGACTTGATTGCAGGTGGGTACTCACTGAGTTGATTGCAGGTGGGTACTCACTGAGTTGATTGCAGGTGGGTACTCACTGACTTGATTGCAGGTGGGTACTCACTGACTTGATTGCAGGTGGGTACTCACTGAGTTGATTGCAGGTGGGTACTCACTGAGTTGATTGCAGGTGGGTACTCACTGAGTTGATTGCAGGTGGGTACTCACTGACTTGATTGCAGGTGAGTACTCACTGAGTTGATTGCAGGTGGGTACTCACTGAGTTGATTGCAGGTGGGTGCTCACTGAGTTGATTGCAGGTGGGTACTCACTGAGTTGATTGCAGGTGGGTACTCACTGACTTGATTGCAGGTGGGTACTCACTGACTTGATTGCAGGTGAGTACTCACTGAGTTGATTGCAGGTGGGTACTCACTGAGTTGATTGCAGGTGGGTACTCACTGACTTGATTGCAGGTGGGTACTCACTGAGTTGATTGCAGGTGGGTACTCACTGACTTGATTGCAGGTGGGTACTCACTGACTTGATTGCAGGTGGGTACTCACTGAGTTGATTGCAGGTGGGTACTCACTGACTTGATTGCAGGTGGGTACTCACTGAGTTGATTGCAGGTGGGTACTCACTGACTTGATTGCAGGTGGGTACTCACTGACTTGATTGCAGGTGGGTACTCACTGAGTTGATTGCAGGTGGGTGCTCACTGAGTTGATTGCAGGTGGGTACTCACTGACTTGATTGCAGGTGGGTACTCACTGAGTTGATTGCAGGTGGGTACTCACTGACTTGATTGCAGGTGGGTACTCACTGAGTTGATTGCAGGTGGGTACTCACTGAGTTGATTGCAGGTGGGTACTCACTGAGTTGATTGCAGGTGGGAACTCACTGACTTGATTGCAGGTGGGTACTCACTGACTTGATTGCAGGTGGGTACTCACTGAGTTGATTGCAGGTGGGTACTCACTGAGTTGATTGCAGGTGGGTACTCACTGACTTGATTGCAGGTGGGTACTCACTGAGTTGATTGCAGGTGGGTACTCACTGTGTTGATTGCAGGTGGGTACTCACTGAGTTGATTGCAGGTGGGTGCTCACTGAGTTGATTGCAGGTGGGTACTCACTGAGTTGATTGCAGGTGGGTACTCACTGACTTGATTGCAGGTGGGTACTCACTGAGTTGATTGCAGGTGGGTACTCACTGAGTTGATTGCAGGTGGGTACTCACTGAGTTGATTGCAGGTGGGTACTCACTGAGTTGATTGCAGGTGGGTACTCACTGACTTGCTTGCAGGTGGGTACTCACTGAGTTGATTGCAGGTGGGTGCTCACTGACTTGATTGCAGGTGGGTACTCACTGAGTTGATTGCAGGTGGGTACTCACTGAGTTGATTGCAGGTGGGTACTCACTGAGTTGATTGCAGGTGGGTACTCATTGAGTTGATTGCAGGTGGGTACTCACTGACTTGATTGCAGGTGGGTACTCACTGACTTGATTGCAGGTGGGTACTCACTGAGTTGATTGCAGGTGGGTACTCACTGACTTGATTGCAGGTGGGTACTCACTGAGTTGATTGCAGGTGGGTACTCACTGACTTGATTGCAGGTGGGTACTCACTGACTTGATTGCAGGTGGGTACTCATTGAGTTGATTGCAGGTGGGTACTCACTGAGTTGATTGCAGGTGGGTACTCACTGAGTTGATTGCAGGTGGGTACTCACTGACTTGATTGCAGGTGGGTACTCACTGAGTTGATTGCAGGTGGGTACTCACTGACTTGATTGCAGGTGGGTACTCACTGAGTTGATTGCAGGTGGGTACTCACTGACTTGATTGCAGGTGGGTACTCACTGAGTTGATTGCAGGTGGGTACTCACTGACTTGATTGCAGGTGGGTACTCACTGACTTGATTGCAGGTGGGTACTCACTGAGTTGATTGCAGGTGGGTACTCACTGACTTGATTGCAGGTGGGTACTCACTGAGTTGATTGCAGGTGGGTACTCACTGACTTGATTGCAGGTGGGTACTCACTGACTTGATTGCAGGTGGGTACTCACTGACTTGATTGCAGGTGGGTACTCACTGAGTTGATTGCAGGTGGGTACTCACTGACTTGATTGCAGGTGGGTACTCACTGACTTGATTGCAGGTGGGTACTCACTGAGTTGATTGCAGGTGGGTACTCACTGAGTTGATTGCAGGTGGGTACTCACTGACTTGATTGCAGGTGGGTACTCACTGAGTTGATTGCAGGTGGGTACTCACTGACTTGATTGCAGGTGGGTACTCACTGAGTTGATTGCAGGTGGGTACTCACTGAGTTGATTGCAGGTGGGTACTCACTGAGTTGATTGCAGGTGGGTACTCACTGAGTTGATTGCAGGTGGGTACTCACTGAGTTGATTGCAGGTGGGTACTCACTGAGTTGATTGCAGGTGGGTACTCACTGAGTTGATTGCAGGTGGGTACTCACTGACTTGATTGCAGGTGAGTACTCACTGAGTTGATTGCAGGTGGGTACTCACTGAGTTGATTGCAGGTGGGTGCTCACTGAGTTGATTGCAGGTGGGTACTCACTGAGTTGATTGCAGGTGGGTACTCACTGACTTGATTGCAGGTGGGTACTCACTGAGTTGATTGCAGGTGGGTACTCACTGACTTGATTGCAGGTGGGTACTCACTGAGTTGATTGCAGGTGGGTACTCACTGACTTGATTGCAGGTGGGTACTCACTGACTTGATTGCAGGTGGGTACTCACTGAGTTGATTGCAGGTGGGTGCTCACTGAGTTGATTGCAGGTGGGTACTCACTGACTTGATTGCAGGTGGGTACTCACTGAGTTGATTGCAGGTGGGTACTCACTGACTTGATTGCAGGTGGGTACTCACTGACTTGATTGCAGGTGGGTACTCACTGACTTGATTGCAGGTGAGTACTCACTGAGTTGATTGCAGGTGGGTACTCACTGAGTTGATTGCAGGTGGGTACTCACTGACTTGATTGCAGGTGGGTACTCACTGAGTTGATTGCAGGTGGGTACTCACTGACTTGATTGCAGGTGGGTACTCACTGACTTGATTGCAGGTGGGTACTCACTGAGTTGATTGCAGGTGGGTGCTCACTGAGTTGATTGCAGGTGGGTACTCACTGACTTGATTGCAGGTGGGTACTCACTGAGTTGATTGCAGGTGGGTACTCACTGACTTGATTGCAGGTGGGTACTCACTGACTTGATTGCAGGTGGGTACTCACTGACTTGATTGCAGGTGAGTACTCACTGAGTTGATTGCAGGTGGGTACTCACTGAGTTGATTGCAGGTGGGTACTCACTGACTTGATTGCAGGTGGGTACTCACTGACTTGATTGCAGGTGGGTACTCACTGAGTTGATTGCAGGTGGGTACTCACTGACTTGATTGCAGGTGGGTACTCACTGACTTGATTGCAGGTGGGTACTCACTGAGTTGATTGCAGGTGGGTACTCACTGAGTTGATTGCAGGTGGGTACTCACTGACTTGATTGCAGGTGGGTACTCACTGAGTTGATTGCAGGTGGGTACTCACTGTGTTGATTGCAGGTGGGTACTCACTGAGATGATTGCAGGTGGGTGCTCACTGAGTTGATTGCAGGTGGGTACTCACTGAGTTGATTGCAGGTGGGTACTCACTGACTTGATTGCAGGTGGGTACTCACTGAGTTGATTGCAGGTGGGTACTCACTGAGTTGATTGCAGGTGGGTACTCACTGATTTGATTGCAGGTAAGTACTCACTGAGTTGATTGCAGGTGGGTACTCACTGACTTGCTTGCAGGTGGGTACTCACTGAGTTGATTGCAGGTGGGTACTCACTGACTTGATTGCAGGTGGGTACTCACTGAGTTGATTGCAGGTGGGTACTCACTGAGTTGATTGCAGGTGGGTACTCACTGAGTTGATTGCAGGTGGGTACTCACTGAGTTGATTGCAGGTGGGTACTCACTGAGTTGATTGCAGGTGGGTACTCACTGAGTTGATTGCAGGTGGGTACTCACTGAGTTGATTGCAGGTGGGTACTCACTGACTTGATTGCAGGTGGGTACTCACTGACTTGATTGCAGGTGGGTACTCACTGAGTTGATTGCAGGTGGGTACTCACTGACTTGATTGCAGGTGGGTACTCACTGACTTGATTGCAGGTGGGTACTCACTGAGTTGATTGCAGGTGGGTACTCACTGAGTTGATTGCAGGTGGGTACTCACTGAGTTGATTGCAGGTGGGTACTCACTGAGTTGATTGCAGGTGGGTACTCACTGACTTGATTGCAGGTGAGTACTCACTGAGTTGATTGCAGGTGGGTACTCACTGAGTTGATTGCAGGTGGGTGCTCACTGAGTTGATTGCAGGTGGGTACTCACTGAGTTGATTGCAGGTGGGTACTCACTGACTTGATTGCAGGTGGGTACTCACTGAGTTGATTGCAGGTGGGTACTCACTGACTTGATTGCAGGTGGGTACTCACTGACTTGATTGCAGGTGGGTACTCACTGAGTTGATTGCAGGTGGGTGCTCACTGAGTTGATTGCAGGTGGGTACTCACTGACTTGATTGCAGGTGGGTACTCACTGAGTTGATTGCAGGTGGGTACTCACTGACTTGATTGCAGGTGGGTACTCACTGACTTGATTGCAGGTGGGTACTCACTGACTTGATTGCAGGTGAGTACTCACTGAGTTGATTGCAGGTGGGTACTCACTGAGTTGATTGCAGGTGGGTACTCACTGAGTTGATTGCAGGTGGGTACTCACTGACTTGATTGCAGGTGGGTACTCACTGAGTTGATTGCAGGTGGGTACTCACTGACTTGATTGCAGGTGGGTACTCACTGACTTGATTGCAGGTGGGTACTCACTGAGTTGATTGCAGGTGGGTACTCACTGACTTGATTGCAGGTGGGTACTCACTGAGTTGATTGCAGGTGGGTACTCACTGACTTGATTGCAGGTGGGTACTCACTGACTTGATTGCAGGTGGGTACTCACTGAGTTGATTGCAGGTGGGTACTCACTGAGTTGATTGCAGGTGGGTACTCACTGACTTGATTGCAGGTGGGTACTCACTGACTTGATTGCAGGTGGGTACTCACTGAGTTGATTGCAGGTGGGTACTCACTGACTTGATTGCAGGTGAGTACTCACTGAGTTGATTGCAGGTGGGTACTCACTGAGTTGATTGCAGGTGGGTACTCACTGACTTGATTGCAGGTGGGTACTCACTGAGTTGATTGCAGGTGGGTACTCACCGAGTTGATTGCAGGTGGGTACTCACTGAGTTGATTGCAGGTGGGTGCTCACTGAGTTGATTGCAGGTGGGTACTCACTGAGTTGATTGCAGGTGGGTACTCACTGACTTGATTGCAGGTGGGTACTCACTGAGTTGATTGCAGGTGGGTACTCACTGAGTTGATTGCAGGTGGGTACTCACTGAGTTAATTGCAGGTGGGTACTCACTGAGTTGATTGCAGGTGGGTACTCACTGAGTTGATTGCAGGTGGGTACTCACTGACTTGATTGCAGGTGGGTACTCACTGAGTTGATTGCAGGTGGGTACTCACTGACTTGATTGCAGGTGGGTACTCACTGACTTGATTGCAGGTGGGTACTCACTGAGTTGATTGCAGGTGGGTACTCACTGAGTTGATTGCAGGTGGGTACTCACTGACTTGATTGCAGGTGGGTACTCACTGAGTTGATTGCAGGTGGGTACTCACTGAGTTGATTGCAGGTGGGTACTCACTGAGTTGATTGCAGGTGGGTACTCACTGAGTTGATTGCAGGTGGGTACTCACTGACTTGATTGCAGGTGAGTACTCACTGAGTTGATTGCAGGTGGGTACTCACTGAGTTGATTGCAGGTGGGTGCTCACTGAGTTGATTGCAGGTGGGTACTCACTGAGTTGATTGCAGGTGGGTACTCACTGACTTGATTGCAGGTGGGTACTCACTGACTTGATTGCAGGTGAGTACTCACTGAGTTGATTGCAGGTGGGTACTCACTGAGTTGATTGCAGGTGGGTACTCACTGACTTGATTGCAGGTGGGTACTCACTGAGTTGATTGCAGGTGGGTACTCACCGAGTTGATTGCAGGTGGGTACTCACTGAGTTGATTGCAGGTGGGTACTCACTGAGTTGATTGCAGGTGGGTACTCACTGACTTGATTGCAGGTGAGTACTCACTGAGTTGATTGCAGGTGGGTACTCACTGAGTTGATTGCAGGTGGGTGCTCACTGAGTTGATTGCAGGTGGGTACTCACTGAGTTGATTGCAGGTGGGTACTCACTGACTTGATTGCAGGTGGGTACTCACTGACTTGATTGCAGGTGGGTACTCACTGAGTTGATTGCAGGTGGGTGCTCACTGAGTTGATTGCAGGTGGGTACTCACTGACTTGATTGCAGGTGGGTACTCACTGACTTGATTGCAGGTGGGTACTCACTGACTTGATTGCAGGTGGGTACTCACTGACTTGATTGCAGGTGGGTACTCACTGACTTGATTGCAGGTGAGTACTCACTGAGTTGATTGCAGGTGGGTACTCACTGAGTTGATTGCAGGTGGGTACTCACTGACTTGATTGCAGGTGGGTACTCACTGACTTGATTGCAGGTGGGTACTCACTGAGTTGATTGCAGGTGGGTACTCACTGACTTGATTGCAGGTGGGTACTCACTGACTTGATTGCAGGTGGGTACTCACTGAGTTGATTGCAGGTGGGTACTCACTGAGTTGATTGCAGGTGGGTACTCACTGACTTGATTGCAGGTGGGTACTCACTGAGTTGATTGCAGGTGGGTACTCACTGTGTTGATTGCAGGTGGGTACTCACTGAGTTGATTGCAGGTGGGTGCTCACTGAGTTGATTGCAGGTGGGTACTCACTGAGTTGATTGCAGGTGGGTACTCACTGACTTGATTGCAGGTGGGTACTCACTGAGTTGATTGCAGGTGGGTACTCACTGAGTTGATTGCAGGTGGGTACTCACTGTGTTGATTGCAGGTGGGTACTCACTGAGTTGATTGCAGGTGGGTGCTCACTGAGTTGATTGCAGGTGGGTACTCACTGAGTTGATTGCAGGTGGGTACTCACTGAGTTGATTGCAGGTGGGTACTCACTGAGTTGATTGCAGGTGGGTGCTCACTGTGTTGATTGCAGGTGGGTACTCACTGAGTTGATTGCAGGTGGGTACTCACTGATTTGATTGCAGGTGGGTACTCACTGACTTGATTGCAGGTGGGTACTCACTGACTTGATTGCAGGTGGGTACTCACTGAGTTGATTGCAGGTGGGTACTCACTGAGTTGATTGCAGGTGGGTACTCACTGACTTGATTGCAGGTGGGTACTCACTGAGTTGATTGCAGGTGGGTACTCACTGAGTTGATTGCAGGTGGGTACTCACTGAGTTGATTGCAGGTGGGTACTCACTGAGTTGATTGCAGGTGGGTACTCACTGACTTGATTGCAGGTGAGTACTCACTGAGTTGATTGCAGGTGGGTACTCACTGAGTTGATTGCAGGTGGGTGCTCACTGAGTTGATTGCAGGTGGGTACTCACTGAGTTGATTGCAGGTGGGTACTCACTGACTTGATTGCAGGTGGGTACTCACTGACTTGATTGCAGGTGAGTACTCACTGAGTTGATTGCAGGTGGGTACTCACTGAGTTGATTGCAGGTGGGTACTCACTGACTTGATTGCAGGTGGGTACTCACTGAGTTGATTGCAGGTGGGTACTCACCGAGTTGATTGCAGGTGGGTACTCACTGAGTTGATTGCAGGTGGGTACTCACTGAGTTGATTGCAGGTGGGTACTCACTGACTTGATTGCAGGTGAGTACTCACTGAGTTGATTGCAGGTGGGTACTCACTGAGTTGATTGCAGGTGGGTGCTCACTGAGTTGATTGCAGGTGGGTACTCACTGAGTTGATTGCAGGTGGGTACTCACTGACTTGATTGCAGGTGGGTACTCACTGACTTGATTGCAGGTGGGTACTCACTGAGTTGATTGCAGGTGGGTGCTCACTGAGTTGATTGCAGGTGGGTACTCACTGACTTGATTGCAGGTGGGTACTCACTGACTTGATTGCAGGTGGGTACTCACTGACTTGATTGCAGGTGGGTACTCACTGACTTGATTGCAGGTGGGTACTCACTGACTTGATTGCAGGTGAGTACTCACTGAGTTGATTGCAGGTGGGTACTCACTGAGTTGATTGCAGGTGGGTACTCACTGACTTGATTGCAGGTGGGTACTCACTGACTTGATTGCAGGTGGGTACTCACTGAGTTGATTGCAGGTGGGTACTCACTGACTTGATTGCAGGTGGGTACTCACTGACTTGATTGCAGGTGGGTACTCACTGAGTTGATTGCAGGTGGGTACTCACTGAGTTGATTGCAGGTGGGTACTCACTGACTTGATTGCAGGTGGGTACTCACTGAGTTGATTGCAGGTGGGTACTCACTGTGTTGATTGCAGGTGGGTACTCACTGAGTTGATTGCAGGTGGGTGCTCACTGAGTTGATTGCAGGTGGGTACTCACTGAGTTGATTGCAGGTGGGTACTCACTGACTTGATTGCAGGTGGGTACTTACTGAGTTGATTGCAGGTGGGTACTCACTGAGTTGATTGCAGGTGGGTACTCACTGTGTTGATTGCAGGTGGGTACTCACTGAGTTGATTGCAGGTGGGTGCTCACTGAGTTGATTGCAGGTGGGTACTCACTGAGTTGATTGCAGGTGGGTACTCACTGAGTTGATTGCAGGTGGGTACTCACTGAGTTGATTGCAGGTGGGTGCTCACTGTGTTGATTGCAGGTGGGTACTCACTGAGTTGATTGCAGGTGGGTACTCACTGATTTGATTGCAGGTGGGTACTCACTGAGTTGATTGCAGGTGGGTACTCACTGACTTGCTTGCAGGTGGGTACTCACTGAGTTGATTGCAGGTGGGTACTCACTGACTTGATTGCAGGTGGGTACTCACTGAGTTGATTGCAGGTGGGTACTCACTGAGTTGATTGCAGGTGGGTACTCACTGTGTTGATTGCAGGTGGGTACTCACTGAGTTGATTGCAGGTGGGTACTCACTGAGTTGATTGCAGGTGGGTACTCACTGACTTGATTGCAGGTGGGTACTCACTGAGTTGATTGCAGGTGGGTACTCACTGTGTTGATTGCAGGTGGGTACTCACTGAGTTGATTGCAGGTGGGTGCTCACTGAGTTGATTGCAGGTGGGTACTCACTGAGTTGATTGCAGGTGGGTACTCACTGACTTGATTGCAGGTGGGTACTCACTGAGTTGATTGCAGGTGGGTACTCACTGAGTTGATTGCAGGTGGGTACTCACTGAGTTGATTGCAGGTGGGTACTCACTGAGTTGATTGCAGGTGGGTACTCACTGACTTGCTTGCAGGTGGGTACTCACTGAGTTGATTGCAGGTGGGTACTCACTGACTTGATTGCAGGTGGGTACTCACTGAGTTGATTGCAGGTGGGTACTCACTGAGTTGATTGCAGGTGGGTACTCACTGAGTTGATTGCAGGTGGGTACTCACTGAGTTGATTGCAGGTGGGTACTCACTGACTTGATTGCAGGTGGGTACTCACTGACTTGATTGCAGGTGGGTACTCACTGACTTGATTGCAGGTGGGTACTCACTGACTTGATTGCAGGTGGGTACTCACTGAGTTGATTGCAGGTGGGTACTCACTGACTTGATTGCAGGTGGGTACTCACTGACTTGATTGCAGGTGGGTACTCACTGAGTTGATTGCAGGTGGGTACTCACTGAGTTGATTGCAGGTGGGTACTCACTGACTTGATTGCAGGTGGGTACTCACTGACTTGATTGCAGGTGGGTACTCACTGAGTTGATTGCAGGTGGGTACTCACTGACTTGATTGCAGGTGAGTACTCACTGAGTTGATTGCAGGTGGGTACTCACTGAGTTGATTGCAGGTGGGTACTCACTGACTTGATTGCAGGTGGGTACTCACTGAGTTGATTGCAGGTGGGTACTCACCGAGTTGATTGCAGGTGGGTACTCACTGAGTTGATTGCAGGTGGGTACTCACTGAGTTGATTGCAGGTGGGTACTCACTGACTTGATTGCAGGTGAGTACTCACTGAGTTGATTGCAGGTGGGTACTCACTGAGTTGATTGCAGGTGGGTGCTCACTGAGTTGATTGCAGGTGGGTACTCACTGAGTTGATTGCAGGTGGGTACTCACTGACTTGATTGCAGGTGGGTACTCACTGAGTTGATTGCAGGTGGGTACTCACTGACTTGATTGCAGGTGGGTACTCACTGACTTGATTGCAGGTGGGTACTCACTGAGTTGATTGCAGGTGGGTGCTCACTGAGTTGATTGCAGGTGGGTACTCACTGAGTTGATTGCAGGTGGGTACTCACTGACTTGATTGCAGGTGGGTACTCACTGAGTTGATTGCAGGTGGGTACTCACTGACTTGATTGCAGGTGGGTACTCACTGACTTGATTGCAGGTGGGTACTCACTGAGTTGATTGCAGGTGGGTGCTCACTGAGTTGATTGCAGGTGGGTACTCACTGAGTTGATTGCAGGTGGGTACTCACTGACTTGATTGCAGGTGGGTACTCACTGAGTTGATTGCAGGTGGGTACTCACTGACTTGATTGCAGGTGGGTACTCACTGACTTGATTGCAGGTGGGTACTCACTGAGTTGATTGCAGGTGGGTGCTCACTGAGTTGATTGCAGGTGGGTACTCACTGAGTTGATTGCAGGTGGGTACTCACTGACTTGATTGCAGGTGGGTACTCACTGAGTTGATTGCAGGTGGGTGCTCACTGAGTTGATTGCAGGTGGGTACTCACTGAGTTGATTGCAGGTGGGTACTCACTGACTTGATTGCAGGTGGGTACTCACTGAGTTGATTGCAGGTGGGTACTCACTGAGTTGATTGCAGGTGGGTACTCACTGAGTTGATTGCAGGTGGGTACTCACTGACTTGATTGCAGGTGGGTACTCACTGACTTGATTGCAGGTGGGTACTCACTGACTTGATTGCAGGTGAGTACTCACTGAGTTGATTGCAGGTGGGTACTCACTGCCTTGATTGCAGGTGGGTACTCACTGAGTTGATTGCAGGTGGGTACTCACTGAGTTGATTGCAGGTGGGTACTCACTGAGTTGATTGCAGGTGGGTACTCACTGAGTTGATTGCAGGTGGGTACTCACTGACTCGATTGCAGGTGGGTACTCACTGAGTTGAGTGCAGGTGGGTACTCACTGACTTGATTGCAGGTGGGTACTCACTGAGTTGATTGCAGGTGGGTACTCACTGTGTTGATTGCAGGTGGGTACTCACTGAGTTGATTGCAGGTGGGTGCTCACTGAGTTGATTGCAGGTGGGTACTCACTGAGTTGATTGCAGGTGGGTACTCACTGACTTGATTGCAGGTGGGTACTCACTGAGTTGATTGCAGGTGGGTACTCACTGACTTGATTGCAGGTGGGTACTCACTGAGTTGATTGCAGGTGGGTACTCACTGACTTGATTGCAGGTGGGTACTCATTGAGTTGATTGCAGGTGGGTGCTCACTGAGTTGATTGCAGGTGGGTACTCACTGAGTTGATTGCAGGTGGGTACTCACTGACTTGATTGCAGGTGGGTACTCACTGAGTTGATTGCAGGTGGGTACTCACTGACTTGATTGCAGGTGGGTACTCACTGAGTTGATTGCAGGTGGGTACTCACTGAGTTGATGGGAGTAAGGCCTCCGCAGCCCACCGCTCCTCCTCTGACAAGTCTTCTGGCACGGAATGCAGTTACCGGGGTGGGGCTTGAAGGTGCAGGGGTGGGGCTTGCAGGTACTGGATGGGGGCTGCAGGTACTTGATGGGGGCTGCAGGTACTGGATGGGGGCTGCAGGTACTGGGGGGCTGGGTGTTGAGACGTCTCTCTAGGCGAGGCTCCCTCTGAGCCTCCCTCTCCCTATGGCGTTTTGAGGCGTCTCATAAACCCAGCTGCCCACTATGAACCTTATTCACCTCACCCTACGGAAGCGTTATGCCTTCACAAGCCTGATTGATTCACTTGTATGCTTCCCACTCTTTTGACGCGCCTCAACACTTGTTCACCCTATGGTGGCGTTATGGCTTCACACACCTGATTGATTCACTTGTATGCTTCACACTCTTTTGAGTGTCAACGGGAGTTGTTGTTTGCCCCGTCCTCGCTTGGGCGGAGCCGACCTCGGGGTAGGGTGTGAGGAGTGCAGCCGACCTGCGACAGTGGGCGAGCTGATCGAGGGGCCTGGTCGACCTGCACAAGGGCCACTGCAAAGGCGCCGACTTAGGGAGGGCGCCAACTTCGGCTGGTCGACTTTGGAGGTCGACCAGTGGAGGGCGCCGACTTGGGTGACGCCGACCAAGGGAAGCCGACTGGGTGTGGACGGCTGACAGGCGTACTGGTCGCCTTGGAGTTGGTCGACTAGGGGAGCCGCTTCCACCGCACCTTCTTCTGGGTGTGGCGCCGCTACAGGTTCACCCCAGAGGGAGTCAGCCTGGCACAGTCAGCCGTGCAGCAAGGGCAGACCGCGTATCCTCTCTTCCCTTCTTCCCTTCTTCCCTGCTTCCCCATCAGGTAATGATTGGTGACATTGACCGTGCAGCTCGCTCCCACCGCGCCTTCTTCTCGGTGTGGCGGCGCTACGGTTTCACCCCAGAGGGTTTCAACCTTGCGCAGTCAGCAGTGCAGCCGGGGCAGACGTCGTATCCTTTAAGGCCAGAGCTGGCAGAGAGCACATACTGGCTGTACAAGGCCACCAGAGACCCCTTGTGAGTGCGTTTATAGGCACGTGACAGCATTCACGCGCATTTATATAGCTATGGCTCAGTCTGCAGCTAGGACAGACTTCATTTCCTCTCAAGCCGGAGCTGGCAGAGAGCACGTAAGGAAGCCTACAAGTGGCCCAATGTGAGTGCGTTTTAGGCACTCTCTCGTACGTACACATGGTTGCCGGCCTGGCTCTTTTTTAGATGTCGCAACACTTTTGACTCTTTCTGTCAGCCTCTCGCCCCGTGCGTCTTTCTCTGCAAATATCTGGCGGTTTCAGGGACTTGGATGCCAGCCTGGTGTGTTTTGTTTGCTTTCTAGAAATCAAACACAAGTGTGGCGCCAAGAAGATTCTGGCAGCGGAAGGTGCGGGATCTCCAGCAGCAGCGGAGGGTGTTATTAGTACGCCTTAACACGGGTGATCTGCACAGAGGAGCCACAAAATAAAAGCTATATGGAAAGAAGCATTCAGCAAATGGAATCGTTGGTGTGGCCCTTTTTGGTGCAGAGGAGATTGAGTTCATACGGAAAAACAGGAAAGCGATAATGGTCTGGTAAAAAAGGGCTCAAGAATGGGGAGATGGAGTCAAGGGGAAACTGAGGTACTCACACCAATTTCCTGCTGGAAGTGTGGGTGCATGTTCAAACTGCGAAGGCGCTGGAGATGCAGCCTTAATGGTCTGGCGACAGCAAAGGAGGATCATTAAGAGCTGCATCTCCAGCGCATTTGCAGTTTGAACACGCGCCCACTCTTCTGGCAGGAAATTGGTGTGAGTACCTCAGTTTCCCCTTGACTCCATATCCCCATTCTTGAGCCTTTTTCACCAGACCATCATCGCTTTCTTATTTTTCAGTATGAACTCTATCTCCTCGTGCACCAAAAAGGGTCACACCGACGATTCCATGTGCAGCATGCTTCTTTCCTTATAGCCTTTATTATGTGGTTCCTCTTTGTAGATCACCCGTGTTATTGCGTACCAATAACGCAATCTTCTTGCTCATTGATCTGGTTGCTGCAACCCTTGCACGACGGAGATTCTTCTGTGTCTCGCTCCTTGCTGCCAGTCTCTTATTGGCACCATGCTTTGGTTGGCCTTTACAAGGTCCCGCACCATGCGCTGCTGCTAGAGATCATGCACCCTTCGCTGAAAACCCAGCATGGCGCTTCTACCAGTTTTTGCATGTCAACGTTGCTTCTCTGCATGATGCTTTTGAGAATATATGCAGTAAAAAAAAAACAAAAAAAACATGCAGCTATTTTAGCTATCAGTGTATTGGGGGGTATTAGCATGTAGTAAGTTTTTTATTCAAAATAGTAGAAACTCTATCCCTCCTGCCGCTTTTTTCCTGCACCCACTGCTATTCTGCAGCTACCTGGCCGTTGGGAGGGACATGGTTGCTAGCCTGGCGCTGACGCGCTGCCGATGTGGCTACTGCCACGTCAGCGACGTCGAGACACATGCCTTGGACGACCACATGGAGAGCTTCTTCCTCTCGGAAACTGTATGTCTGCTGGATGTGATGGTGTGTGTCTTATGGTGTGAACCATGTTGGACTGAGACCTTGAGACGTTGACATGCATGCCCTGGACGACCACATGGAGAGCTTCTTCCTCTCGAAAACTGTAAGTCTGCTACCTGAAACCCTAAACCCGAAGTGGGCGAAAGGAAACTTGAATGCTGTTATGTTGATATGAGACGCATGCCCTGGCCGACCACATGGAGAGCTCCTTCCTCTCGGAAACTGTAGGTCTCCTCTCTGTGTGTGTGTGTGTGTGTGTGTGTGTGTGTGTGTGTGTGTGTGTGTGTGTGTGTGTGTGTGTGTGTGTGTGTGGGTGGGTGGGTGGGTGGGTGGGTGGGTGGGTGGGTGGGTGGGTGGGGGGGGGGGGGGGGGGGGGGGGTGGGTGGGTGTGTGTGTGTGTGTGTGTGTGTGTGTGTGTGTGTGTGTGTGTGTGTGTGTGTGTGTGTGTGTGTGTGTGTGTGTGTGTGTGTGTGTGTGTGTGTGTGTGTGTGTGTGTGTGTGTGTGTGTGTGTGTGTGTGTGTGTGTGTGTGTGTGTGTGTGTGTGTGTGTGTGTGTGTGTGTGTGTGTGTGTGTGTGTGTGTGTGTGTGTGTGTGTGTGTGTGTGTGTGTGTGTGTGTGTGTGTGTGTGTGTGTGTGTGTGTGTGTGTGTGTGGAGCAGGTGTGTGGGTATGAGTGATGGTGCTTAAAAAGGTGCACATGAGATTCCCTTTTGGGTTGAGATGCATGCCCTGGCCGACCACATGGAGATCTTCGTCTTCTCAGAAACAGTACGTCTGCTGGGTGTGATGGTGTGTGTGTGTGTGTGTGTCTGATGGTGTGGTGTGAACCTTGTTGGATTGAGACGTTGAGATGCATGCCCTGGCCGACCACATGGAGATCATCTTCCTCCCGGAAACAGTGAGCCTGCTACCCTGAACCCCAACATGCAACTCGAAATCCTGAACCCGAGTCCTGTCATGTTGAGTTGAGATGCATGCCCTGGCTGACCACATGGAGATCTTCTTCCTCCCGGAAACAGTGAGCCTGCTACCCTGAACCCCAACATGCAACTCGAAATCCTGAACCCGAGTCCTGTCATGTTGAGTTGAGATGCATGCCCTGGCCGACCACATGGAGATCTTCTTCCTCCCGGAAACAGTGAGCCTGCTACCCTGAACCCCAACATGCAACTCGAAATCCTGAACCCGAGTCCTGTCATGTTGAGTTGAGATGCATGCCCTGCCGGACCACATGGAGATCTTCTTCCTCTCAGAAACATTAAACTTCCTACCTGAAAGCTTTACTGTAATTTACAAAAATAGCTTCCAGTCCTCTCTTCTCATTGATTTCATATTTTTTTACTCCTTCATCTCTCCCTTGCTCAGGTGAAGTACCTCTATCTGTTCTTTGACTTGTCGCCTGTCTCTTTTCAGCTTCTCACCATCCCTTCTCATGCTCCCTTACCTCTTTCTCCTTTTCAGGTGAAGTGCCTCCATCTGTTCTTTGACTTGTCGCCTGTCTCTTTTCAGCTTCTCACCATCCCTTCTCATGCTCCCTTACCTCTTTCTCCTTTTCAGGTGAAGTGCCTCCATCTGTTCTTTGACTTGTCGCCTGTCTCTTTTCAGCTTCTCACCATCCCTTCTCAGATTCTCACCATCCCTTCTCATACTCCCTTACCTCTTTCTCCTTTTCAGGTCAAGTACCTCTATCTGCTCTTTGACTTGGCGTTGGGTGGGGATAACATCATGGACAACGGCCCATACCAGTGAGTCTTGAGACGCCTCATAGTAGTCCGGTCCAACCTACCTTGCTCGTGATTCTAACATTCTCACTCGCCTTTGGTGGGGATAACATCATGGACAACGGCCCATACCAGTGACTCCAACTCCTTCCAACCCATCCTCACTCCTCGCATCCTCACTTGTAAGGCACTGAGGCTTGAAACGTCTCATAAATTCGTGGACAGTGAGTGGGCCGTAGCTGTGAGTCACGCATGCTAGTAATTTTGAGTGATTGTGAGAGGATTGAACTCAAAAATCGTGTTCAACGCATCCCATCCTCTCTCCTCCCATTCTCATCTGACAATCACCAGCTTCTGTGCTCCGACCCAGGCCACACTTCCACTACCCCTCCCCCATAACCATGCCCACCCATCCTCACCTGACCCCCTGTTCCCTTCCCCTATACCCATCGCCTGTACCCGTCCCAACCCACCTTTCTGCAGGTACGTGTAGACAACGGAGTGTCATCTCCTCCCTCTGACTCCCGAGATCTCCTTCCCCTCAGAGCACTGCTCCTACCTCAACAGCTTCTGTGCCCCACCCCAAGCTAGCAGTTGCCCGCACCCTTTCGCCTTACCCATTCCCACCCCTCTTTCTTTCGCCTCCCCCTTTCACGTACGTGCTAACAACAGAGGTTCATCTCCTCCCTCTTTACTCTTGAAATCTCGTTCCCCTCACAGCACTGCTCCTACCTCACCAGCTTCTGTGCTCCGCCCCAAAGCCAGGCTCGCACTCACCATCCCCCATACCCATCCCAACCCACCTTTCTGCAGGTACGTGTAGACAACGGAGTGTCATCTCCTCCCTCTGACTCCTGAAATCTCCTTCCCCTCACAGCACTGCTCCTACCTCAACGGCTTCTGTGCGCCACCCCAAGCCAGGCTCGCACTCACCCTTCTCCTCCCCTCTCTCCACCCTTCAGGTATGTGTTGACAACAGAGGGTCATCTGCTTCCGTTGACTCCCGAAATCTCCTTCCCCTCAGAGCACCGCTCCTACCTCAACAGCTTCTGTGCTCTGCCATGCTTGCACTCACCGTTCCCCCATACCTATCCCCACCCATCCCCACCCCCCCTTCAGGTATGTACTAACAACGGAGGGACATCTTCTCCCTCTGACTCCCGAGATCTCCTTCCCCTCAGAGCACTGCTCCTACCTCAACAGCTTCTGTGCTCCTCCCCAGGCCAGCAGTTGCCGGGTTCAAGAGAGCGGTACTGGAGAGGGTGTTGTGGGGGAAGGCGCAGCAGGGGAAGGGAGTGAGTGGTTGGGAGAGGTGGAGGGGGATGAGGAGGGAGAGGGAGAGGGTAAGGTGGGAGAGGGGGAAGAGAGGGGTGGGGAGGAATGGAGGAATGGAGGGGCTGCAAGGGAGGAGGGAGGCAGCACTGGTGGTGCTGCTGCTGCTGGAGATGCCACAGGCCGTGCTGATAAGGCTGAAGGAATGGAGATGGGAATGAGTGGGGATAGACAGAAGGAGCAGGAGGAGATCAATCCAAATGTGGAAGTAATTGCTAAAGGGAAGACATGGGTACTGACTCGTAATAAAGGGATAGAAAAGACAGATTCTTCAAGCACTCTCTCAGGGTCACCCTCTGCTGCTGATCCTCACTCAAGCAGCATTGACAGCAGTAGCAGTGCTGCTGGCCCTGGCACTACCAGTGGCAGTGCTAGTGGAAGTGGTGGTGCTATAGAAGATGATGGGGAGGAGGAGGCAGAGGAGGAGGAGGTGGAGGAGGAGGATGAGGACGAGGAAGAGGAGGAGAGTGAGGGGGTCATGGGAGGCCAGCATGGGAAGAGGAAAGGCGTACATGACATGTCAGAACAGTTTGATACATACAGAGATCTACAGGTGCGTGATTCAATGCAACCCTTGTGCTTTGAGTCGACTCAAAACACGGAAAGGTGTGCATGACGTGTCAGAACAGTTTGATACATACAGAGATCTACAGGTGAGTGATTCAATGCAACCCTTTGTCGCTCTCTTTTCTCATCAGAAGAACACACACACACACACACACACGCGCGCGCGTGCACACACACACACACACACACTCACTCACAACAAATTGCTTAAGCCTGGTTTTGTTGCTTTGTTGATTTGTGCCCTCTAGCTAATAGTGATTCGTGTTTGTTTGCAAGACTTCCGTCTTTCAAACAAAAATGGGGGCATTCAATGTTAGAAGCATGGTAAGGTCTCAGAGTGCCTTTCTATAAAACCTCACATGTATCTTTCAGCTAATTATTTGTGAATAGTGTGTCAACAAAAAGCCGTCGACGCTTTCGTTTGCCCGGGGCGATGCAGCGTCAACAAACATCGCAGCGCCGCTTGTGAACGACGGGCAGAAAAACACTAAAACTCTCTCGAATAGTACGGTATATTCGAGGGAGGCATCAACCTTGAACACCATGTGCAAGGTGTTTAGGTTGATGCCTCCCAAGTTAGCATCCCTTCCCCCTTGGGTTTTAGTTTCTCTTGCCCCGGGCAACAAGCTTTCTGGGCGGAGTCAGTTGTCCGTTGATCTTTACTAACCCGTATGGTGTTTATTCCAATGGTCTCCTACATTGCAAATTGTGGGGATATATCCTCTTCTTTTGACTAATTGCAGGGATTTTGTCAAGGTATTTCTATATGGAGAAGATTGGGAATTCCTGGGCTCTGATCCAATCCCTCAGATTTCAGTGTTTTTACACTGGTTCAGCCTGACTTGTGTAAGCAATTTTTATAAATAATTTCCAGCATACATTTGCTTGCAAGCTAGTGATGTTTCAGCCTACCCTACAGACTGTTTCTCATTTCCTTCCCCACTGAGTAGTGCCAACTCCCAATTCATGGCAGACACAGCATACAATCACATGGAAAGTGTACAGTAAAGTAAACCATAACTCACGATAGATTGCAATGAGATGTTCCACGGTAATGGTGTCTGGGTATGCATACAATGACAATTATAATTTTGAAGCAATAAACAGACCAACTAGATCATCTAAAAGGTAGCCATACTATGCGTGAGAGGCATGAAACCACCAGGGAATAGGTGTACTGAAGCCACTGAGACTTCAAGAGCTTGACCTGAGAAAACAAATGGGACCTGAAAACCAGAACCCACACATTAGCTGTGATTGAAGGTGTGACGAAGGCAGCTAGTACCATAATCCTCGAAATCGTTGAGAGAGCAAGGAACCTTCTCACTTCCTAGGCCTTGCACATCACGTGCACCAGATGGCTGTTGCACCATGGCGAATAATCGAACTTCCAAGAAACACCGAGCCAACCTGTTGACTGAATTCCACTTGCATGGAGTAGGACTTCCCCGGGGAGTTTCCCCGTTACGGGAAGTCACCTGCATGCCAGTCAACGGGGATGACTCACGGGATCAGGTAACCAGTAAAACATGGAGACGTAAACAAGGCAGACTACTAATCTAGTAGCTTATATATAATTAAAAAAACCGTTCTGGAACATCTCGTCGCAGAATGCCGCTGAGATATGTTAAGGAACGCCGACAGGAGGAGGACGTTATGAATCGATGAAGCCCGTCTTCTGAAGGATAGCCGTTCGCACGCGAGCTAGATCCCTTCCTCGTAACGTCCCTCCAACTCCTTCGTGTACGGAGAAACACATTGACGGGGATATATTCCTTGCTGCAAGCTCGTGCGGAGGAACCATGGCGGCATCACTGTCGTTCTCGGGATCGTCGTTCATCGTCCAACGAGAGGGCTTCGACGATCTGCCTGTTATTTTACTCCAGTCAGGGACGTTCACAGGAGCGGAAGCACGATGATGACCTTGGGAAAGCCGCGACTTTAAATGATCAAGGTGGTTGTGAACGGTTGGGATAACGACTGGATTCAATCCAGTCGGCTTGACAATGTCTCCAGCAGGACGTTGTCCGAAGGAACTTATGTCTGAAGATAAGATAGCGAGACCTTGAGCCTGGTTTGAAAATATACCAGCCGAGGAGCTCGCGTCCGCTTCAGCCCTGAGGCGCAATGACGGCAGACCTTGATCGTGTAACGAAACCCTGGCAACTCCGTCGGTCAAGCTGTCAGAATCCGTTACAGACCAAATGTCTTCTTCTGTGAAGTCGTCGCCAGAAGCCTGTACGCAAGAGGACGGCGGGATCGAACCTAACAGAATCGATCCGCTCTGGAGGCGGTTTCCGTGGTTGGACGACCCTAATCCAGAAGCAGCCATTCCTAGAACGACTTGACTTGAAAGCGGAGAAGGGTGTGTAAACATCTTGGATGTTTGGTTGCCAGAAGAGCCTGGACAAAGGTAGGCCTGGCTCTGTTGGCCTGGTACCCAAGAAGCCTACGCAAAAAAAGCACACCACGGCCAACAGCTGTAAGAGTGGCTGTTAGAAATGAGGTAACTAACAACCAGAGCAGGGAAAGTAGGAAGGGAGGAGATGGAAGGGAAGGAACCGAACAGACAGAAACCGCAGCTCCCGCCTGTACCCCCCAACCCAACCCAACTAGTACAAGAGGTGGGTGGGGATGGGGGAGGTGAAATGGGAAGACGGGGAAGGAGAAGAGCACCAGCAGCGGGGCAAGTGCCCTGCTCAGTACAGCACGGTAGGAGGGTGAGACGGGGGTTGGGAAGAAAGAAGGGGAGACAGCGGAGAGGGGGTAGGACGGGGGAAGGAGAGGGGTTAGGAGAAGGAAGGAGAAGGGGAAGGAGCGGAAGGTGAAGGGGGAGGTGGGGTGGGTGGGGAGGGAGGGAGGGTGGGGAGAAATCTGGTGTGAACTGTGCGTGCCGGGGATTTTCTTTTTGAGCCATCCATGCCTGTAATCTTGGGGCGAAGCCTCAAATCCGGTGTATTTTTTATGACAGATCGCCTTGTTCCTCCATCCAACGACCTGTCGCTCAAAGTTGTTTTGATCCCGCAAATCCGCGTCGCATCCCCTAGCTTCTTGAACCTGCGGGCTGCCAGCTGGATGGTCCCTCGACACTTTAACCTCCTCGCTTCCACTCTGGAAAATATAGCTTCTTCTCAGTGTAGTGGAAGAACCGAGCGGGCAACTGCCCTGAAACCAAACCCTGCCAAATTTCTGGTGTACAGCACACGGCACGAGTGCTGTACAGTCCAGTATTTGGATGAATATGCAGCACCATTCGAGCAGTTTTGGGTAACGGCTCTGTACAATTATGGACTTCTGTAAGGAAAAATCATTTTCCTTACTTCGCGCCCCTGCTTACCGCGAACAAGACCATTCCCGCCATCAGCACCCAAACAGTGAAACATTACCCGCTCGCGACACTCGCCTCGACTACGACTCCCGCCAAAATTCACGATGCGACCCAACCTCACGGTTCGGTTGGTAACCCGCGCTTCGGACCTCCGCCTCGACATATCCCAACCTCGGCGCTAGGCCCGTAGCGCACCCTAATTCCCCGCGTTACCGTTACCACTCTAGTTCACTATATATTCTTCGCGCATGCCTTCGCTCATTGTATTGTTTTGCTTCGATAGTGCAATTCTCGCCCGCTCGCTCAATTGCACTCGTAATACTTGGTATCAGAGCCTACGATCTCCTCTCGGACCGCACCTGTCAGAATAGTGAAGGAAGGAATGAAACAGAGAAGAGAGGGTTTCATTAGCAAACATTGGGATACATATAGCAAACCCTAACAAGGTTGTACTCACTATAGAGTACCCCACTGCAGACTAGAGAAATATAACATTCTGACACACCCCGATAGTCAAAGTGGGGTATAATCAGCACAGCATGCAGTCGCATAATAAGTTCACAAGCACAAGCAAAGCTAGAGGCAGTCACAGACGATAAGTGAGGAGGAGGAGGGACTGTGAGAGGAGTGGAGATAGGAGGAGACGGGTGAAGCCGCAGATACACGGGCAACAGGAGCGGCGCGCACGGTGGCTACCGGAGCAAGGGCCACAGACTACAGGAGTAACTGGCTCCGCGGCTAAGACGAGCGGCAGGAGCAACGGACCCACGGTCGACTGGCGCAGCAGGCTCGCTGGACTACCGGAGATTGTAGCCTCCGGACTACTGGCGCTGCTGGCGACACGACGGCTACCTCCGCCCAACCTCCCCCAACTGTCGCAGACCCCCTTTCACACACCCCCTGCTGCACCCCTAGCTCCACTCCCACGACACCCCCTAGCGCGACTTCCTCGGCTCCCACACACCCACCCCCCTCAGCGGCAGCTGCAGCAGTGGGAGAGAGAGGAGGAGGAGGAGCAAGGGACGACGCACACCCGCCACCCCCATACCCGCCACCCCACAGGTGCACGAGGACAGGAGGCGGCAGGGGCGGCTCGCGGGCGACGGAAGGAGGGGGGGCGCGCGGGCCCCCGAGGGCGCCACAACGGGCGACGGGAGGGGAGGGGGGCGCGCGCGGGCCCCTGAGGGCGCCGCGACAAGCGACGAAACCGCCGCACGCCTCGGGGCGCGCGACGGACAGGGCAGGGCGTCGCGCGGCCAGCAGGGCGGCGCGACGGGCAGGGCAGAGCAGTACGCGACCACCAGGGCGGCGCGACGGGCAGGCGCGCGAAGGGAAGAAAAAAACGCCGCACGCCACGAGCACGCGGCAAGCAGAAAACGTCGCGCGCCACGGGCGCGCGACAGGCAAAACAGCAGCGGAAGCATCGGGTGGGCCCATCCACAGGGTCGACCAGAGAGGGTCGACCTGCTCTGATAGCATGTCAGAATAGTGAAGGAAGGAATGAAACAGAGGAGGGTTTCACTAGCAAACATTGGGATACATATAGCAAACCCTAACAGGGCTGTACTCACTATAGAGTACCCCACTGCAGACTAGAGAAATATAACATTCTGACAGCACCCACACCTTCGCTTCCCCACTATATCAATTTGGGGGGGGGTAGACGTCTCTCAGAGAACAAGCACCGCCACTCGAAAGGCTCTCTCGTAAGCACGCACGGCCACGACAGAGGCTCTCGCTGAGCTTGCCCGACACCCCCGCCATGGTCGAAATTAATCTCGCAACACTGACGCAGGAGCAGCTCGACCGTCTCGTGCGCCAACTCGAAGATTCGGCGCTCGAAATTGTGACACTCACGGCGGAACGCGACTCCGCTCGCCAGCAATCGACGGTGAATGCACCAGCACCAACACATGCACCTGCAAATGCACCTGCACAATCGGAGGAGTCGCTCGTCATCTCATCAGGCACACCGACACAGAACGACAGCGTGGGAGGCGTAGCCAGTGATGGCGCCGCTCACTCAATGCCTGACATGGAGAGGAACAGGGCCGCAACAGGCACACAAGGGCCTCGCGAAGTCCGCCGGCATGTGGAGTTCGCCGCAACGAGTGGCAACAACGAGATCATGGTGCGAATGCCACTCAAGCCGCAGCGCCCGCCCTGCTTCGATCCTAGCCAACGTGGAGGTCCAACAATTCAATCGTGGGTTTTCACGATGATTGTTTTTTTCGACGCGAATTACGTCGAGTTGGACGCAACGAAGTTTCGCTACGCAATTTCGCTGCTGAGGGGCCCCGCCATGGACTGGTGGCGAGTCATCGTGACGCCGCCACGCGCCTACGAGCCGCCGTCACAAGAGGGAGGGCCCTTGGGTCCAGCCATCACATGGAGTTTTTTTTTTTTCTGCGAAAACTGCCCAGTACAGCACGTGGGATGTGTGGTGCGCAGGGCTTCGGGCGCGCTTTGAGCCGATTGCGGCTTCTATTTCAGGGCGTCAGAGACTGCGTACTTGGCGACAACTCGGGTCGGTCCAAGACTACACGAGCGATTTTCTCGCATTATGCGAGCAAGTCGGCTACATGCACGAAGCGGAGCGAGTGGACCGTTATGTCGGAGGGCTGAAGACGGACATCTCGCACGAAATCATGCTACGCGGGCTCTCGAACTTCAACGAGATCCTCGCGCTCGCCGAGAAGATCGACATCCTACGACGACCGAGACCAGGGTTCTACTATGGACAACGTTCTCGGGGACCGGCCGAGCACGCCACTGTACACGCCGTTGCAGCGAATGGAGCTGCCGCACCATTTAAGGGGCGCTGCTTTGCTTGTAACAGGCCGGGCCATCGCAAGATCGAATGCCCAGAGGAGCTAAGGCGACGCGGATCAGAGCAGGGGAGGGAGTCTCAGAGGCAGGGAAACGCCAGCCGTCAGTAGAAATCGGGCCAACTACTGACGAAACAACCTGCTCGCCCAACCTCACCGACCCTCACCGAGTCACAGTACCGATTCACGCTATCGATCGGGCTCGGATGAATAAGGAGGGTACAGCATCGGATTGTCCAGTACTGATTCACGGGAAAATCCAGGGAGCACCAATGAAGATTTTTATAGACGGAGGAGCAATTCACAGCTTAGTTAATACCGCAACCGCACGGAAGCTGCAACTGACACTTAGTCGGTGTTTACCGGAGATAGATGCATGCTTAGTCGATGGCACGCCGCTGGCCATACGGGAAAAGGTGGAGAGAGTAAAAGTCCGCTGCGGGAGAAATTTCGGATTTACACAGGAACGCTCGCGACGACACTGGATGGGCATGCCATTTTACTGGGACGTGATTGGCTGCGACGCTACAATCCGCGAATCGACTGGACGACGGGTAGCTGCACTGTGCGAAGTAGCGGTAACTGGGTCGAGCTACCTCGCTGGCAGTCGCCCGAATCTTCAACGGTCCACGTCAACGCCATCACAATGAAACGGGCTGTCGCCGCAGGAGCCGGCGTGTACACGGCGGATATCGCATTGGTAGGAGAAGCAGAGCAGCCGAGTGATTTTCAGAAACTGCTGGCAGCGGTACCGTCCGAACTATAGGAATTGTTGAAACGGTACCCGGGGATTTTTCATGACGATTTACCAGAGGGTCTGCCACCTCAGCGGGCGCATGATCACCGAATAGAATTAGAACCGGGGGCACAACCAACTGTACAGCGACATTTTTGACTGACACAGCCCGAGCTCGATGAGCTGAGGAAGCAGCTAGATTACCTGTTAGAGAAGAAATTCATCCGACCGAGTTCATCGCCGTTCGCCGCACCGATACTATTCACACCGAAAAAAGACGGAGGGTTTCGTATGTGTATCGATTACAAAGCACTGAACAGGGTAACAGTCAAGTGACGATACCTTATTCCCCGTGCCGACGAACTGATAGATCAACTGAGAACAGCATGGGTCTTTTCGAAAATAGATTTGCAGGGAGGTTACCACCAGATTCGGGTCGAACCATCGGACTGCGCCAAGACGGCATTTAGAACTAGGTACGGGTCATTCGAGTACACCGTGATGCCATTCGGGCTGAATAACGTACCGGCGACATTTCAGATGACCATGAACGAGGCGTTTAGGTCGCTCTTAGATAAATGCGTGATAAGCAGCAGCACTTAGCAGATATGGAAGAAGTGTTTAAAGTTTTAGACGAGCACAGACTACTGACCAAGGGTTCCAAGTGCGAGTTCTTCCAGGATAGGATAGAATTTTCAGGGCACGTTATTTCAGAGGCTGGAGTTGAGATCGACCCAAAGAAGCCGGACACGGTGACAGCGTGGCACCCCTCGACGAACATCACGGAGCTGCAGAGTTTTTTAGGGTTCATTAATTATGTGCGTCGGTTCGTCCCCGACATGGCGCGCTTAACTGCCCCGCTGACGGATTTACTGCAGAAGGGGGCGCTTTTATGTGGGGGGAGAAAGAGCATGCTGCCTTCTCTGCCCTGAAAATTGTTCTCTGTTCACTGCCCGTACTGCGCATCGCCGACCCACACCGCCCATTCGAAGTGGTTACAGACGCAAGCGACATTGCCATTGGAGCCGTACTACTACAGGATTTTGGCAACGGTTTACAGCCCATTGCATACGAGTTACGAAAACTGCATCCGCCTGAGAAGAATTACCCAATACACGACCGCAAAATGCTCGCGATCGTGCATGCGTTCAAAGTATGGCGCTATTACCTGACCGGCGCAGACGTGACAGTACGGACAGACCACAAATCACTACAGTACCTACGCGCACAACCCCACCTCAACCCACGACAGATCCGCTGACTCGATTTCCTCGAGTCAAATTTCCACTACACGGCCACCTACAAAAAGGGGGCATCAAACATTGCCGACGCACTGACCCGCCCTACTGCCCGAATCCACGCCATACTACTCGCCCAGACCAGCCCGCTACTAACAGGATAATTTACCCACGGCTATCAAACCGACCCGTTCTTCACAGATGGAAATTCGCTGCAGCAAAGGGGGTTTATTACGTAAAAGCCGGCACCGACCGCATCTGGGTACCAGGCTACACTTTACTAAGGGAGCTATTACTACAGGAGGCACACGACGAGGTTACCTCAGGACATTTCCGAGTAGAGAAAACACGGCAGCAGCTGCAGCGGTATTACTACTGGCCCGAAATGCTGACCGACGTGCAACAACATGTGGCATCGTGTCCCACCTGCCAACTCATGAAGTCATCACGGAAACGACCGGCAGGGCAGTTGCAGCCGATACCACCCCCAGAATGTGCTTGGCAATAGGTGACGATGGATTTCGTCACATGGTTAGCGGCTGGAGCAAGTGGGAACGACGCGATCCTGGTCGTCGTCAATCGGCTGACGAAAATGACACATTTCGCAGCCTGCAAAAAAACAATCATAGCCGAAGAAACAGCCCGCCTCTTCATCTCCACCGTCGTTCGACTACACGGGTGTCAAATGTTGTAGTCTTAGTAATGTGTGTTATAGAGGGTACAACTGTTACGGTTAGGTTTATGTACCCCAACCAACCTTAGTCAAACCAACACTTTCATTCTTAACAACAGGATACTAGCATCGATCATCAGCGACCGCGATACGAAGTTCACCAGCAACTTCTGGCGGAACCTGTGGCAGCAATTCGGCAGACTTCTACAATTCAGTTCCTCATACCACCCCGAGACCAACGGACAGACAGAACGGACAAACCAGACCATGGAGCTACTCATCCGAGCCACGTGCGACGACCCGACCAGCTGGGAACAGCAACTTCCACTCATCGAGTCCGGGTACAACAACTCGCCATCCGCCATGACCCAACAGTCACCGTTTTACCTCAACTACGGACAAGACCCCACAGCACCCATGACTCTGAATCCCAACAACCCGGTGCGACGCGCGCAACAGTTCGCATAAATTTTACAAGCAGCACGGACCCGAGCAGCAGACGCAATAAAAAAATCGAACATCATCGCTAAGCGTAACGCCGACCGCCACCGCCGACCCGTCACTTACCAGCCCGACGACCTCGTACTACTCGATATTCAAAACCTCCGCCTGCCCATCACCCCAA
This sequence comes from Closterium sp. Naga37s-1, assembly GCA_947471745.1. NCBI lineage: Eukaryota > Viridiplantae > Streptophyta > Zygnematophyceae > Desmidiales > Closteriaceae > Closterium > Closterium sp. Naga37s-1. Next base: position 132,960 of record CANJKZ010000862.1, read on the forward strand.
AACTCCGCCCCCGATATTGCGGGCCATTTCGCATCAGCCACATGATCACACCCGTCACCGCCCACCTCTTCCTCCCTACTAACTACTACGTCATCCCGTCATTCCACATCAGCCTGCTTCGCCCATACGTGCCATCCACTAGCCAACTGCCTCGCAACCGCCCCACTAGCATGACACGACCGCCGACAGAACCAATCATCACGCCCGAAAAAATACTGAGCCACCGAGTACGTGACCCACAGGGAGAATTCCTGATCCGCTGGAAAGATCGCACGCCCACCGAAGATAACTGAGTTCCCCTGGATAGAATTGAGAATCACCCTGTCCTCACTGAGTATCTGCGCAGTCAAATTTTTCGAGATGTACACGCACTCTCGTAAGGAGGGCCTCCTTGGGGAGGGGGGTAGTGTAAGGAAAATTCATTTTCCTTACGTGGCGCCCCTGCTTACCGCGTACAAGACCATTCCCACCATCGGCACCCAAACAGTGAAACATTACCCGCTCGCGACACTCGCCTCGACTACGACTCCCGCCACTGTTCACGATGCGACCCAACCTCACGGTTCGGTTGGTAACCTGCGCTTCGGACCTCTGCCTCAACATATCCCAACCTCGGCGCTAGGCCTGTAGCGCACCCCAATTCCTCGCGTTACCGTTACCACCCTAGTTCGCTATATATTCTTCGCGCATGCCTTCGCTCATTTTATTGATTTGCTTCGATAGTGCAATTCTCGCCCGCTCGCTCAATTGCACTCGTAACAACTTCCAAATCCAATGTTGTTACAAGCTAATTAGGGCGTGTAAAGTCGCCACACATCCAATTCGACGGAAATCCGTCGGGCCGTTGTTGGCGAAGGTAACCAGAAAATGACGCTCCTCAAATTCTTGGCGAGCGTAACCCGCATCACTGATTGGCGTTGCCTGCTCGCCAAACAAATGGCGAGCCTCGTTTTCTGGTTACCTTCGCCAACAACGGCCCGACGAATTTCCGTCGAATTGGATGTGTGGTGACTTTTTACGCCCTTATGTGAGAATAGTGAACGAATGAATGACTGAACTAGCAAGCAGGTGGGTACAAGTAGGAAACCTAAAAGTGTTGTACCCTATATGAACTACCCCACTACATCCTAGATAAACTATAGCATATAAGTTTGACACACCCCCATAGGCAAAGTGGGGGAGAACAAGAGGTCACAAGACCAGTCAAGAAAGGCAAAGCAAGCTCAGGGTGGATCACAAAGTCACCACGCAGTCTGAGCACAAGCAAATGGCCACAAGGCCAGTTCACATGCAGAGTTATATAAAGGAGAACAAACAATACAGTGAACACAACCTAGCAAGTATAAGCATGCAGGTATATGTATAGAGAGTACAGTACAAGCAGAGTCAAGAAGGACCTCCAGGTCCAGCACCGGCAGGCTCCGCGCCCCCACTCTCAGCAACCCTAGGCTCCGCACCCCCAGACCCAGCACCCCCAGGCTCCGCACCCCCAGACCCAGCACCCCCAGGCTCCGCACGCTCAGGCTCAGCACCCCCAGACCCAGCACCCTCAGGCTCCGCACGCTCAGGCTCAGCACCCCCAGACCCAGCACCTCCAGGCTCCTCACACGCAGGCTCAGCACCCCCAGAAGTACCAGAGTCAACAGCTACCTCGACAGGCTCGACTGCATCTACCTGGGACACACCTGAGGGGGCAGGACCCTGAGGGGGGAGGGGGTCTACCGGGGGGGGAACGGGCGTGAGGAAGAGCGGCGGGGGGGGGGAGGGGTGCAGTGCGGTAGGGGAAGAGACGGTAGTACAGAACCGACTCGTCAAACGTGACGTCCTGGGAGGACAGAACACGGCGCGAGGTGGGGTGGTAAAACTGCCAACCAGGCGCGTCAGGGGGGAAGCCGAGGAAGACGCAAGGAACAGCACGGGAGGACAGTTTGTCCGCAGACAAGTCGCGGACAAAAGCTCGAGATCCCCAGACACGGAACACAGACGCATCGCCAACCTTCCCCGTCCACTGCAGAGTGGGAGTGGTCTCCGGCATGGAGACCCGGGGCTGGAGGTTGATCTGATGCGCCGCGTACTGAACCGCGAACGGCCACAGAAAATGGGGAGCAGCCGCATGGATCATGGACGTACGAGCGACGTCCATGACCATACCAATGCGGCGCTCAGCAATCCCATTTTGCTGTGGAGAGGCCGCAAGCGTGAACGTCTGGCGGATGCCCTCCGCACGACAGAAGGCTCGCAGAAGGTCAGAGGAAAACTCTCCACCTCTGTCTGAGTGCAGACGCAGAACAGGAAAGTCCGAGCTGAAACGCTCTCTGAGCTGGAGATGAGCAGCGCGGATCCAGTCGATCAACACCTCAGTGACCTCACCCTTGCAGCGCAAGGGGAAGACTGTGGTGTAACGCGAGTAGTCGTCAACCACCAGCAGGAAGTAACGCTCGTGACCCTGTCCACGGACGCGGGCTGGGCCCCACACGTCCATGTGAAGAGTCTGCAGAGGAGCCTTTGTCGGAGGAAACTCGGAGGCGTGAGGAGCGGCGCGCTGCCGCCCCTCGACGCAAGGAACGCAGGTAGGGGCAGGCCCCGGGGGAAGGGGAGGGAGGGACCGGGGGAGACCAGAGACAAGGACACGGGAGGCCATGCCTCGGAGGCGAGGCAAGGAGGGGTGACCAAGGCGGTGGTGCCAGCGGAGGGTCTGGTGGGACAGGAGGCGACACGAGTAGGGGGCAGACTCAGGACCTGACCGAGACGCTGCAGCAAACACCTGACTCGACGCAGCTACCTGACCAGACGCAGCAACCGGTGGAGACTCTGTGGTCAGTGTGTACAGGCTCGACCCCGGACGGCGGGTAAACGTGGCCAAGTGGCGGCCCGTCCGAGCACACGTGCAGTGGGTCAGTCGCTGACTCGCAGGAGTGAACTGGTCAACCCCGCCATCCTGAAGGTCAGCACCACTCTCCAAGTTCGTAGAGAACGAGGGGAGGTAGAGACCAGACAGGGAGCCTGACGGGGCCGCCGGACACGGGAGGACAGTGGAGTAGCGAGCAAGGACAGGACCCCCAGAGGGGTCTGCCAGGGAGACCGCAACCGGCTGACTGAGCGGCGTAAGGGTGGTGCGGTCTCGAAAGAAGGAGCGGGAAGCGCCCGAGTCGAGGGTGAAGGTGTGCAAAACCTGAGCCGACGCGGTACCTTAGAGAGCAGACGCACTAGCACCTGGAGCAGCAGACTCACTAGCACCTGGAGCAGCAGACTCACTAGCACCTAGAGCAGCAGCCTCAATGCCCGCGTCAGGCGGAACACACACGTAACAGTCACCCTCAGCACTAATAGACACAACATACATGGCAGCAAGAATAGCATCAAAGTCAAGATCAAAGATAGCTACACCCGACTTGAGCAGATCACCCCAGCGAGGGATCTCAGTGGCGTCAGGGAACTGGGAACGCCAGGCGTCAGTCAGGTGACCAAAGCAGCGCTGGGTGGCGTGCAGGCCGCCACACTGCTCTCCAGTGCGGTCGCCAGTGCGCAGGACGTAGGTACAGGGACCAGCACCCCCAGACCCCTGGCGCCCTGCGTACCACTCACGAAGCTGCTGTGGCGACGGGGTCTCACGAGAGCGCGACTGGTGCTGGGGTCCCCGCTGCACAGCTCCGCCTCGACCAGCTCCACCTCCGCCGCCGCCGCCTCCGCCGCCTCCACCCCAACCGCCACCGCCGCCGCTGCCTCCACCTCCACCGCTGCCACCGAAGCCCCCACCTCTGCCTCCGCCCCCACCCCCACCCCCTCCTCCGCCTCCACCGCCACTACCTCCTCCCCCGCCACCTCCGCCAGCGCCCTTGCCCCGCTTGCCCTTGCCGTGGCGGCGCCTCTCGCTAGGAGCAGACGCAGCGCTGACCGACTCGGTGCCAGCAAGGTCGACAGCAGCAGCAGAGGCAACGGAGGGCAAAAGAGGAACGGGGGAGCACCCCTCAAAGAAAGGGGTATGGGGGTCACCATGAGAGGCTCCTACAGCGGTAATACTAGTCTCTGCTGCAAGGAGACGCTCCTCGAGGAGGTCAACGGTGAGTGTGGTAGGGCAAAGAGAGAGGAAGTGGTCCCTGACGGAGCGAAGGGTGTCAGGGAGTCGGGTGACTAGGTAGTAGAGGGTGATGTACATGGGAGGGGGGTTCTTGGCGCAGAACTCAGCAGGAAGCGCAGCGCGGTAGCGGGTGTCACTAGTGCGGAGGTGCGTAATGAGGTCAGTGACTGTGGCAAAAGCGGCGAGGTCAGGGAACAGGTACGGTAGCATGAGGCGACTAAGCGCAGCAGTGGCAGGGGAAGAGTAGCGTGCAACAACAGCGTCGTACAGAGTCTTAGCACTCTTGTACTGACTAAAGTGCGCGCGCTCAGTAGACGGTAGGTGACTACGCACAGCAAGGCGGGCAGCAGCATCGCGCGTGAGCCACTGCGAGCGAACAGCACTGTCAGCATCAGCAGCAGGGGCAGTAGAGGCGCCAGACGTGAGATTGAACAATGAGAGGCCATCCTTGCTATCGCACTGTAGGAAAAGCTGCAGATCATCTAGCCAGACATCGAAGTCAACCGCTCGGCCCTCAGCATCAAAGGTAAGAACACTGGGACTAGCCATGACAGGAGCAGCAGCAGGCTGGCAGCAGCAGCAGTGTAACTCAGCGAAGCAAAGCAGCTAGGCAGGGCGGCGCGACTCGGCGACTCGGCTCGGCAGGGCGGCTCGGCAAGGGCGGCGCGGCTCGGCCGCGCGGCTCGACTCAGCGGTGCGCTTACCAGGGGCAGGGCCGGGGCAGGGCCGGGGGAGGACCGGGGCAAGGCCGGGGCCGGGCCGCGAAAGAACCGGGGCTGGGCCGGGGCAGGGCTGCGACAGGTCCGGGGCAGGGCCGGGGCAGAGCCGGGGCAGGGCCGGGGCAGGGCCGGGGTAGTTCCGCGACAGGTCCGCGACAGGGCCGGGGCAGGTCCGGGGCAGGGACGGAGCAGGGCCGGGGCTGGGCCGGGACAGGGCCGCGACTGGGTCGGGGTAGGTCCGCGATAGGTCCGAGACGAGGCAGGGCCGGGGCGGGGTCGCGACAGGGCCGCAACTGGCGACGGGGCAGGGCCGGGGCAGCGCCGCGACAGGGCCGCGAAGGGGCGGCGTCGGGCGACAGGACAGGGCCAGGGCGGGGCCGTGACGGGGTCGCTACAGGCGACTAAGGGGCCGCGTAGGGGGCCGCGTAAGGGGCCGCGTAAGGGCAGGGCAGGCCGCGTAAGGGGCCGCAAAGGGCAGGACAGGCCGCTAAGGGGCCGCGAAAGACTAGGGCAGGGCGCAAAGCGCGCTTCGGGCAGGAAAAAAAAAATATTAAGGTGGGCCCATAGGGAGGAACGGTTCCACTAGGGAACCTGCTCTATACCATGTGAAGAAATAGGAAATGAGTGATTGACTAAGGAATGAGTTGGGTACAAATATGAAACCCTGACAAACTGTACCCCATAGTGTCTACCCCACTACAGCCTAGACAGGCTATATGATTAATGTTTGACAAGTTGTACTGCAGATTGGGAACAACCAACTCGTCTTCGATGTGAATGGTGAAGTGGGTGTCCAATGCTTCAAGTTAAATTTCTCCAATGTCGTATGCTTTCAGTCGGTTGTTGTTGGCGACAGTGATTTCGCATGGTCACCGCATGCGTCTTGAATCACTGATGAATTTTGGTGACCCCACCATGTGTTGCCCGCAGCATATGTCAACATACCAAGTGTTGTAGTTCTTGGGGCTCTGACGTGCGATGCCAGCAATCTTTGGAGTGACGATGCGGCCGAAGTCTCCGGAGTACGGCCAAAGATCAACGTAGTTTCTTGCGGGGAAGCTAGGGGGAGACTCTGGTGTGCTTGGAGGGAGTTCGAAGTCAGGTAGGAGATGCACTGTTTCGCCCCAGAGGCTGACCGTGGGATCATTTTTTGAGGTTGGTGTGATTGGATTGATTGGAGTGTTTGGAGGAAAGTTGATGTTGTCGTTGCAGTAGCGAATACCTCTGCGACGCACCATACAGCTGAGTATTAACCCCTTGCCTTTGTCTTTGGATGAGATGCGTGTAGGGGTTTGGGAGGTACTCGCGACGGAGGGCGGTGACATTGTTGCCGTTGCTGGAGTTGAGGACGGCACGGAGGATTGTTGACCAGATAATTTGTTGCGCCTTTCGTCGGCAGCCTACCGTTTGTAGCACCGATCTATGGTGTGACCCGGCTTTTTGCAGTACTTGCAAAAGGTTCCCTTCTTTCCGTGTCGCTCCCCTTCAGTTGCTCCAGTGAAGAACACTAACTTCTCCCTCTTGTTGCTCTTCTCGTTGTACAGTTCGATCTCTTTTTTCTCGAAGAGGAGTGTGGCGCAAAGGGCGGACCCAGAAATGGCTGCTCGAGCGCGAAGCAGCGACTGACATTGACGCCAATCGGGTCAAAGTCCAGAGAGAACCATCGAGACGAACATATCGTCTGGGACGATTCCGCCACAATTCTTGATGTGGTCGCGCAGATTGCGACATCGGTTGATATACGGTCCCGCTTTATCCCCTTGTTGCATTTTTACTGATGTCAGTTGTTTGAGCAGGCGACTCATGGTAACTGGATCTGTTGCCATGTATGAATCGCGCAGGTGCTCCCAGGACATTTGCACGGGCGCCCACTCTGATTTGAAGGAGCGGATGCCAAGCTGCTCGGTGGGGGAGAGGTTTCGGAGAAGAGCGGTGTACGCGAGGAGGGACTCGTGGTAGTAATGATTCTTCTCTTGGATGGTTCCTTTCGACAGAAAAGGTGAGCTCCCGTCGTAGTACATCCAGATCTGCGCCGTTGTTGCGAGGGGCTCAAACTCGAAGCTCCACATGTAGAAATCATTGCCGTCAAACTGTGTTGAAGTTTTCAGCTTTGAGGTCAACACAAATTTTGTTTGCATAGTTTGTGCGCGTTGCTGACTGTCGTGCGAAGGAGCTGAAGCTTGACGGTTGTCTAAGGTAAAAGATCTCTCGGAGCTGACGCGGCGGTCTTCTCCCGGGAGAGGCATTCCAGCAACTCCTCTTGCGAAGCTTGAGCCGTCGATGCTCATGGCTTGATGGCTCTCAAGAGCATTGATGCAGGAGACAAGCTGCTCGACGAGAGCGGCGCTGACAGAAGTCACTTCTGATGGCACAGTAGTCGTTGCTAGTGGTGGTGGGCCCGGAGAGTCTGCAGTGGCTTTTCCTCCATGACCCATAGTGATGCAGACTTGTAGTATATATTTTAATGAATGAGTTTATAAAAAGTTGTTCTAGGAAGAACAGGAACTTGGCAAGTCTTATCATCCACTTTAGCTCTCATACCATGTTGTTATGATCCGGAAATCAAAGTGGATAGAATAGGATAGCAAAGTTTTAGGAGAAGGCAGTGAAGTCTTTGTAGTGACCTTGTTAATAAAGTTGAAAAGAACAAGATAATTATCAGATAGCAGTACAAGGGTATAAATAGCAATCTAGCTAGCCATGTACTCCGAGGGGTACATTCCCTTATTAACTGCATTACATTGCTACAGTAACCATGCCTATTGCTCTACTCGACGGTTATCGTGCTGCAGCGTCTAACCTCCGAGTACAGTTACTTGACAGTCAACAGTCACGACCGTTGACTGACTTCGACTGTTGACCTTTGGGTGACTCTCGAGCTTCCGCATGCTCTATATTAGCTATTGCGGTACTAGTGCAAGCGCGCTGCTTCGTTATGGAGTGGAGCGTTGGTAGAGATGACAGAATCCCAGTCACTAGACCACTGGAAAAAAAGGTTTTCTTTCAATAACGGGTCAGTACGCCCATAACCCCCCAGGCTAACATGATTGTGACCCCCCCTAGGATCATTCGAGGATCTCACAATGCAGCTCTATTGACACCCCCCCACATTGGGAGGTCCAGGACTCAGCACAGCGGCAACGCCCTGCATGTGCATACACCGGGATTCAAACCCGAGACCGCTCTGATACCATATCAGAATCCCAGTCACTAGACCACTAGGATAAAAGGGATTTTTTAGTTGCGGGTCAGTGCGCCCATAACCCCCCAGGCTAACATGCCTGTAACCCCCCTAGGATCATTCGGGGTGTCAGAATACTGAACGAGAATGAAATGCATTGAGCAGAAAGTTGGTACAAGTCCTAACCCTAATTGGGTTGTACCCCTTATGGGCTACCCCACTACAGCCTACACAATGTAAGCACTAAAACATTTTGACACACCCCCATAGGCAAAGTGGGGGAGAACCAGTGGTCACAAGACCAATCAAGAAAAGCAAAGCAAACTCAGGGTGGATCACGAAGTCACCACCCATTCTGAGCACAAGCAAATGGCCACAAGGCCAGTTCACATGCAGAGTTACATAAAAGAGAACAAACCGTACAGTGATCACACCCTAGCAAGTGTAAGCATGCAGGTATATACATAGATCACAGTACAAGCAAAGTCACGCAGTGAGCAAGTGAGGCAAAGTAGCCACAAGGCCTAAAACAGTACAGAAACGCTAATGATCACTAGACTGAAGTGCCTTGGTGAATATATCAGCAGTGTTGGCCCGAGTGGCCACGTAAGCAAGATGAAGCTGATCACGCTGCTGCAACTCTCAAGCAAGAAAGTAACGCAGAGCGATGTGCTTCGTTATGTGCTCCAGTCAATGCTCCTGACACAAGGCAATCATGGCCTTGTTGTCTACGTACAGAAATGGAGAAGAACGAGGCCGCTCTCTCAAGTCGGTCAGCAGGTAGATGAGCCAGCGTAGCTCTTGTGCAGCCATGGCCCCTGCGTAGATCTCAGCCTCACAATTGGAGCTGAGAACAGAAGACGAGCGGGTAGACTGCCAAGAAACAGAGCCGGAGCCAAGGCTGAAGGTGTAACCCTGTGACGATCGCAGCGTAGCCAAGTTGTCAACCCAAGAAGCGCCTGCGTGTCCAGTGAGGACAACTGGGTCCCGTCCTCCAAGCACAAGCCCCATGCCCGATGTACTGCACAAGTAGCGCAACACCCTCTTAGCGGCCTCCTAGTGCTCTGGTCGGTGTCTCCCGGGCGCAACGTAGCGTGCCAGGATTCTAAGAGGGTAGGCAATGTCAGGTCGAGTGCAGGTCATCAGGTACATGATGTCAAACTTATATATAGCTCACATTGTGTAGGCTGTATTGGGGTAGCCCATTGTTATGTGATGCTATCATTTGCATTCACGTCTGTCTGCCTCCCATCATATGTTCGTGTGTTGCATGCGTGGTGTGAGCGTATGCAAGAATTTGTGTTTGGTGTTGTTTGGATTTTCTGAGTGTGTGTGAATGTTATTTGGCTTGAGAAGATATCTGAATTGACTCCTCTGCTCAAGAGCTTCCCGACGAACCGAGAATCGCCGCGATCGGAGCAAGAACGAGAAAGATATGATCGTTCGAAGTTTTGATTGAGATGCGACGACTATGGGAATTTGCGGGTTGACTCAATATGGGGTACAGACTTTTGGGGGTTGGGAAATTCGTCACCATCACTGTAGATGATGCCAAGTGGTTGGGAGAAGCCAAATCAGGTTGGCAAGTGTGGCCAAGTTGGGTGAGGTGGATGGCATGAGTTGGGAAAGTGACAAATGTCAAAGTTGGGGTGCCTATAGAGAGGGGAATTGTGTGGTATGGGGTTTCCTTGGTTGGGGACTCCCTTGGGACCTTCCCTCTCGTCCTCCTCATCCCCTCCTACCTGGTTCTATTGCTACTCCAACTTTCTTGTGTGAACTTGTGAGATAATTGTGATTGAGTTACGTTTTCTATGGCAGCATACCCCCTAGTGCGCCGAAATTCATAACTCGAGTTATAATCCATATTTTGATACTATTCAAATTGGGAAAGATAGCCACGGTCAAGGGCTACAACATAATTGAGATTGAGAGAATTCTGACAGAGCGTTTTTTGTCGACGACGTTTCTTGTGACGACGACTTTTCTGTCCAGAATTGTAGTTGACGTTTTTGAGATATTTCAGCCCCTAATCTTCATAGACTCCGTCCTTAGTCTCTAACAAGTGGTATCAGAGCTGATTAAGGACTTTGTGAGGATTCTACTGAATTTTGAAGACCCTCCCAGACCCACCATGGCCTGTGGGCGTGCCTAAGTGGATTTCTAGAGGTTGGATGTGACTTCCGCTAAGAGGAAACTCTGTCGAAATTTCGTTGGCGCCGACACTTGTGAAACTATTGTGGGACTTCGGTGTTGACAGCAAGGGGGGAGCTGGAACCTGTGCTTGGGAGCAGAGGAAATGAGTCAAGGGAGTGGAGATGCATATGAGAAGAGGAATGAGCCGCCACCATCCAAGATCGAGGCATTGGATGGCTCCAACTATGAGGAATGGAGCGGGCGGATGCGGAGTGCATTTAAGTGCTACAAGCTGCTGAAACTTGCGATGGGTGAAGAGAAGATGCCGGAGGAAGGTGACGCCCACGATCGGTGGATTGAGAAAAGCGCGGTGCTGTACGACCTAATCCTTCAATCAGTCAACAACGACATGTTCCAACACATCAAGGATTTGGTGGTGTTGGATGATTCCGGACCAAAGGCTTGGAAGCTACTACGCGATGTGATTCAGCCCAACACGCTGCCGATGGTGATTGTGTTGGAGAAGGAGCTGGCTGCCCTCTCCATGCGACCGGGCGATGATGTGAAGCCGGTCCTTGACAAGATCAAGGACACCTATGCGAGGATGGCAGCGGCGGGCAGTAATGTGTCGCAGCTGCAGCAGTGCACCAAGATTATCTCGGTGCTCGACAATCCGTGGGACAACCTCATCCCCACCCTCAACACTCAGCAGGACCAGTGGACACATGAGTGGCTACGGCAGCAGATTCTGCAGGAGGACTTCCGCAGGCGCCACACGGGTGGTGGTGCTGCCAACAAAACTACTGAGGGTATGGAGCTGCAGGAGGCAGCAGAGGAAGAGGGGGAGGGAGAGGTCGAGGCCGTGGGAGAGGCTTTGGCAGAGGGAGAGGCCGAGGTGACTACAATGAGGGGCATGGGAGCTCTGGTGGCAAGGGGAGCACCCGAATGGAGGGTGCGTGTTGGTACTGCAAGAAGGCTGGACACCGGTGGTTCAAGTGTTTCGGCCGACCTGAGGGATGGGCGCCTCCAGGCATGAAGCCGCCAAGTGGTGAACGTGCACGAGGTGGCGCTGTGCAAGGTTCAGGTGCGCAAGGTGATGGTGCACAAGGTAAAGTCAACCCTGGAATGTTCCTCAGGGTTGAGGATGTGAAAGGGAGTGAGGGTGATGTGGGCACAGTTGGGAAGGTTGTGATGCACCCCCTCACTCAATGGGTGATATATTCAGGTTGCACAAGTCACATGACCCCACGGGCAGATTTGCTTGATGAGGTAAAGCCCCTTGGAAAGATTAAGTTTGTGGCTGCCGCTTCAGGTGCTTTGCTCCCTGTGATTGGTGTTGGGAATGCCAAGGTGATGGGAGCCAATGGGGGGCTTGTGGGGCTGGGGAATGTGTTGTTGGTTGAAGGCTTGTCCGCTAACCTTCTTTCTGTGCGCTGGCTGCAGAACAGCAAGGCCAAAGTGACCTTTGACCCAACCAACTGCCGTGCAAAGCTTGGGAAGCTGCTGCTGTGGAACCTGGAGGAGAAGAGCAGCTGTATCAAGGACATGTGGCAGCTACCCATCATCCATTGGAATGGGAAACCTCCAGCAACGGCAGCGGCAGCAGCAACGGCAAAGGCAACTGCAGGAGGAGAGGAGATTGCACCAACTGATGGGGCCCTGGATGCAGTCAAGAAGGTGCAATTGCCACAGCAGCCACATGGTGAGGTGCTTGCTGGTGTGGATGAGACAGCTGCATGGGCAAAGGCTTCATCTGGGAGTTGTGAGGCTGATTGGGAGACGTGGCACGAGAGGCTGTGTCATGTGAATTTTTCTATGCTGCAGGAGTTAGTGAAGGATGGGAGCTTGAAGGGGTTGGAGGTGAAGGGGGCAGCAAAGAAGTTTGGGAGCTGCCCTACATGCCTTGAGACCAAGTTCACGAAGTTTCCCTTCAGCAGCGGCATGGGACCAGCCAAGGCCCCGCTCGCACTTGTGCACATGGATGTGGTGGGCCCTACGAGGGCCCCTTCTCTCTCGGGCAGCCGCTACTTCTTAACCATTGTGGACGACCACACGCGTGCCGTGTAGGTGTACCCTCTCCAGACTAAGGGGGAGGTGGCAGCGGCTGTTCTTAAGGAGTGGATGCCGAGAGCTCAAAGGGAGAGCGGACACAAGGTGAAGGTGATCCGCACTGACAACGGGGGAGAATTCATTGGCGCTGATTTTGAGGCGGTGCTGAAGAAGAAGGGCATTCAGCATCAGCTCACAGTGCCCTACAACCCTCAGCAGAACGGTGTGGCTGAGCGCTTCAACCGGACCCTGCAGGAAGGTGCTCGCACTCTCCTTGGGCGTGCAGGGCTTCCGGATCCGTTTTGGGTGACTGCACTGCGGCAGGTCGCCCTTGTGAAGAACAGGGTGTTGGCGACTGTGGGGGACAAGCAGTGGGTCCCCTACACCAAGTGGTATGGGAGTGCACCAGCAGTCAACATGCTGAGAGCCTATGGCTGCATGGTGGTGTTTCATGTGCCTAAGGAGAAGAGGGGAAAGTTGGAGGCTTCTGGGAGATGGGCAGTACACTTGGGGCTTGCTAAGGATCACAAGGGCTGGTTGATATGGGACTTGACCAGCCAGCAGCTGACTGTGTCAAGGGATGTGAAGTTCCTCGAGTCCTTGTACTACAAGGAGTGGAAGCAGCAGCAGCATAAGCTTCATACTACACCGCTGATCGTTGATGCCGATGAGGTGCAACGGCCTTCGAGGCAAGTGCAGGTCACTGTCTCAGATGAGGAGATCTCTGGGGTGACTGAGGATGGGGGAGAACCTGAGGTGGAGGAGCAACAGCAGCAGCAGCAGCAGCAGCAGCAAGATGCTCCACCACGTGCCCAACGTCCGCTTGACCGTCCTAGGAGGGATGTGCGCCCTCCTAATAGGCTGACCTATCCTAGTTTTGGAAAGCCAAAGGTGGTACGGGCTGGGAGTGTGGCTGAGCAGTGTGATAAGGATGAGATAGCACACTGCTACTGGGCAGCCGTCCCTGAGCCCAAGACGCTAGCTGAGGCCTTGAGTGGGCCCGATGCTGAAAAATGGAAGCAGAGTGTGAAGGAGGAGTATGACTCTCTGCTGGAGAATGAAACGTGGGAGCTGTGTGAGCTGCCTCCTGGGAAGAAGGCCATTTCTTCCAAGCTGATCTTCAGGCACAAGTACGGACCTGATGGGGAGCTGACCCGCTACAAGTCAAGGCTTGTGGCTAAGGGGTTCTAGTAGACAAAGGGGAAGGACTTTGACGAGATCTTTGCTCCTGGATCAAGCAGATGGACATCACAACTGCTTTCCTCAATGGGATCATCCTAGAGGAGCTGTACATGCTATAGCCTGAGGGGTTGGATGATGGGAGCGGCAGGGTGTGCAGGCTCAAGAAGGCCATCTATGGCCTGAAGCAGGCTCCTCGCGCATGGTACCACAAGCTAGAGGAGACACTGCTGGCTGGGGGTTTCAAGAAGAGCGAGTGTGATCACAGCTTGTTCCTGCTGCAAGAGAAGGAGCATTTCCTCATGCTCCTGGTGTATGTGGATGACATCCTTCTCCTCTCTGAGTCATCTGCAATGATTGAGCATGTGGAGGAGATGCTGGAGATGCAGTTCAAGTGCTCGAAAATGGGAGATGTCAAGTATTACCTTGGGATGCATGTGGAGAGAGACCTTGACAAGGGAGTGTTGAGGTTGCACCAGAGGAAGTACTGTGAGGGGCTGGCTGAGAAGTATGGGCTGCAAGATGGAGGAAAGCCAGCCACCCCACTACCTTCGGGTTTCATTGTGGAGCCCTGTGCTGATGAGGAGGTGGTGGGTGAGAGTGACAGGAAGCTGTTTCATTCCATGGTGGGGGCACTCAACTATGCGACAAACCACACGCGGCCTGACATTGCCTTTGCTACATCCAGACTTGCTAGTGTGGTCTCACGCCCCAGTCATGAGCAGCTAGAAGTGGCCAAGAGGTTGGTCCGCTATGTGAGTGCTACATCATCTGTGGGTTTGAAGTACAGTGCTGTGCGACAGAGGCTGCAGAGGGGTGCAGCTGATTTGAGCAAGGGGGAGATGCTCTTGACTTGCTACACCGACGCTAGCTTCAACTCTGTAAAGGCGGATGGCACCAGCATTGGAGGCCATGTGTGCCTGTTTGAAGGTGGTGCAGTGAGCTGGAGCAGCAAGAAGCAGAACGAGGTGGGACTGTCCTCGTGTGAGACTGAGTACATGGCCCTTCATCATGTGGTGAAGGAGGTGGTGTGGCTGAGGCGTTTGTTGGAGGAGATCGGAGTGTGTCAGAGGGAGCCGACAGTAATGTTTTGTGACAATGAGTCGGCTGTGAAGCTTGCAGAGAATGCATGTCTTCATGGCCTGACAAAGCACATCAGGCCAAAGTGGCACTGGGTGAGGAGGCTCCTGGACAAGGAAGTGCGGCTGGAGATTGTGAAGACCTATCAGCGGGCGGCTGACATTCTCACCAAGCGCCTGGCTGAACCTGAGCACTACAAGTGCATGAAACTTGCTGGGATAAGTGTGCATTGAGGGTGCATGCTTGAGCTTTGGCATGTGGGATGATGGTAAGCAGCCTGAGGGGGAGTTTGTTATGTGATGCTATCATTTGCATTCACGTCTGTCTGCCTCCGATCATATATTCGTGTGTTGCATGCGTGGTGTGAGCGTATGCAAGAATTTGTGTTTGGTGTTGTTTGGATTTTCTGAGTGTGTGTGAATGTTATTTGGCTTGAGCAGATATCTGAATTGATTCCTCTGCTCAAGAGCTTCCCGACGAACCGAGAATCGCCGCGATCGGAGCAAGAACGAGAAAGATATGATCGTTCGAAGTTTTGATTGAGATGCGACGACTATGGGAATTTGCGGGTTGACTCAATATGGGGTACAGACTTTTGGGGGTTGGGAAATTCGTCACCATCACTGTAGATGATGCCAAGTGGTTCGAAGAAGCCAAACCAGGTTGGCAAGTGTGGCCAAGGTGAGGTGGATGGCATGAGTTGGGAAAGTGACAAATGTCAAAGTTGGGGTGCCTATAGAGAGGGGAATTGTGTGGTATGGGGTTTCCTTGGTTGGGGACTCCCTTGGGACCTTCCCTCTCGTCCTCCTCATCCCCTCCTACCTGGTTCTATTGCTACTCCAACTTTCTTGTGTGAACTTGTGAGATAATTGTGATTGAGCTACGTTTTCTATGGCAGCATACCCCATAGTGCGCCGAAATTCATAACTCGAGTTATACTCCATATTTTGATACTATTCAAATTGGGAAAGATATCCACGGTCAAGGGCTGCAACATACTCGAGTTTGAGAGAATTCTGACAGAGCGTTTTTTGTCGACAACGTTTCTTGTGACGACGACTTTTCTGTCCAGAATTGTAGTTGACGATTTTGAGATATTTCAGCCCCTAATCTTCATATACTCCGTCCTTAGTCTCTAACATCCATAAGGGGTACAACCCAATTAGGGTTAGTACTTGTACCCAACTCTTTGCTAGTTCATTCATTCTCGTTCATGATTCTGACATGGTTTCAGAGCAGGTCCTCCTCTAGGACCGTTCTTTTTTCCTTGGGGCCCACCACAGCGCTACCCCGCTAGCAGCCCTCTGCAGCCCTCGTGCTGCCCCTCCTTCCTGTCGCGACCCGTAGGCCCCTAGGCCCCGGCCCGTCGCCAACCCTAGCCCGGCCCGACGCCCCTAGGCCCCTCGCCCCTTGGCGTCGCTCGTCGCCCCTAGCCCGCCCCCCCCCAGTCGCCCGTCGCCCCTAGCCTAGGCCCCACGGCCCCTCGCGACCAGTCGCCCCTAGCCTAGGCCCCTCGGCCCCACGACCCCAAGGCCCCACGGCCCGTTGCTCCGTCGCCCCTAGCCTAGGCCCCTCGGCCCCACGGCCCCTCGCGACCCGTCGCCCCTAGCCTAGGCCCAGGCCCCGCGGCCCGTCGCCCCGTCGCCCCTAGCCTAGGCCCCTCGGCCCCACGGCCCCTCGTGACCCGTCGCCCCTAGCCTAGGCCCAGGCCCCGCGGCCCGTCGCCCCGTCGCCCCTAGCCTAGGCCCCTCGGCCCCACGGCCCCTCGCGACCCGTCGCCCCTAGCCTAGGCCCAGGCCCCGCGGCCCGTCGCCCCGTCGCCCCTAGCCTAGGCCCCTCGGCCCCACAGCTCCTCGCGACCCGTCGCCCCTAGCATAGGCCCATGCCTCGTCGGCCCGTCGCCCCGCGGCCCCTCTCGTCGCCCTAGGCCCCCGGCCCCTCGGCCCCCGGCCCCTTCGTTCCTGGCCCCGCGGCCCGACGCACCTAGGCCCCCCGGCCCCTCGGCCCCTTCGCCCCTGGCCCCTCGGCCCCGTCGCCCTAGGCCCCCGGCCCCTCGGCCCCTTCTTTCCTGGCCCCGCGGCCCGATCCCTCCTATGCCCCCTGCACCTCGGCCCCTTGGCCCCTCGGCCCGATCCCCCCCTAGGCCCTCGGCCCCTCGGCCCCTAGGCCCCTCGGCCCCTTGGCCCCTCGGCCCCTTGGCCCCTCGGCACCTGGCCCCGCGGCCCGACCCCCCCTAGGCCCCCGGCACCTCGGCATCTTGGCCCCTTGGCCCCTCGGCCCCTCGGCCCCTCGGCTCCTGAACCCCCTGCCCCTCGGCCCCTGCTGCTGCTCTTGCTACTGCTACTACTGCTGCTGCTACTGCTGCTATTGCTACTGCTGCCACTGCTGCTCCTGCGTACTGCGGCCCGATGGCTTCGCTTCGAGTTCTCGCGTTTCATCATGAGGGCAGACCGATTCAGTTTGACATGTGGCTTGACGATCTGCAGCTGTACCTACTGAGCGATTCTAAGGACAGTGTTTCACTGTTTGACCTAGCGTCAGGCGCCGCTACTGCCCCTCCCGCCACAGCTGACAGTGCGACTCGCTCAGAGTGGCTTACTCGCGACGGTGCTGCCCGCTTAGCCATTTGCAACCACCTGCCGTTAGCCGAATGCGCTCACTTCGGACAATAGAGGACAGCACAGGCACTGTACGACGCTGTCGTCGCTCGCTACTCCTCGCCTACCACTGCTGCTCTAGGCCGCTTGCTTCTGCCCTACCTGTTCCCCGAGCTGTCAGCATTTGCCACGGTAGAGGACCTTGTTTCCCACCTGCGTGCTAGTGACACTCACTACCGCGCTACCGTCCCTGCTGAGTTCCTTGACAGGAACCCGCCCCCGATGTTCATCACCCTCTACTTCATAGTCACTCGCCTCCCTGACTCTCTTCGCTCTGTCAGGGACCACTTTCTCTCACTTGACCCCACCACCATCACTGTTGACCTACTCGAGGAGCACCTCCTCGCAGCTGAGACTAGTGCAGTTACTGTAGGTGCTACTCGTGGCACTCCGCGCACGCCCTTCTTTGACGGGTTACAGGGTTACACCTTCAGCCTTGGTTCCGGCTCTGTTTCCTGGCGGTCTACCCACTCGTCTTCGGTTCTCCGCTCCAGTTGTGAGGCTGGGATCTACGCAGCGGCCATGGCTGCACAGGAGCTACGCTGGCTCACCTACCTGCTGACTGACTTGGGAGAGCAGCCTCGTTCGCCTCCAGTTCTGTACGTAGACAACAAGGCCATGATTGCCTTGTGTCAGGAGCACAGACTGGAGCACAGAACGAAGCACATCGCTCTGCAATACTTCCTTGCTCGAGAGTTGCATCAGCGTGGCCAGCTTCGTCTTGCGTACGTGGCCACTAGGGCCAACACTGCTGATATATTCACCAAGGCACTTCCGCCTGGTGATCATCAGCGCTTCTCTACTGTG
Organism: Closterium sp. Naga37s-1; assembly: GCA_947471745.1. NCBI lineage: Eukaryota > Viridiplantae > Streptophyta > Zygnematophyceae > Desmidiales > Closteriaceae > Closterium > Closterium sp. Naga37s-1. The sequence goes on from CANJKZ010000862.1 coordinate 150,843, forward strand.
TTAGGCCTTGTGCCTATTTTGCCTCACTTGCTCACTGCTTGACTCTGCTTGTACTGTGATCTATATATATACCTGCATGTTTACACTTTCTAGGGTATGATCACTGTATTGTTTGCTCTCTTTATATATAGCTCTGCATGTGAACTGGCCTTGTGGCCCTTTGCTTGTGCTCGGACTGTGTGGTGACTTTGTGATCCACCCTGAGCTTGCTTTGCTTTCTTGACTGGTCTTGTGACCACTTGTTCTCTCCCACTTTGCCTATGGGGGTGTGTCAAAATGTTTTAGTGCTTACATTTGTGCAGGCTATAGTGGGGTAGCCCATAAGAAGTACAACCCAATTAGGGTTAGTACTTGTATCCAACTGTTTCATAGGTATCCATTCTTGTTCGTTAGTTTTGACACCTTCCTCCCCTCTCTCATCCATTCCTCCCCTCTCTCATCCCGTCCTCCCCTCTCATCCTTTCCTCCCCTCTCTCGTCCCTTTCCCCTCTCTTGTCGCTATCCTCCCTGTCTTGTCCCTCTTCTTCTCTAAACAGACGCCTCCAGGGAGTATTGTTGCCTCCTCATGTCCTTGTGGCATGGCAGATGACAAGTAGCTTAGTGTCCACAAAGGAGCACCCACAAGAAAAACCCGTTATTGTTGCTTGACGCCATGCGACACGGAATAGAACATGTGATTTGTCATGGAATAGAACGGAAGCGATATAATAGAATGCATCGTAACTCCTCCTCCTGGCATGATTGACCCCATCGCATGCTTCATGCTCTGCATTGTGACACATAGGTTTTGTAAAAAAACTGAAGAGACCTAGAACCACTGTAACATCTCAAACCGCCACTGCTTGCCACATGGCACTTTACAAAGCGTCACCATTCCCTCCGCCTCGACCACAAAGCGCTCTACAGCACGGCCTGCCCACATCCTCAAAGAAACCCACAAGTCAAACGCGTAACACGCAGTGTGAAAATGTTCTCAAAAGGTTTAGACGTCAAAGGTGAAAATAACACGGACTCAATACCGAAATCACATTGAGTACTGCGACGAGAACGAAAAAAAATAATCAAAACACCTTGTGAGAATTAACATCCTGAAGCATTCACCTGATATTTTTCCTGTTAGGGCAACAATATTATACACACATTTTTCTGAAACACCTTCAAAATGCTTCGAGCTGAATCCTTCGTAACAACGATGGGTGTGTTGACCCAGAAGAAACCCGTTCTGAATTTCCAAGTACATAAATCGGACGGCTGACATGAGCCAGAAAATTCAATCTGGGGAAAGGCAATCCCTGTACACTATCAACCCAACTTCTCCCGAGTCCCCCTCGCTGTCCAACAACAAGCCCCACACCACAATCCCCCTCGTTGCACTCGCTGCCCAACACGTTGTGTTGCCCAGAAAGAATAACATCTGGAAAGGGGGAAACCGAAAGCAGAACATAACTAGCCAACATTACCCACTTGGACGGCACCTGAGTCGTTTTATGTGAAGGCATCTGCGGTGCGAGAGGTCAACTTCACCTGAATTAGACCCTTAATAGTTTTCAGGTAACCCATCAGATAGCAGGCTGTTGTACGAGCCCCGCGAAAACATTTGCAATCCCCATCCCAGGTTCCAGGACCATTTCCTGCGACTCGTTCAATCTTCCCATCACAATCATTGGCCCTAATCAATCCCCCCCACTCCCGACACCTACCCTACCTCTCCAGGCACTGAGGAGCAGGAATCCAGGTACAAAGGCAACGAGGCAACACTGATTTTCCAGAACACCAGGCTCAATCCAGGGTAATCCATAGTTGCTGAAAGTCAGAAGCTCACTTGTGTAGTAGATTTGAGAGTAATCCCGAGCCAGTCCTCCACGATGGCGCGTCTGGCTTTCCTCGTCGCATCTCTGTCAGTGCTTCTGGTGGTGGCTTCTGCTGAGAAGCCAACCCTTCAGACTGGACCCAGCAACCCGACGGTCAACGTCGATCAAGCCAAGGGCGCTAATGGCGTTGTGACGAACGTTCCTACTAGCGTTGAAAAGGCGGCGGAAGACGGCAAGCTGGCTTCATTGAAGGGAACGACCGTCGTGAGCACGACCACTGACAGTATGCTGTTGGTGGCCGTGAAAAACTCCGCATGGAACGCCATGAAGTGTAAGAACGGCATGAAGGGCATGGACGCGATCGGCAAGGGCGCGTGCACTCCTTCTAACTGCTCCTTCGGTGGCATCCCCGCCAAGTGGAAGACGTCGAACCTGCTCAAGAACAAGCTGGGTGTGGAGGTGTACGTGAAGGGCAACCCTCTGACGATCAAGAAGGCTTCCCCGCAGACGTGCTGCAACTCGTGCGCGGGTTACCCTGGCTGCACGTACTGGCAGTACATCCCCGACATTACCATCGACGGCAAGAAGTCGGACGGCGCGTGCTACCTGGTGCACGACAACATTGACTTCACGTGCGGTGAGATGACGGCGCAGTACGCGACGGACTCGAAGCCCATTCAGCTGCAGGTGCGCACGGGCGGCGAGTGCAACCCCTCGTCGAAAATCGTCAACGACCCGCATCTGGTGGGCGCGTACGGGACGCACTTCGACTTCAACGGGCGCCCCGACAAGGCGTTCTGCCTGCTGGCCGACAAGGACCTCCACATCAACATGCTGCTGCGCGGGTACTATTCGGACGATACGGAGAACGCGGCGCTGGTGGTGGACGGCAAGGCCGTGCACACGTGGATCAAGGAGCTCGGCATCGTGTGGTTCGCCAACGGCGCCGACCACAAGGTGCGTCTGGCGGCGCGCGGCGGCAAGCAGCAGGAGCGCGGGGACGGATTCATGAAGACGATCGAGATCGACGGCAAGCAGATGCCCAAGATGAGCGTCGGCGACGAGGTGACGACCGAGGGCGGCCTGACTCTGCGATTCGCGGCCCTGGAGAAGGAGGGTCCCTATGACGTGGATTACTACACCCTCGTCATCGATGGCCTCGTGGGTCTCGACCTGAGGCTGCGCGTCGCCAACCCCAAACTGCAGACGCCCAACGACGCCGAGGCGCACATCAACGTCGGGATTGTCGAGCTGGAGCACACCGACGACGTGCACGGCGTGCTCGGCCAGACGTACCGCCCCGACCACGCGGAGCGCGCCGCCAACTTCCAGAAGCTGATCGCGAACCTGCACCGTCCGATCTCGGCGGAAAGCGAGGAGGGCGCTGGGTTCCTCGACGGCACTCCCCGCATGTACGAGTCTAGCTCCGTGCTCTCCGTGGACTGCGCGTATACCGAGTACCACCGCGCCAAGCAGCTGAGCCCCGTGCAGCAGTACGAGATGGAGCCCCTCAACTAGACCCGGTACTTGTAAACTGGTGGGCTGATTTGGTCGGCTGAGTTGTGCGCAGAATTCCTGTGCATGTGTATTGTAGGTAGGCTGGTTTAGCATACTAGTGTTATTTATTCTTTAATGTAACCAAACTACTAGTCATCTTGATGGCCAAACCGTGGTGTAACCAGCGCCAAAATTTTACTTCTGTACTACAATGAAGGTGCACATTCCTGGGCGCGGTTATGGCGCAACCAACCTGGTCATTCTGACACCAACCTGGCGCAAACTTCCATTTAGAGAGCGTAGTTCCTGTTGGAAACAATTAATTTAGCACCTCTGTCGTGTCGAAACACCAAGTCGGAAGCGAAGCGAAACATATCGAAGCATTAGTGAGTCAACCCTCGGAGGTTGAACAACTGCTGGAGGTTATGCGAAAGTCAAAGGTCAGCGACTTTTGACCTGACAAATACAGCGCAAGGACAAACGACTGACTCTCTATTGAGCAGTTGCCCGAGTCGTCACTGTGTCGAACCGCAACAGCAACAGCAAAACGGTTATTAACTGTATCTCTTCGTATTCCTTGTATTCTTATAAAAGCTTGTATCCCTTTGTTTTAATCAATCTACTTTGCCCTCACATACTAGCGCAAGGTGGTTCACGAAGTTCTTATTTAACGCTTCCGCTATTACATTGTCCTACTCAGAATTTAGTCCTGCAAAGATCCTAAGGGCTTTTCTCAGCCCAACAGTTCCCACCATAATTATGCATAAACTAAGCGACAATTCCCTAGTGCCACTATGACTGTGCCCGGAGGGTAATATCTCCACCCCTCCACGCGTACATGCAGGTCCCATGGCATGCTAATGTGAACATCGTGGCTAGCTCGCAACGACATCGCCTGCCAGACACGTTGTTTTCCCATCAACGCAACCGTGACCAAGGCTGACGTTTCATTTTAAGCTTCCCTGATTCCGGGGAAAATTTTCCCCCTCTATTATGGGTGCACATTTTCCAGAAAAGCAGTACCCTGATTGCTCAGGGTTGTAAAGTAGTTAACACTGATTGTTCAGGGTCGAGAACTGAACATCAGAGTAGTAACGCACGCTTTGTTACCGGGGAAAATATCCCCACTCTCCATAAAGTCTGCGCGCTGTGTATATCTGACAGGTTTCCGCTGTCATAGCCTATTTCCGCTGACAGAGCCTATTTCGACCAATCCCAGCAAAGTATATCTGACAGATTTCCGCTGTCAGAGCCTATTTCGACCAATCCCAGCAAAGTATATCTGACATTGCAGATTCACGCGATCTCGATGGTAGGTGTATCAGAACGAAGTTTCGAAGAAACTTCGTCTCGATAAAGCGGGAAGGGGGGGGGGGATTACGCACATGTGGGGGGATCACTGCGATCAATCCAAGGCGGGGTCATCGGAAGGAAACTTCCGAGAAACTTCCTCTCGATAAGTCAAGGTCCACACAGTCGATACTCTGTTAAGTCAGGGTCCACTAACAGCCTAGTCTGTTACACTGTACTCAAAATCAGGGATAGCTAAACTATTACTCTGATTGGATCAGGGCTGGAAATTCAATAACTCTGAAATTTTAGTCTCCACGAAGTGGAAAGCCTGAAATCACCCTGAAATCAGGGTAATTACCCAGATAAAATCAGCACTGGCCGTGACGTGGCGAATGTGCACCGGGAAGCTTACGTGCTCAATGTTCACGATTCCCAACATTTATCTCATTTCCCGCCACACAGCCATCTAGAGCACCTGCACGTTGGACACTTTCTGCAAAACAAAACAAAGAAGGAACCAACTCTTAGAAGCTAGGCATGAGTGATGTCGACTATCGAGAAGGTTGGTACAAGAAAAATGAACCTAAGGGGTTGTACCCCACAGTGTGTACCCCACTAAGCCTACCCAAAATATAACATAGATATACATATGTTTGACACACCCCCATAGGCAGAGTGGGGGAGAACAGAGGGTCACAAGACCAGTCAGGAAGTGCAAAGCAAGCTCAGGGTGGATCACAACGTCACCACGCAGTCTGAGCACAAGCAAGAAGGCCACAAGGCCAGTTCACATGTAGAGATATATATGTAACAACAACAGTACAGTGAAATCTACCTACAAGAACAAGCATGCAGAAATACATATAAATCATGGTACAAACAAAGCCTACAGCAAGTGAGGAAGAGTGGGCACAAGGCCTAACAAAGTGCAGAAACGCTGATGATCACCAGGCGGAAGTGCCTTGGTGAATATATCAGCAGTGTTGGCCCGAGTGGCTACGTAGGTAAGACGAAGCTGGCCATGCTGCTGCAGCTCTCGAGCAAGAAAGTAACGGAGAGCGATGTGCTTCGTTCTGTGCTCCAGTCTGTGCTCCTGACACAAGGCAATGGCGGCCTTGTTGTCGACGTACAGCACTGGAGGAGAACGAGGCCGCTCTCCCAAGTCAGTCAGCAGGTAGGTGAGCCAGCGAAGCTCCTGTGCAGCCATGGCTGTGGCGTAGATCTCAGCCTCACAACTGGAGCCGAGAACTGAAGACGAGCGTGTAGAACGCCAAGAAACTGAACCAGAGCCAAGGCTGAAGGTGTAACCCTGTGACGACCGCTGCGTAGCCTGGTCGTCAACCTAAGAAGCGTCCGAGTGACCAGTGAGGACAACGTCACCCCGTCCTCCAAGCACGAGCCCCATGCCCGATGTACTGCACAAGTAGCGTAGTACCCTCTTGGCAGCATCCATGTGCACCTTTCGGTGCCGACCAGGAGCCACGTAGCGAGCCAGAAGGCCAAGAGGGTACGCAAGGTCAGGACGAGTGCAAGTCATCAGGTACATGAGGCAGCCCACTAACTCTGGGTAAGGACCACTCGACTCTACGGACTCGTCCGAAGGTGGAGCTGAGAGCGAGTGACCTGTAGCCAGAGGAGTGGCATGTGCTGAGGACCAGGTGAAACCGAAGCGCTGAAGGACCTGCTGCACCATGTGTGACTGAGTCAGTGTGATGGTGCGGCGTGCTCTGTCCCGGGTGATCTGCAAGCCAAGGTAGCTGCGCAGTTCACCCAGGTCTGTGCACGTGTGTCTCTTCTGCAGCTCCGACTTCACCAGGGCAAGAGCCTCAGCAGTGGCAAAGACCAAGTCGTCGACGTACACGAGAACGTAGAACGGCGGCAGCGAAGTGTCGGTGCGCAAAAACAGCGACGGGTCAGCAGTCGACGGAGCAAACCCAAGAGCCGCAAGTGTCGTCCTCAGTGTGTCGTGCCACTCACGTGGCGCCTGGCGGAGACCGTAGACCGGCTGCCGGAGGCTCCACTGGGTACCAGGAGGGAACGACCCAGTGAAGCCAGGAGGGCGGCGCAGCCAAATCTCCTCGTGCAGGCTGCCCTGTAAGAAGGCTGTGCTGAAGTCAAGAGAGTGAAGCTCGTAGTCACGCTGAGCGGCAACGTGCAGCAGCACCCGAAGAGTGGTCATCTTCGGGGTGGGGGAGAAGGTCTGGAAGAAGTCAACTCCCTCTCGCTGACTGAAGCCTCGAGCCACGTAACGAGCCTTGAAGACAGGCGGAGAACCTGGCGGCCGCTTCACCCTGAAAATCCACATGCCACTGACAATGTTCGCCCCAGGAGGGGGAACCTCGTCGACGTAGGTGCCTGTGGACTTCCAGGATGCCATCTCTGCGTCCATGGCTGTCTGCCACTGAGAGGAGTACTCACCCGCGATCGCCTCAGCGTAAGAGCGCGGGGTAGGGATGTCTGGTGCATCCGGGTCTCCCTCAGGGGCAAGCAGCATGGATACGAGATGAGGCGCAGCAGCTGCAAGACACTCAAGGTCCTCCTGCCTGTCCTCAAGGACGTCCGTGCCAAGAGCACACTCACCCCCGACGGACGTAGGACAGACAGACGTAGACTCAGCAACAAGACTGGCGGCGTAGTCTAGACGACAGTGAGCAGCAAAGGCAACAAGCTCAGTGACTAAGGCAGACGCAGCAGCAGACTCAAACGACGGGTCAGTGACAACAGTGGCAAGCAGACGCGTGACAGTAGAGTGCTCAGCACGAAACCGGTCAGACGCAGGGTCAGCAACGACAGGCAGAGAGGACGCAAGGGGAGGCGGCAGAGGAACACGCGGGGAAGGAGAGGAAGGACGACGAACTACAAGGTGAGAGCCGGAGACAGCCGGCTGCCGCTGACGAGGAACACGACGACCGGAACGACCAGAACGGACAGGGGAGACAGGACGCGACGCAGGCTCACGACGCTCAGCAAGGCCCCTAGTCTGCTCTGTGTACGGAGAAGGAGCAGGCAGCGGTGAGCCAGGCTGTAACGGAAGACCAGTAGACGAGGGAAGACTGAGAACCTGGCGAAGTGCAGAGTCAGGTGGTGGCTCAGACGACGGAGACGGCGGAGCAAAGAACAGGCGCGGCTGAGCAGTGCCACCAGCAGCTCCAGCTCCTCCAGCAGCTCCAGCACCCCCAGCATCTCCAGCACCTCCAGCGGCTCCAGCACCTCTAGCAGCTCCAGCACCTCCAGCAGCTCCAGCACCTCCAGCACCTCCAGGACCTCCAGCAGCACCACCACCAGCCCCAGCAGCTCCTGTACTCCCATTACGAGCACCTCCGGGACCAGCGACACCAGGAGAAGAACCACCAGTAGGAGAGCCCTGAGGTGCAGAAGTGGGAAGCCGACGGCGACCGTACCAGTCGTGCAGCTGCTGGGAGGTGAGGGGCACACGCGGACGAAGACGGCTACTCCAAGGAGACCGCGTAACAGCAGTCTCAGAACCCTCAGGCAACTCACCCCCAGACGCAGCACTCCCAGGCTCAGCACACACAGGCTCAGCACCCCCAGACGCAGCACCTCCAGACGCAGTACCCCGAGACGAGGCACCTCCAGGCTCCACACGCTCAGCGCCCCCAGACTCAGCACCCCAAAGCTCCGCACCCCCAGGGACAGCACCACTCCCACCAAGACCGGAGTCACCAGTGACCTCAACAGGCGCAGGCGCGGGGGGGTCTACCTGAGAGACACCTGAAGGAGCAGGACCTGGCGCGGGGAGGGGGTCTACCTGGGGAGGACCTGGTGCGAGAAAGAGCGGCGGGGGGGGGGGCGAGGAGCAGTGCGGTAGGGGAAGAGGCGGTAAAAGGGGACCGACTCGTCAAAGGTGACGTCCCGAGACGCAAAGACACGGCGCGAGGCGGGGTCATAAAACTGCCAGCCAGGCGCGTCAGAGACAAAGCCAAGGAAGACGTAAGGAATGGCGCGAGGGGAGAGCTTGTCCGCGGTGGTATCGCGGACAAAGGCACGAGCACCCCAGACCCGGAAACGCGACGCGTCGCCAACCTTCCCCATCCACAGCAGTGTGGGCGAGGTCTCCGGCAAGGAGACACGGGGCCAAAGGTTGAGCTGATGCGCGGCGTATCGGACCGCAAACGGCCACAGAAAATGGGGGGCAGCCGCATGGATCATGGAGGTACGAGCGACCTCCATGACTAAGCCAATGCGGCGCTCAGCAACCCCATTTTTCTGCGGAGAGGCCGGAAGCGTGAAAGTCTGGCGGATGCCGTGCTCCGCACAGAAGGCTGCCAAGAGGTCTGAGGAGAACTCACCACCTCTGTCAGAGTGCAGACGCAGGACAGGAAAGTCCGACTGGAACCGCTCGCGGAGCTGGAGACGAGAACGCGGATCCAGGGGATCAAAACATCAGGGACATCCGCCTTGCGCTGCAAGGGGAAGACCGTGGTGTAGCGCGTGTAGTCGTCGACAACCAGCAGGAAGTACCGCTCGTGGCCCTGTCCACGGACGCAGGCTGGGCCCCACACGTCCAGGTGGAGAGTCTGCAGTGGAGCCTCTGTGGGAGGGAACGAGGAGGAGTGAGTGTGAGAGAATTGACGAGAGAAATAAGTGAGAAAGGATGATTGCACTAGAAAGCAATTGGTTACATATAGGAAACCCTAACAGGATTGTACTCACTATTGAGTACCCCACTGCAGACTAGAGAAACATGATATTCTGACACACCCCCATAGTCAAAGTGGGGTATGATCAGCACAAGAAGCAAAGCAAAGCAAGCTCAGGGTGGATCACAATGTCACCACACATTCTGAGCACAAGTACAAGAAGCAACAGTTTATAGTTCACAGCAAATAAGTAAAGCTAGAGGCTATCACAGAGGGCAAGTGAGGAGGGTGGACTAATAGGAAAGGAGAGAGGGGGCAACGGCGGAAGCTGCAGACACACGGGCAACAGGAGCGGCTCGCACTGTGGCTACCGGAGGCGCACCTCCGGACTACAGGAGTAACTGACTCCGCGGCTAAGACGAGCGGCAGGAGCAACGGACCCACGGGCGACTGGCGCAGCGGCATCTCTGGGCTACCGGAAGCGCACCTCCGGACTACTGGCACTGCTAGCAACACGACGGCTACCTCCACCCAACCTCCCTCTACTGCCGCACCCCCCATTCACACACCCCCTGCTACACCCCTAGGTTCACTCACACCCCACCCCCTAGCACCACTCCGTCGACTCACACACACCCACCCCCCTCAGCGGCAGCTGCAGCAGTGGGAGACGGAGTAGGAGGAGGAGCAGGGGATGCCACACACCCGCCACCCCCATACCCTCCCCCACTGCTGCACCTGCAGCAGGGGATGGAGGAGAAGGGGCGGGGGGGGGGGGGGGGGGGTGTGCTGTGCATGGCGCGTGCAGAGGGCAGCAGGGCGCACGGGGCGCACAGGGCAGCAGGGCAGCAGGGCGCGCGGGGCGCACAGGGCTGCAGGGCGCGCGGGGCGCACAGGGCAGCAGGGCAGCAGGGCGCACGGGGCGCACAGGGCAGCAGGGCGCGCGGGGCGCAGCAGGGCTGGCGGGTTGGCCACACCCGCCACCCCCATACCCTCCCCCACTGCTGCACCCGCAGCAGAGAGATGGGGGGGGGGGGGCAGGCAGGTGCTGCAGGTCCCCTCCCCCCACTGCCGCATCCGCACCAGGGGGATGGCAGATCCCCTCCCCCCACCCCTCCCCCCCTCTGCTGCTCCCCCAGCCAACACTGCACCAGGGGCGGCTGCACCAGGGGCGGCTGCTCCGACGCGTGGCCCCCCCCCCCAGGTCGCCCCTCCCGTCGCCTGTTGAGGCGACCTGAGGGGGGGGGGGGGGGGGGAGTACGGGGGGCCGACGCGCGGCCTCCCAGGGCGCCAGAGCAGGCGGAAGAAGGGGCGACGCGCGCCCCCCGCGCGCCCCCCCCCCCCCCCCCCCGCTCGCCACGCAAGGCGACGGGAAAAGGGGGGGGGGGGCGGTGCACGGGCCCCTGGTGTGCCACGACCGGCATGAGAGGGGCGGGGCCTGGCCAGGGTCGGGGCATGGCAGGGACAGGGCCGCGATAGGGCCGCGACAGGGTCGGGGCAGGGCCGTGACAGGCTCGGGACAGGGGCGGCGCAGGGCCGGGGCAGAGCCGGGGCAGAGCTGGGGCAGGGCCTGGGCAGGGCCGGGACAGGGCCGGGGCGAGGCCGCGACAGGTCCAGGGCAGGGCCGGGGCCGGGCCGCAGCAGTGCAGGAGCAGGGCAGGGGCAGGGCAGGGGCAGGGTAGGGGCAGAGCCGGGGCCGGGTCGGAGCAGGGCCGTAGAAGGGGCCGGGACAAGGCTGCGACAGGGCCGCAGCAGGGCCGCGACAGGGTGGGTGGGGGCCTGACGGGGCCTGACGAGGCCTCTAACAGGGCCTTAAGGGCCCGTAAACGGGGCCGACGGGGCCTTACGGGGCCTTACGGGGCCTTAAGCGGGGCCGTAAACGGGGTCGACGGGGCCTTACGGGGCCGTACGGGGCCGTAAGCGGGGCCGTAAACGGGGCCTTACGGGGCCTAACGGGGCCTTAAGGGGCCTTACGGGGCCATAAACGGGGCCGACGGGGCCTTACAAGGCCTTACGGGGCCTTAAGCGGGGCCGTAAACGAGGCCTTACGGGACCTAACGGGGCCGTACAGGGCCTTACGGGGCCGTAAACGGGGCCGACGGGGCCTGACGGGGCCGGAGGGGCCTTAAGGGGCCGTACGGGGCCGTAAGTGGGGCCGTAAACGGGGCCTTACGGGGCCGTAAACGGGGCCTGACGGGGCCTTACGGGGCCTTAAGGGTAGGCGCGACGCGCGCGGCAGGAAGGTGAGGAAAAAAAAGTTGAAGACGTGGTGGGCCCTTAGGATCGAAAGTTGCTCTATACCATGTGAGAGAATTGACGAGAGAAATAAGTGAGAAAGGATGATTGCACTAGAAAGCAATTAGGTACATATAGGAAACCCTAACAGGGTTGTACTCACTATTGAGTACCCCACTGCAGACTAGAGAAACATGATATTCTGACAGTGAGGAACGGCGCGCTGCCGCCCCTCGACGCAGGGAATGCAGGGCGGCGTAGGCGAGGGAGGGAGGGGAGGCAGAGACCTGGGAAGACCAGAAACCAGGAAGCGGGAGTGCATGCTGCGTAGGCGAGGCAGGGAGGGGTGACCAAGGCGGTGGTGCCACAGGAGAGTGTCGTGCGACAGCCGGCGACACTCACACTGTGTAGCTACCTGAGCAGACGCGTGCAACTGGGGAGACAAAGGGGTGGAGCATGACGCAGTGGTGAGGGTGTAGAGACTGGACCCTGGCGCACGAGCGAACGTGGCCAGGTGGCGACCAGTCTGGGAGCACGTGCAAATCGCCACACGCTGTCGGCCAGGGGTGAAGGTGTCAACCCCCGCATCCTGGAGGACAGCGTTACTCACCAAGTTCGTAGAGAACGAGGGGAGGTGGAGACCAGACAGCTCACCAGACGGGACCGCCGGACACGGAAGCACAGTGGAAGACCGTGCAAGCACTGGGCCCCCAGAGGGGTCAGCCAGTGAGACAGGAACAGGTGCAGAGAGGGGAGTGACTGTGGTACTGTCGCGAAAGAAACAGCGGGAAGCACCAGAGTCAAGTGTAAAGGTGTGCAAAGCCTGTGCAGGCGCAGTACCAAGGGGAGCAGACTCACAAGCACCTAGTGCAGCAGGGGCTATACCAGGATCCGGCGGCACACACAAGTAGCAGTCACCCTCAGCACTAACAGACAAGGCATACATAGCAGCAAGAATTGCCTCATAGTCAAGATCAAAGATAGGTACATCACGCCTAAGCAATTCTGCCCAGTTGGGGAACTCAGGAGCATCAGGAAACTTGGCGCGCCAGGCGTCGCTAAGCCGAGCGAAGCAGCGCTGCTCAGTGTGAAAACCTGTGCACTGGCGACCAGCGCGGGGACCTGTGCGGATGATATAGGGGCAGCGACCAGGACCCCCAGAAGCCCCACGCCCGGCATACCAGTCAAGAAGCTGCTGGGAAGTGGGGGTCTGGCGCTGACGCTGATGCTGCTGCTGCGGCTGCTGCTGGCCCTGACCACCAATGCCACTACCGCTCCCTCCTCCCCCACCGCCGCTGCTGCCCCCTCCACCGCTCCCAGTGCCTCCGCCGCCCCCACCACCACCTCCACCGCCTCCACCCCCACGACCACCCCCACCACCTCCACCTCCCCCGCCGCCTGCACCACCGCCACCTCCACCGCCACCCCCACCGCCCCTGCCACCCCTGCCGCCCCTGCCGCTGCGACGCTTCCCACTAGGAGCGGAAGCAGCTCCGACCCCCTCAGCACCAAGGTAGTCGTGAGCAGCAGCTGCGGAGGCGTAGGAGGGGGTGAGAGGGGAGGGGGAGCACCCCTCAAAGAGGGGAGAGCGAGGAGTGCCACGAGCAGCACCTACAGCGCGGATGTTCTTCTCTGCTGCAAGGAGGTGCTTCTCGAAGTCGTCGACAGTGAGAGTGGTGGGGTCTAGCGCTAGGAAGTGGTCCCTGACAGAGCTAAGAGTGTCAGGGAGGCGAGTGACGAGGAAATAGAGAGTGAAGTACATCGGGGGGGGGGGGGGGGGGGTTTGCGGCGCAGAACTCGGCTGAAAGGGCGGCACGAAAGCGAGAGTCAGTAGCGCGTAGGTGAGAAACTAGGTCCTCAGCAGTGGTGAACGAGGAAAGATCGGGGAACAGGTACGGTAGCATGAGTCGACCTATGGCTGCAGTGGCCGGGGAGGAGTAGCGCGCAACTACAGCGTCGTACAGTGTCTTAGCAGTTCTGTGGTGGCTGAAATGCGCTCGCTCAGTAATCGGCAGGTGGTTCCTAATAGCTAGGCGTGCTGCAGCATCACGAGTCTGCCACTGGGAGCGTTCTAGAGCAGGAGCATCAGCAGCAGGAGTAACGGCAGCGCCAGAGATGTAATCGAACAGTGAGACACCCTCTTTGGCATCAGTCAGAAGGAACAGCTGGAGATCGTCTAACCACACAGTGAACTCGATGGGACGACCGCCAGGCTCGAACGCTAGAATGTTAGGCGTCGCCATATTGGCTTAAGGCAGGCGGCAGCAGGCAGCAGGCAGCAGGCAGAGGCAGCAGGCACCAGGTAGGAGGCAGGAGGCAGAGGCAGGAGGCAGGGGCAGCAAGCAGCAGGCAGGCAGCAGGCAAGCTGCAGGCAGGCGGCAGCAGGCAGCAAGCAGGTAGGCGGCAGCAGGCAGCAAGGAGCAGGCAGGCAGCAGGCAGGCAGCAGGCAGGCTGCAGGCAGGCTGCAGCAGGCAGCAAGCAGGCAGGCAGGCAGGCTGCAGGCAGCAAGCAGGCAGGCGGCAGGCAGGCGGCAACAGGCAGGCTGCAGGCAGGTTGCAGCAGGCAGCAAGCAGGCAGGCAGGCAGGCTGCAGGCAGCAAGCAGGCAGGCGGCAGCAGGCAGGCAGCAGGCAGGCTGCAGGCAGGCGGCAGGCAGGCGGCAGTAGGCAGCAAGCAGGCTGGCAGGCAGGCAGCAGGCAGGCGGCAGGCAGGCTGCGGGCAGGCGGCAAGCAGGCGGCAGCAGGCAGCAAGTAGCAGGCAGGCAGCAGGCAGCAAGTTGGCAGGCGGCAGTAGGCAGCAAGCAGGCAGGCGGCAGCAGGCAGGCAGTAGGCAGGCTGCAGGCAGGCGGCAGTAGGCAGCAAGCAGGCAGGCAGGCAGGCGACAGGCAGGTGGCAGCAGACAGCTAGCAGGCAGCAAGCAGGCAGGCAGGCAGGCGACAGGCAGGCGGCAGCAGGCACGAGGCTGCAGGTTGCACGTGGCTACAGGCAGCGCGCGCAGCTGCGGGCTGCTCGTGGCGACGCGCGGGCTGGCGGCAGGCTGCGTGGGCAGCTGGCGCGGCGCGTGGGGCCTAAAACGGGCTACACGGCGCGTGGGGCCTAAAACGGGCTACACGGATGCGGCGCGCAGGGCCTAAGCGGGTTACGCACGGGCGGCTTACACGGCGCGCGGGCCGGCGGCAGGCTGCGCGGGTGACTGACGTGGCACGCGGGGCCGAAAACGGGCTGCGCGCGGGCTGCTTTAAGTGGCGCGCACGGAAACAAAAAGGGCCACGCGCGTGCAGCCGAGGCGCGCGCGGGCAGCAGGTAATGCAGTAATCGGTGGGCCCTAATCTTAGGTCCTAAAGACCTATGCTCTAGATACCATCTTAGAAGCTAGGCATGAGTGATGTCGACTATCGAGAAGGTTGGTACAAGGAAAATGAACCTAAGGGGTTGTACCCCACAGTGTGTACCCCACTAAGCCTACCCAAAATATAACATAGATATACATATGTTTGACACCAACACCAACATCGAAGTGCATAGATCTGTCAATGCATACAGAACTGTGAGCGAGTTTCCTAACATCTATCGCGCTTCAGCAGCTAGCCATGGCACGCAAACGCAAAGGATCAGTTGGCGTAGAAGAGAACGAAGGGTGGAATGTGGAGGACCTTGCCTATGTTAAATGGATGAACGCCGAAATCGCGGCCGGAAAACCAACCGCACGCCCGTTACGTAGTGTGGGAGCCGCGAGCTCAACCCCGAAGCAAGCGACCGTCTTGCCCCTTGGATATGACACTGACAACGATGACATTGAGAAGGATTCGGACCATGAGGACGATGCTGCCGGCTCCGATCGCGACGATACCGTAGCAGCCTGGCACGGTGGCGCTGAATACAACGGCCCTGATCATGACGATGCAACAGCTGCTCAAGCCGATCACTGTTAGAAACTTAGGCAAGGTGAGGTTGGACTATCGAGAGTGTTGGTTGTCAAACATATGTGTATATTTGTTATAGTTTGGTTAGGCTTAGTGGGGTACTCACTGTGGGGTACAACCCCTTAGGTTTCTCCTTTGTATCTTTCCCCTCGATAGTCGACACCCAACTTTCCCGTAAGATTCTAACATGGTATAGAGCATAGGTCCTTAGGACCTACGATTAGGTCCTAACATGGTAACTTGCTGCCTGCTGCCGCCTGCCTGCAGCCTGCCTGCCTGCTGCCGCCTACCTGCTTGCTGCCTGCAGCCTACCTGCCTGCCTGCTTGTTGCCTACTGCCGCCTGCCTGTAACCTGCCTGCTGCCTGCCTGCTGCCTGCCTGCTACTTGCTGCCTGCTCCCGCCTGCCTGCTTGCTGCCTGCTGCCGCCTGCCTGCCGCCTGCCTGCCTGCCTGCTTGCTGCCTGCTGCCGCCTGCCTGCAGCTTGCCTGCTGCCTGCCTGCTGCTTGCTGCCCCTGCCTCCTGCCCCTGCCTCCTGCCTCCTACTTGGTGCCTGCTGCCTCTGCCTGCTGCCTCTGCCTGCTGCCTGCTGCCTGCTACCTCCTGCCTTAAGCCAATATGGCGACGCCTAACGTTCTAGTGTTCGAGCCTGACGGTCGTCCCATCGAGTTCACTGTATGGTTAGACGATCTCCAGCTGTTCCTTCTGACTGATGCTAAAGATGGCGTTTCCCTGTTTGATTACGTCTCTGGCACTGCCGTTGCTCCTGCTGCTGATGCTCCTGCTCTAGAACGCTCCCAGTGGCAGACTCGTGATGCTGCTGCACGTCTAGCTATTAGGAACCACCTGTCGATTACTGAGCGAGCGCATTTCAGCCAGCACAGAACTGCTAAGACACTGTACGACGCTGTAGTTGCGCGCTACTCCTCCCCGGCCACTGCAGCCATAGGTCGACTCATGCTACCGTACCTGTTCCCCGATCTTTCCTCGTTCACCACTGCTGAGGACCTAGTTTCTCACCTGCGCGCTATTGATTCTCGCTTTCGTGCCGCCCTTTCAGCCGAGTTCTGCGCCGCAAACCCCCCCCCCCCCCCCCCCCCGATGTACTTCACTCTCTATTTCCTCGTTACCCGCCTCCCTGACACTCTTAGCTCTGTCAGGGACCACTTCCTAGCGCTAGACTCCACCACTCTCACTGTAGACGACTTCGAGAAGCACCTCCTTGCAGCAGAGAAGAACATCCGCGCTGTAGGTGCTGCTCGTGGCACTCCTCGCTCTCCCCTCTTTGAGGGTTGCTCCCCCTCCCCTCTCACCCCCTCCTACGCCTCCGCAGCTGCTGCTCACGACTACCTTGGTGCTGAGGGGGTCGGAGCTGCTTCCGCTTCCAGTGGGAAGCGTCGTAGCGGCAGGGGCGGCAGGGGTGGCAGGGGCGGTGGGGGTGGAGGTGGTGGAGGTGGTGGAGGTGGTGGAGGTGGAGGCGGTGGTGGGGGTGGTCGTGGGGGTGGCGGCGGTGGAGGTGGTGGTGGGGGCGGCGGAGGCACTGGGAGCGGTGGAGGCGGCAGCAGCGGAAGTGGAGGAGGAGGGAGCAGTGGTGGCAGTGGTGGTCAGGGCCAGCAGCAGCCGCAGTAGCAGCAGCAGCCGCAGCACCAGCAGCAGCATCAGCGTCAGCGCCAGACCCCCACTTCCCAGCAGCTTCTTGACTGGTATGCCGGGCGTGGGGCTTCTGGGGGTCCTGGTCGCTGCCCCTATATCATCCGCACAGGTCCCCGCGCTGGTCGCCAGTGCACAGGTTTTCACACTGAGCAGCGCTGCTTCGCTCGGCTTAGCGACACCTGGCGCGCCAAGTTTCCTGATGCTACTGAGTTCCCCAACTGGGCAG
Source organism: Closterium sp. Naga37s-1 (assembly GCA_947471745.1). Lineage (NCBI taxonomy): Eukaryota > Viridiplantae > Streptophyta > Zygnematophyceae > Desmidiales > Closteriaceae > Closterium > Closterium sp. Naga37s-1. The sequence continues at coordinate 168,077 of CANJKZ010000862.1, forward strand.
ACTTACTTAGGCGTGATGTACCTATCTTTGATCTTGACTATGAGGCAATTCTTGCTGCTATGTATGCCTTGTCTGTTAGTGCTGAGGGTGACTGCTACTTGTGTGTGCCGCCGGATCCTGGTATAGCCCCTGCAGCACTAGGTGCTTGTGAGTCTGCTCCCCTTGGTACTGCGCCTGCACAGGCTTTGCACACCTTTACACTTGACTCTGGTGCTTCCCGCTGTTTCTTTCGCGACAGTACCACAGTCACTCCCCTCCCTGCACCTGTTCCTGTCTCACTGGCTGACCCCTCTGGGGGCCCAGTGCTTGCACGGTCTTCCACTGTGCTTCCGTGTCCGGCGGTCCCGTCTGGTGAGCTGTCTGGTCTCCACCTCCCCTCGTTCTCTACGAACTTGGTGAGTAACGCTGTCCTCCAGGATGCGGGGGTTGACACCTTCACCCTTGGCCGGCAGCGTGTGGCGATTTGCACGTGCTCCCAGACTGGTCGCCACCTGGCCACGTTCACTCATGCGCCGGGGTCCAGTCTGTACACCCTCACCACTGCGTCACGCTCCGCCCCTTTGTCTCCCCAGTTGCACGCGTCTGCTCAGGTAGCTACACAGTGTGAGTGTCGCCGGCTGTCGCACAACACTCTCCTGTGGCACCACCGCCTTGGTCACCCCTCCCTGCCTCGCCTACGCAGCATGCACTCCCGCCTCCTGGTTTCTGGGCTTCCCAGGTCTCTGCCTCCCCTCCCTCCCTCGCCTGCGCCGCCCTGCATTCCCTGCGTCGAGGGGCGGCAGCGCGCCGCTCCTCACTCCTCCTCGTTCCCTCCCACAGAGGCTCCACTGCAGACTCTCCACCTGGACGTGTGGGGCCCAGCCCGCGTCCGTGGACAGGGCCACGAGCGGTACTTCCTGCTGGTTGTCGACGACTACACGCGCTACACCACGGTCTTCCCCTTGCAGCGCAAGGGGGATGTCCCTGATGTTTTGATCCCCTGGATCCGCGCTACTCGTCTCCAGCTCCGCGAGCGGTTCCAGTCGGACTTTCCTGTCCTGCGTCTGCACTCTGACAGAGGTGGTGAGTTCTCCTCAGACCTCTTGCCAGCCTTCTGTGCGGAGCACGGCATCCGCCAGACTTTCACGCTTCCGGCCTCTCCTCAGCAGAATGGGGTTGCTGAGCACCGCATTGGCTTAGTCATGGAGGTCGCTCGTACCTCCATGATCCATGCGGCTGCCCCCCATTTTCTGTGGCCGTTTGCGGTCCGGTACGCCGCGCATCAGCTCAACCTTAGGCCCCGTGTCTCCTTGCCGGAGACCTCGCCCACACTGCTGTGGACGGGGAAGGTTGGCGACGCGTCGCGTTTCCGGGTCTGGGGTGCTCGTGCCTTTGTCCGCGATACCACCGCGGACAAGCTCTCCCCTCGCGCCATGCCTTGCGTCTTCCTTGGCTTTGTCCCTGACGCGCCTGGCTGGCAGTTTTACGACCCCGCCTCGCGCCATGTCTTTGCGTCTCAGGACGTCACCTTTGACGAGTCGGTCCCCTTTTACCGCCTCTTCCCCTACCGCACTGCTCCTCGCCCCCCCCCGCCGCTCTTCCTTGCCCCAGGTCCTCCCCAGGTAGACCCCCTCCCCGCGCCAGGTCTTGCTCCTTCAGGTGTCTCTCAGGTAGACCCCCCCGCGCCTGCGCCTGTTGAGGTCACTGGTGACTCCGGTCCTGCTGCGAATGGTGCTGTCCCTGGGGGTGCGGAGCTTGGGGGTGCTGAGTCTGGGGGCGCTGAGCGTGAGGAGCCTGGGGGTGCTGCGTCTGGAGGTGCTGCGTCTGGGGGTGCTGAGCCTGCGTGTGCGGAGCCTGGGGGTGCTGAGTCTGGGGGTGAGGTGCCCGAGGGTTCTGCGACTGCTTTTCCGCGGTCTCCTTGGAGTAGCCGTCTTCGTCCGCGTGTGCCCCTCACCTCCCAGCAGCTGCACGACTGGTACGGTCGCCGTCAGCGTCTCGCTTCTACACCTCAGGGCTCTACTGCTGGGGGTTCTTCTGCTGGTGTCGCTGGTCCCGGAGGTGCTCGTACTGAGGGTACTGGAGCTGCTGGGGCTGGCGGTGTTGTGACTGAGGGTACTGGCGCTGCAGAGGGTGCTGGAGCTGCTGGAGGTACTGGAGCTGCTGGAGGTGCTGGCGGTGCTGGAGCTGCTGAGGGTACTGCAGCTACTGGCGGTGCTGGAGCTGCTGGACGTGCTGGAGCTGCTGGAGGTGCTGGAGCTGCTGGTGCTGGTGGCACTGCTCAGCAGCGCCTGTTCTTCGCTCCGCCGTCTCCGTCGTCTCAGCCACCACCTGACTCTGCACTTCGCCAGGTTCTCAGTCTTCCCTCGTCTACTGGTCTTCCGTTACAGCCTGGCTCACCGCTGCCTGCTCCTTCTCCGTACACAGAGCAGACAGGGGGCCTTGCTGAGCGTCGTGAGCCTGCGTCGCGTCCTATCCCACCTGTCCGTTCTGGTCGTTCCGGTCGTCGTGTTCCTCGTCAGCGGCAGCCGGCTGTCTCCGGCTCTCACCTTGTAGTTCGTCGTCCTTCCTCTCCTCCGCTGCGTTTTCCTCTGCCATCTCCCCCTGCGTCCTCTCTGCCTGTCGTTGCTGACCTTGCGTCTGACCAGTTTCGTGCTGAGCACTCTACTGTCACGCGTCTGCTTGCCACTGTTGTCACTGACCAGTCGTTTGAGTCTGCTGCTGCGTCTGCCTTAGTCGCTGAGCTTGTTGACTTTGCTGCTGCCTGTCGTCTCGACTACGCCGCCAGTCTTGTTGCTGAGTCTGAGTCTGTCTGTCCTCCGTCCGTCGAGGGTGAGTGTGCTCTTGGCACGGACGTCCTTGAGGACAGGCAGGAGGACCTTGAGTGTCTTGCAGCCGCTGCGCCTCATCTCGTATCCATGCTGCTTGCACCCGAGGGAGACCCGGATGCACCAGACATCCCTACCCCGCGCTCTTACGCTGAGGCGATCGCGGGTGAGTACTCCTCTCAGTGGCAGACAGCCATGGATGCAGAGATGGCATCCTGGAAGTCCACAGGCACCTACGTCGACGAGGTTCCCCCTCCTGGGGCGAACATTGTCAGTGGCATGTGGATTTTCAGGGTGAAGCGGCTGCCAGGTTCTCCGCCTGTCTTCAAGGCTCGGTACGTGGCTCGAGGCTTCAGTCAGCGAGAGGGAGTTGACTTCTTCCAGACCTTCTCCCCCACCCCGAAGATGACCACTCTTCGGGTGCTGCTGCACGTTGCCGCTCAGCGTGACTACGAGCTTCACTCTCTTGACTTCAGCACAGCCTTCTTACAGGGCAGCCTGCACGAGGAGATTTGGCTGCGCCGCCCTCCTGGCTTCACTGGGTCGTTCCCTCCTGGTACCCAGTGGAGCCTCCGGCGGCCGGTCTACGGTCTCCGCCAGGCGCCACGTGAGTGGCACGACACACTGAGGACGACACTTGCGGCTCTTGGGTTTGCTCCGTCGACTTCTGACCCGTCGCTGTTTTTGCGCACCGACACCGACAGACTCAGACTCAGCAACAAGACTGGCGGCGTAGTCGAGACGACAGGCAGCAGCAAAGTCAACAAGCTCAGCGACTAAGGCAGACGCAGCAGCAGACTAAGGCAAACGAGGAGCAGTGCGGTAGGGGAAGAGGCGGTAAAAGGGGACCGCCCCTTGCCTAGCCCCTTGGCCCCGTTGGCCCCGTCGACACGGTCGCCCCTAGCCGCGCCCCTTGGCCCCGTTGGCCCCGTCGACCCCGTCGCCCCTAGCTCGGCCCCGTTGGCCCCGTCGACCCCGTCGCCCCTTGCCACGCCCCTCGGCCCCGTTGGCCCCGTCCACCCCGTCGCCCCTAGCTGCGCCCCTTGGCCCCGTTGGCCCCGTCGACCCCGTCGCCCCTAGCCGCGCCCCTCTGCCCCGCTGGCCCCGTCGACCCCGTCGCCCCTTGCCGCGCCCCTCGGCCCCGTTCGCCCCGTCGCCCCTAGCTGCGCCCCTCGGCCCCTAGGCCCCGTCGCCCCTAGCTCGGCCCCTCGGCCCCGTTGGCCCCGTCGCCCCTAGCCGCGCCCCTCGGCCCCGTTGGCCCCGTCGACCCCATCACCCCTAGCCGCGCCCCTCGGCCCCCTAGGCCCCGTCGCCCCTAGCGTCGGCCCCGTTGCCCCTAGCTCGGCCCCTCGGCCCCGTCGCCTCGGCTCCTTGGCCCCGTCGCCCCTAGCTCGGCCCCGTTGCCCCTACCTCGGCCCCTCGACCCCTTGGCCCTGTGCCCCCCCCCCCCCCCCCCCCCCCCTCGTGTTTGGACCCTCGGCCCCTAGCAGCGGCCCCTAGCAGCGGCCCCGGTGCCCCGTTACTCCTTGGCCCCTCGGCCCCTCGCCCCCTAGGCCCCTTGGCCCCTCGGCCTCGTGTTTGGCCCCTCGGCCCCGCCCCTTGGCCCCTCGGCCCCGCCACCCTCGTGTTTGGCCCCTCGGCCCCTAGGCCCCTCGGCCCCGCCCCTTGTCCCCTTGGCAACTGCTCCTGCACCTACTGCTACTGCTGCTGCTGCTCCTGCTGCTATTGCTGCTCCTGAGTGCTGCGCTGCTATGGCTTCGCTTAGAGTTCTAGCGTTCGATCATGAGGGCAGACCGGTTGCATTTGACACGTGGCATGGCGATCTGCAACTGTACCTACTGAGCGATATTAAGGACAGTGTCTCACTGTTTGACCACGTGTCCGGTGTCGCTCCAGCCCCTCCCGCCACAGCTGACGGTGCGACTCGTTCCCAGTGGTTGTCTTGTGACGCTACTGCCCGCTTAGCCATTCGCAACTACCTGCCGGTGGCCGAATGTACTCACTTTGGACAGTACAGGACAGCACAAGGCCCTGTACGACGCTGTAGTTGCTCGCTACTCCTTCCCTACCACTGCCGCTCTAGGCAGACTGCTACTGCCCTACCTGTTCCCTGAGCTGTCGGCTTTTGCCATAGTAGCGGACCTGGTTACCCACCTGCGCACTAGCGACGCTCGCTACCGCGCTACCGTCCCTGCTGAGTTCCTTGCCACGAACCAGCCCCCCATGTTCATCACCCTCTACTTCAAAGTCTCTCGCCTCCCTGACTCTCTTCGCTCTGTCAGGGACCACTTTCTCTCCCTTGACCCCACCTCCCTCACTGTTGACCTCCGCGAGCAGCATCTCCTCTCAGCTGAGACTAGTGCAGTTGCTGTAGGTGCTGCTCGTGACACTCCGCGCTCGCCCTTCTTTGAGGGGTGCTCCCCCTCCCCCCTTTCCCCCTCCTTCGCCTCTGCTGCTGCTGCAGACGTCTCTGTTACTGAGGACGTCGGTGCTGCTTCAACTAGTGCGAAGCGCCGCAGCAGCAAGGGCAAGGGTGGCTGGGGTGGTGGAGGTGGCAGCGGTGGTGGTGGAGGTGGCAGTGGGAGCGGTGGTGGGGGCAGCGGTGGAGGTGGTGGAGGCGGTGGAGGTGGTGGCGGTTGTGGGACTGGTGGCAGCAGTGGGGGCTCTGGTGGCGGCGGTGGAGGCAGCGGAGGGAGTGGCGGCAGTGGAGGCGGTGGGACTGGTGGTGGCAGGCCTGGACCTTGGCGTGGAGGGCCTGGTGGTGGTCAGCGACAGCAACAGCAGCGTCGGAGCGAGACCCAGTCGCCCCAGCAGCTCCGTGAGTGGTTGGTTCAGCATGGGACGGGTGGGGGTAGTGAGACCTGCCCGTATGTCATTCGCACGGGTGTCCGTGCGGGCCAGACTTGCGGGAAGTTTCACACTGAGCACCGCTGCTTCTCCCGCCTTGACTACGCCTGGCATGCTGAGTTTGGTGACGACGTCGAGCGCCCTCGCTGGACGGATTTGCTTAGGTCGGGAGTTGCTATCTTTGACCTAGATTATGATGCTATTATCTCTGCCATGTATGCTTTGTCTTTTAGTGCTGAGGGTGACTGTTACCGGTGTGTGCCACCTGACCCAGGTATAGCGGCTGCTGCTCTAGGTGCTAGTGCGTCTGGTACTCCCCCTGGTACTTCGCTTGCTGAGGCCTTGCACACCTTCACTTAAGACTCAGGCGCCTCGCGCTGTTTCTTTCGTGACAGCACCACTCTCACTCCTCTCCCTGCACCTGTTCCGGTCAGACTGGCTGACCCCTCTGGGGGCCCGGTCGTTGCCCGTTCCTCCACTGTCCTCCCGTGTCCGGCGGTTCCGTCCGGCTCACTGTCAGGTCTTCACCTCCCCTCGTTCTCTACGAACTTGGTGAGTACCGCTGCCCTTCAGGATGCGATGGTCACTACCACCACTCCTAGGGGTCAGCGTGTGTCGATCTGCACGTGCACACGGACGGGGCGTCACCTGGCTGCGTTCACTCATCGGCCAGGGTCGAGTCTGTACACGCTGGCTACCGAGCCTCCTCAGTTCGATGCGTCTGCTCAGGTGTCCGCGTCAGGTGAGGTAGCCGCCTCTTGCTCGTGTCGCCTCCTGTCGCACCAGACTCTTCTGTGGCACTACCGCCTGGGTCACCCCTCCCTGCCACGCCTTCGTGGCATGCACTCCCGGTTTCTCGTCTCTGGTCTACCCAGGTCTCTGCCTCCCCTCCCGCCCTCGCCTGCCCCGCCCTGCCTTCCTTGCGTCCAGGGGCGGCAGTGCGCCGCTCCTCACTCCTCCTCGTTTCCCCTGACGACTGCTCCCCTGCAGACTCTCCACATGGACGCGTGGGGCCCAGCCCGCGTCAGTGGACAGGGCCGCGAGCGCTACTTTCTGCTGGTCGTTGACGACTACACGTGGTACACCACGGTCTTCCCCTTACGCAGCAAGGGTGAGGTCCCTGATGTGTTGATCCCTTGGATCCGTACAGTCCGTCTCCAGCTCCGCGAGCACTTCCGTACGGACCTTCCTGTCCTACGTCTGCACTCTGACAAAGGTGGTGAGTTCTCCTCCGACCTCTTGCGGGACTTTTGTCGTGGGGAGGGCATTCTCCAGTCGTTCACGCTTCCGGAATCCCCTCAGCAAAATGGGATTGCTGAGCGCCGCATTGGCTTAGTCATGGAGGTCGCTCGTACCTCCATGTTCTATGCGGCCGCTCCCCATTTTCTGTGGCCATTTGCTGTCCGGTACGCTGCGCATCAGCTCAACCTCTGGCCCCATGTCTCCTTGCCGCAGACCTCGCCCACACTGCGTTGGATGGGGAAGGTTGGCGATGCGTCGGTGTTCCGGGTCTGGGGTTCTCGTGCCTTTGTTTGCGATACGTCCGCGCACAAGCTCTCCGCCCGCGCCATTCCTTGCGTCTTCCATGGCTTTGTCCCTGACGCGCCTGGCTGGTAGTTTTACCACCCCACCTCGCGCCGTGTCCTCCCGTCTCAGGACGTCACGTTCGACGAGTCGGTTCCCTTCTACCGTCTCTTCCCCTACCGCTCTGCCCCTCCCCCGCCCCCGCCACTCTTCCTCGCTCCCGGTCCACCTCCGGTAGACCCCCTCCCGCCCCAGGGTCCTGCTCCCTCGGGTGTGTCTCAAGTAGACCCTCTCCCTGGTACTGCGCCTGTTCAGGTAGCTGTCGGCTCAGGTGCTGCTCCAGGTGCCTCGTCTGGGGGTGCTGCGTCTGGGGGTGCTGCGTCTGGGGGTGCGGAGCCGGGGGGTGCGGGGTCTGAGGGTGCTGGGTCTGGGGGTGCTGAGCCTGAGGGTGTTGAGCCTAGGGGTGCTGAGTCGGAGGGTGCGGAGTCTGGGGGTGCTGCGCCTCGGGGTGCTGCTTCATCTGGAGGTCCTGCTGGTGCTTCGCCGCGGCTGTCTTTGCAGCAGCTGAGCGAGGGGCTTGTTCGGCGCGCACACTGTCAGGGTGGAGCTCCTGGAGCTGGAGGCACTGGAGACACTGGAACTGGAGGTGCTGCTGTTACTACTGGAGCTGGCGGTACTGGAGGTACTGCGGCTACTGGTCCTGGAGGTGCTCGTACCAGTGGTGCTGGAGCTGCCGGGACTGGTGTTGTTGGGTGCGCTAGAGCTGGAGACCTTACGGAGCCTGGAGCCGATGGAGCTGGAGGAGCTGGGGTTGGAGGCCCTGGCGCTGGAGGCGCTGGAGCTGCTGGAGCTGGAGTTGGAGGCACTGGCGCCGGAGGCGCTGGAGCTGCAGGAGCTGGAGCTGTTGACCCTGGCGCTGGAGGTGCTGGAGGCACTGTGCGGCCGCGACCGTACTTCGTTCCCCTGCTTCAGTAGGTTCTTGGTGTCCCGTCTTCTACTGGTCTTCCTCCTCCCTTCCTGTGTCCTCCGACTGACCAGTCGCTGCCGCCGTTACAGCCAGCCTCCCCACTGCCTGCTCCCTCTCCTTACACTAAGCAGTCCGGCGGTCTTACAGCGCGTCGTGAGCCTGCGTCTCGTCCTGTCTCGCCTCTTTGCACTGCTCGTCGCGCTCCTTGTTCACGTCCTCCTCCTGTCCCCGGCACGCACGCTATGGCACTTCGTCCTTCCTCTGTTCCACTGCGTGTTCCTCTGCCTGCTCCTCCTGAGTCCTCTCTTCCTGAGGTCCCTGACCCTGCATCTGACCGCGCTCGTGCTGCCAGTCCCACTGTCTCTCGTCTCCTCGCCACTGCTGTCACTGACCCTTCCTTTGAGTCAGCTACTGCGTCTGCTCTCATTGCTGAGCTGCTTGACTTTGCTGCTGCCTGCCGTCTCCACTACGCCACTGCTCTAGTTGCTGAGTCTGTGTCGGCCAGTCCTCCGTCCGTCGGGGGTGAGTGTGCTCTTGGCACGGACGTCCTTGAGGACAGGCAGGAGGACTTTGAGTGTCTTGCAGCTGCTGTACCTCGTTTCGCTTCCATGGTGCTTGCCCCTGGCAGACCCGGATACCATGGGAGACCCGGATGCTCTAGACATCCCGACCCCGCGCTCTTACGCAAAGGCGATTACGGGTCCTTACTCCTCTCAGTGGCAGGCAGCTATGGATGCCGAGATGGCATCCTGGAAGTCCATAGGCACCTACGTCGACGAAGTTCCCCCGTCTCGGGCGAACATGGTCGATGGCATGTGGATTTTCAGGGTGAAGCGGCCGCCGGGTTCTCCGCCTGCCTTCAAGGCGCGTTACGTTGCTCGAGGCTTCAGTCAGCGACAGGGAGTTGACTACTTCCAGACCTTCTCCCCCACCCCGAAGATGACTACTCTTCGGGTGTTGCTGCATGTTGCTGCTCAGCGTGGCTACGAGTTGCACTCTCTGGACTTCAGCACAGCTTTCCTGCAGTGCAGCCTGCACGAGGAGATCTGGCTGCGCCGACCACCTGGTTTCACTGGGTCGTTTCCTGCAGGTACCTAGTGGAGCCTCCGCCGACCAGTCTACGATCTCCGCCAGGCACCTTGCGAGTGGCACGACACACTGAGGACTACTCTTGCGGCTCTTGGGTTTGCTCCTTCTACTGCTGACCCGTCGCTGTTTCTACGCACCGACACGTCGCTGCCGCCGTTCTACGTCCTCGTGTACGTCGACGACTTGGTCTTTGCCACTGCTGACACTAAGGCACTGACCCTTGTGAAGTCCTAGCTGCAGAAGAGACACACCTGCACTGACCTGGGTGAACAGCGCAGCTATCTTGGCCTGCAGATCACCCGGGACAAAGCACGGCGCACCATCACACTGACTCAGTCACACATGGTGCACCAGGTCCTTCAGCGCTTCGGCTTCCAGTTCTCCTCGCCACAGCCCACTCCTCTGTCTACCAGCCACTCGCTCTCAGCTCCACCTTCGGACCAGTTCGTAGAGCCGAGTGGTCCGTACCCAGAGCTTGTGGGTTGCCTCATGTACCTGATGACGTGCACACGACCTGACCTCGCGTACCCTCTCAGCCTTCTAGCTCGCTACGTGGCTCCCGGTAGGCACCGAAAGGTGCACTGGGATGCTTCGAAGAGGGTACTGCGTTACCTGTCCAGTACGTCGGGCATGGGGCTCGTGCTTGGAGGACGGGGTCCAGTTGTTCTCACTGGTCACGCAGACGCCTCGTGGGTTGACGACTCAGCTACGCAGCGGTCGTCACAGGGTTACACCTTCAACCTTGGTTCCGGCTCTGTTTCTTGGCGGTCTACCCGCTCGTCTTCGGTTCTCAGCTCCTGTTGTGAGGCTTAGATCTACGCCGGGGCTATGGCTGCTCAGGAGCTACGCTGGCTCACCTACCTGCTGACTGACTTGGGAGAGCAGCCTCGTTCGCCTCCAGTTCTGTACGTAGACAACAAGGCCATGATTGCCTTGTGTCGGGAGCACAGACTAGAGCACAGAACGAAGCATATCGCTCAGCGATACTTCCTTGCTCGAGAGTTGCAGCAGCGTGGCCAGCTTCGTCTTGCGCACGTGGCCACTCAGGCCAACACTGCTAATGTCTTCACCAAGGCATTTCCGCCTCGTGATCATCTGCGTTTTACTACTGTTTTAGGCCTTGTGCCTACTTTGCCTCACTTGCTTACTGCTTGACTCTGCTTGTACTGTGATCTATATATATACCTGCATGCTTGCACTTGCAAGGGTATGATCACTGTACTGTTTGTTCTCTTTATATAACTCTGCATGTGAACTGGCCTTGTAGCCCTTTGCTTGTGCTCGGACTGTGTGGTGACTTTGTGATCCACCCTAAGCTTGCTTTGCTTTTCTTGACTGGTCTTGTGACCTCTTGTTCTCCCCCACTTTGCATATGGGGGTGTATCAGAACATTATAGCTTATACATTTGTGTAGGCTGTAGTGGGGTAGCCCATAAGGGGTACAACCCAACTAGGGTTAGTACTTGTACCCAACTGTTTGCTAGTTCATTCATTCTCGTTCACAACATTCTAACACAGTTCACATGCAGTGTTATATAAAGAGCGCAAGCAGTACAGTGATCATAGCCTAGCAACAGTAAGCATGCAGGTATAAATACAGATGACAGTACAAGCAAATTCACGCAGTAAGCGAGTGAGGCAACGTAGGCGCAAGGCCTAAAACAGTAGAGAAGCACTGATGATCACCAGACTGAAGTGCCTTGGTGAATATGTCAGAAGTGTTGGCCCTGGTGGCCACGTACGCAAGACGAAGCTGACCACGCTGCTGCAAATCTCGAGCAAGGAAGTATCCCAAAGCGATGTGCTTCGTTCTGTGCTCCTGACACAAGGCAATCATGACCTTGTTGTCTACGTACAGAACTGGAGGCGAACGAGGCTGCTCTCCCAAGTCAGTCAGCAGGTTGGTGAGCCAGCGTAACTCCTGTGCAGCCATGGCCCCGGCGTAGATCTCAGCCTTACAACTGGAACTGAGAACCGAAGAGGAGCGGGTAGACCGCCAGGAAACAGAGCCGGAACCAAGGCTGAAGGTGTAACCCTGTGTCGGTAGGCGGGCCGCAAGGGGCGGCGCGCGGGGCAGCAGGGGCGGCAAGAGGGCCGCAAAGGGCGGCGCGAGGGGCTGCAGGGGCGAGCCGCGGGCTGCAGGGGCGAAGGGCGGGCCGCTAGGGGCGGCGCGCGGGCCTGCACGGGCGGCGAGCAGGGCAGCAGGGGCGGCGCGCGGGGCCTAGGGGCGACGGGCGGGCCGCAAGGGGTTGCGCGCGGGGCAGCAGGGGCGACGGGCGGGCCGCAAGGGGCGGCGCACGGGGCTGCAAGGGCTGCGAGGATGGCAGCAGGGACGGCGCGCGGGGCCTACGGGCGGCAGGCTGGCCGCAAGGGGCAGCGCGCGGGGCAGCAGAGGCGACGGCGGGCCTGTAGGGGCGGCGCGCTGGGCTGCAAGGGCGGCACGAGGGCAGCAGGGGCAGCGCGCTGGGCTGCAGGGGCGGCGCAAGGGCTGCTAGGGGCGGTGGGCGGGTCGCAAACGGGCGACGCGCGGGCTGCAGGGGCGGCGCGAGGGCCGTGACGAGGAGGCGGGTGGGCTGCCAGGGCAGCGCGCTAGCGGTAGGGGCGGGTCATGGGCTGCTAGAGGCAGCGCGACTAGCTGCTAGGGGCAGTTCGTGGGGCAGCTCTGTGGTGGGCCCTAAAAAAACGGTCCTAGCGAAGGACCTGCTCTGAAACCATATCAGAAGAATGAACGAGAATGAATGAACTATGAAAGAGTTGGGTACAAGTACTAACCCTTATTGGGTTGTACCCCTTATGGGCTACCCCACTATAGCCTACACGAAGTAAGCAATATAACATTCTGACACTATCCTCCCTGTCTTGTCCCTCTTCTTCTCTAAACAGACGCCTCCAGGGAGTATTGTTGCCTCCTCATGTCCTTGTGGCATGGCATTATGACAAGTAGCTTAGTGTCCACGTAGGAGCACCCACAAGACAAACACGTTCTTGCTGCTTGACGCCATGCGACACGGAATAGAACAGGTGATTTGTCATGGAGTAGAACGGAAGCGATATAATAGAATGCATCGTAACTCCTTCTCCTTTTGGCATGATTGACCCCATCGCATGCTTCATGCTCTACATTGTGACACACAGGTTTTGTAATAACTCTGAAGACGCCTAGAACCACTGTAACATCTCAAACCGCCACTGCTTGCCACATGGTACTTTACAAAGTGTCACCATTCCCTCCGCCTCGACCACAAAGCACTCCACAGCGCGGCCTGCCCACATCCTCAAAGAAAACCACAAGTCGAACACGTAAAACGCAGTGTGAAAATGTTCTCAAAAGGAGTAGACATCAAAGGTGAAAATAACACGGACTCAATACCGTAATTTACCTGAGTAATGCGACGAGAACGAAAAATAAAATCAAAACACCTTGTGAGAATTAACATCCTGAAGCAGGACACCCACCTTGCCGTGATTATGTTGTGTTTGGTCGGCTTTCTTCTCGTCTCCCCTCTAATCATCCCTTCTGTCATAATGTTATAGTGCTTATATTTGTGTAGGCTATAGTGGGGTAGCCCATACGGGGTACAACCCAATTAGGGTTAGTACTTGTACCCAACTGTTTCATAGTTCATCAATTCTTGTTCGTTAGTTTTGACATGGTTTCAGAGCAGGTCCTTCGTTAGGACCGATTTCTTGGGCCCACCACAACACTACCCCACTAGCCGCCCTGCTGCCCCTAGCGACCCTCGTGTCGCTCCTGCTGCCCCGCGCGCCGCCCTCGTGCGGCCCTGTCTGTCGACCCTAGGCCCCGGCGCCCCGTCGACCTTAGGCTCCCAGCGCCCCGTCGACCCTAGGCCCCGGCGCTCTGTCGACCCTAGGCCCCGCACGCCCCCGTCGACCCTCGGCCCCGGCCCGCCCCGTTGACCCTAGGCCCGCGCGCCCTATCGACCCTAGGCCCGCGCGCGCCCCGTCGACCTTAGGCCCCGGACCCGCCCCGTCGACCCTAGGCCCGCGCCCGTCCCGTCGACCCAAGGCCCCAGGTGCCCCGTCGACCCTAGGCCCCGGACCCGCCCCGTCGACCCTAGGCCCCCCCCCCCCCTTGTCGACCCTAGGCCCCGGCGCCCCGTCGACCCTAGGCCCGCGCGCGCCCCGTCGACCTTAGGCCCCCGGCTTGCCCCGTCGACCCTAGGCCCGCGCGCCCCGTCGACCCTCGGCCTCGGACCCTGCCCTTCGACCCTAGGCCCGCGCCCGCCCCGTCGACCCTAGGCCCCGGTGCCCCGTCGACCCTCGGCCCCGAACCCGCCCCGTTGACCCCAGGACCCTGCGCGCCGCCCATTCCTGGCCCGCCCCTCGCCCCTGCAGCCCGCGAGCCGCCCTTGCAGCCCCGCGCGCCGCCCCTGGTGGTCCCCTAGCCGCCCCTACTGCTCTGCTAGCCGCCCCTTGCAGCCCTCTCACCGCCTCTTGCAGCTCACTTGCCGCCCCTTGCTGCTGCCTGCCCTGTGCTCTGCGCTGCCCTGCTTCTCCCCGCTCTGCGTACTGCGCCACTATGGCTTCTCTCCGCGTGCTAGCGTTTGATCATGAGGGACGCCCTATACAGTTTGACACATGGCTTGACGACCTGCAGCTGTACCTACTGAGCGACTCTAGGGACAGCGTCTCGTTGTTTGACCACACCTCTGGCGCCTCTCCCGCCCCTTCCGCCACAGCTGACAGTGCGACTCGCTCACATTGGCTTACTCGTGATTCTGCTGCTCGCTTAGCCATTCGCAATCACCTGCCACTGGCCGAATGCGCTCACTTCGGACACCACAGGACAGCACATGCACTGTACGACGCTGTAGTCGCTCGCTACTCCTCGCCTGCCACTGCTGCTCTCGGCCGTCTGCTACTGCCCTACCTGTTCCCCGAGCTGTCCGCCTTTGCCACAGTAGAGGACTTGGTTTCCCACCTTCGCACTAGCGACGCTCGCTACCGTGTTGCCGCCCCAGCTGAGTTCCTTGACAGGAACCCACCCCTGATGTACATCACTCTCTACTTTATAGTCACCCACCTCCCTGACTCTCTTCACTCTGTCAGGGACCACTTTCTCTCACTTGACCCCATAGTCCTCACTGTTGACCTACTCGAGCAGCACCTCCTCGCAGCTGAGACTAGTGTAGTCGCTGTAGGTGCTGCTCGTGGCACTCCGCGCACGCCCTTCTTTGAAGGGTGCTCCCCCTCCCCCCTTGCCCCCTCCTACGCCTCTGCTGCTGCTGTTGACGTCCCTGTTGCTGAGGACCTCGAGGCTGCTTCTGCTAGTGCGAAGCTCCGCAGCAGCAAGGGCAGGGGTGGCAGGGGTGGTGGCGGTGGCAGCGCGGGTGGTGGTGGGGGCAGCGGTGGAGGCGGTGGAGGCAGTGGAGGTGGTGGCGGTAGTGGGAGTGGTGGTGGGAGTGGGGGCTTTGGTGGCGGCGGTGGAGGCAGCGGTGGGAGTGGCGATAGTGGCAGCGGTGGGAGTGGTGGCGGTAGGACTGGAGCTCAGCGTGGAGGTTCTGGAGGAGGCCAGAGGCAGCAGCAGCAGCCTCGGAGCGAGACCCCGTCGCCCCAGCAGCTTCATGAGTGGTTGTCTCAGCGTGGGGCATCTGGGGGTAGTGGTAGCTGCCCGTATGTCATTCGCACGGGTGACCGTGCTGGTCAGACATGCGGGAAGCCTTACACTCAGCACCGCTGCTTCTCCCGCCTCGACGACGCTTGGCGCGCTGAGTTTGGTAACGAGGTCGAGCGCCCCCGCTAGGCAGAGTTGCTTAGGTCTGGAGTTGCTATCTTTGACCTAGACTATGATGCTATCCTTGCTGCTATGCATGCTTTGTCTGTTAGTGCTGAGGGTGACTGTTACCTGTGTGTGCCGCCTGACCCAGGTATAGAGGCTGCTGCTCTAGGTGCTAGTAAGTCTGTTCTCCCTGGTACTGCGCCTGCTGAGGCCTTGCACACCTTCACACTTGACTCAGGTGCCTCACGCCGTTTCATTCGCGACAGCACCACCCTCACTCCTCTCTCTGCACCTGTACCGGTCAGACTGGCTGACCCCTCAGGGGGCCCAGTCGTTGCCCGTTCCTCCACTGTTCTATCTTATCCGGCGTTTCCATCCGGCTCACTGTCAAGTCTTCACCTCCCCTCGTTCTCTACGAACTTGGTGAGTACAGCTGCCCTCCAGGATGCGATGGTCACTACCACCACTCCTGGGGGTCAGTGTGTGTTGATCTGCATGTGTACACAGATGGGCCGTCACCTAGCCACGTTCACTCGTCGGCCAGGGTTGAGTCTGTACCCACTGTCTACCGATCCTCCTCAGGAAGCTGCGTCTGCCCAGGTGTCCGCGTCAGGTCAGGTAGCACCCGCTTGCTCGTGTCGCCTCCTGTCGCACCAGATTCTTCTGTGGCACCACCGCCTGGGTCACCCCTCCCTGCCACGCCTTCGTGGCATGCACTCCCGCCTCCTTGTCTCTGGTCTTCCCAGGTCTCTGCCTCCCCTCCCGCCCTCGCCTGCCCCGCTCTGCCTTCCTTGCGTCAAGGGGCGGCAGCGCACCGCTCCTCACTCCTCCTCGTTTCCCCCGACGACTGCTCCCCTGCAGACTCTCCACATGGACGTGTGGGGCCCAGCCCGTGTCAGTGGACAGGGCCGCGAGCGCTACTTTCTGCTGGTCGTTGACGACTACACGCGGTACACCACGGTCTTCCCCTTGCGCAGCAAGGGTCAGGTCGTTGATGTCTTGATCCCTTGGATACTCGCAGTACGTCTCCAGCTCCGCGAGCGGTTCCACCAGGACCTTCCTGTCCTGCGTCTGCACTCTGACAGAGGTGGTGAGTTCTCCTCCGACCTCTTGCGGGACTTCTGTCGTGGGGAGGGCATTCTCCAGTCGTTCACGCTTCCGGAATCCCCTCAGCAAAATGGGATTGCTGAGCGCCGCATTGGCTTAGTCATGGAGGTGGCTCGTACCTCCATGATCCATGCGACTGCTCCCTATTTTCTGTGGCCGTTTGCGGTCCGGTACGCTGCGCATCAGCTCAACCTCTGGCCCCGTGTCTCTTTGCCGGAGACCTCGCCCACATTGCGTTGGACAGGGGAGGTTGGCGATGCGTCGGTGTTCCGGGTCTGGGGCTCTCGTGCCTTTGTTCACGATATGTCCGCGGACAAGCTCTCTGCCCGTGCTATCCCCTGCATCTTCCTTAGCTTTCCCCCTGACGCGCCAGGCTGGCGATTTTACCACCCCACCTCGCACCGTGTCTTCCCCTCTCAGGACGTCATGTTTGACGAGTCGGTTCCCTTTTACCGTCTCTTCCCCTACCGCTCTGCCCCTCCCCTGCCCTCGCCGCTCTTCCTTGCTCCCGGTCCCCCTCCGGTAGACCCCCTCCCGCCCCAGGGTCCTGCTCCCTCAGGTGTGTCTCAGGTAGAACCTCTCCCTGGTACTGTGCCTGTTGAGGTAGGTGGCCACTCAGGTGCTGCTCGAGGTACTGCGTCTAGGGGTGCTGCGTCTGAGGGTGCGAAGCCTGGGGCGCTGAGACTGAGGGTGCCGGGTCTGGGGGTGCTGAGCCTGGGGGTGCGGAGCCTGGGGGTGCGGAGCCTGGGGGTGCGGAGCCTGGGGGTGCGGAGCCTGGGGGCGCTGAGTCTGAGGGTGCCAGGTCTGGGGGTGCTGAGCCTGGGGGTGCGGAGCCTGGGGGTGCTGAGCCTGGGGGTGCTGAGTCTGAGGGTGTGGAGTCTAGGGGTGTTGAGCCTCAGGGTACTGCTTCTTCTGGAGGTCCTGCGGGTGCTTCGCCACGACTGTCTCCCCGGTCGAAGCCTCTCTCCTCGCAGCAGCTGCGCGAGTGGTTAGCTCGGCGCACACGCCTTTGGAGTGGAGCTGCTGGAGCTGGAGCCGCTGGAGACACTGGAGACACTGGAGCTGGAGGTGCTGGAGTTACTGCTGGAGTTGGTGGTACTGGAGGTGCTGCGGCTGCTGTACCTGGAGGTGCTTGTACCAGGGGTACAGGAGCTGCCGGGACTGGTGGTGGTGGGGGCGCTGGAGCTGGAGACCCTACAGAGGCTGGAGGCGCTGGAGCTGGAGGCACTGGCGCTGGTGGCGCTGGAGCTGGAGGAGCTGGAGCTGGTGGAGCGGGAGCTAGAGGCACTGGCGCGGGAGGCGCTGGAGCAGGAGGTGCTGGAGCTGGGGGTGCTGCTGGTTCTGGTGCTGGATGCACTGTGGGGCCGCGACCGCACTTTGGGAGCTGCCCTACATGCCTTGAGACCAAGTTCACGAAGTTTCCCTTCAGCAGCGGCATGGGACCAGCCAAGGCCCCGCTCGCACTTGTGCACATGGATGTGGTGGGCCCTACGAGGGCCCCTTCTCTCTCGGGCAGCCGCTACTTCTTAACCATTGTGGACGACCACACGCGTGCCGTGCGGGTGTACCCTCTCCAGACTAAGGGGGAGGTGGCAGCGGCTGTTCTTAAGGAGTGGATGCCGAGAGCTCAAAGGGAGAGCGGACACAAGGTGAAGGTGATCCGCACTGACAACGGGGGAGAATTCATTGGCGCTGATTTTGAGGCGGTGCTGAAGAAGAAGGGCATTCAGCATCAGCTCACAGTGCCCTACAACCCTCAGCAGAACGGTGTGGCTGAGCGCTTCAACCGGACCCTGCAGGAAGGTGCTCGCACTCTCCTTGGGCGTGCAGGGCTGCCGGATCCGTTTTGGGTGACTGCACTGCGGCAGGTCGCCCTTGTGAAGAACAGGGTGTTGGCGACTGTGGGGGACAAGCAGTGGGTCCCCTACACCAAGTGGTATGGGAGTGCACCAGCAGTCAACATGCTGAGAGCCTACGGCTGCATGGTGGTGTTTCATGTGCCTAAGGAGAAGAGGGGAAAGTTGGAGGCTTCTGGGAGATGGGGAGTACACTTGGGGCTTGCTAAGGATCACAAGGGCTGGTTGATATGGGACTTGACCAGCCAGCAGCTGACTGTGTCAAGGGATGTGAAGTTCCTCGAGTCCTTGTACTACAAGGAGTGGAAGCAGCAGCAGCAGAAGCTTCCTACTACACCGCTGATCATTGAGGCCGATGAGGTGCAACGGCCTTCGAGGCAAGTGCAGGTCACTGTCTTAGATGAGGAGATCTCTGGGGTGACTGAGGATGGGGGAGAACCTGAGGTGGAGGAGCAACAGCAGCAGCAGCAGCAGCAGCAGCAGCAGCAGCAGCAGCAGCAGCAGCAAGATGCTCCACCACGTGCCCAACGTCCGCTTGACCGTCCTAGGAGGGATGTGCGCCCTCCTAATAGGCTGACCTATCCTAGTTTTGGAAAGCCAAAGGTGGTACGGGCTGGGAGTATGGCTGAGCAGTGTGATGAGGATGAGATAGCACACTGCTACTGGGCAGCCGTCCCTGAGCCCAAGACGCTAGCTGAGGCCTTGAGTGGGCCCGATGCTGAAAAATGGAAGCAAAGTGTGAAGGAGGAGTATGACTCTCTGCTGGAGAATGAAACATGGGAGCTGTGTGAGCTGCCTCCTGGGAAGAAGGCCATTTCTTCCAAGCTGATCTTCAGGCACAAGTACGGACCTGATGGGGAGCTGACCCGCTACAAGTCAAGGCTTGTGGCTAAGGGGTTCTAGTAGACAAAGGGGAAGGACTTTGACGAGATCTTTGCTCCTGGATCAAGCAGATGGACATCACAACTGCTTTCCTCAATGGGATCATCCTAGAGGAGCTGTACATGCTATAGCCTGAGGGGTTGGATGATGGGAGCAGCAGGGTGTGCAGGCTCAAGAAGGCCATCTATGGCCTGAAGCAGGCTCCTCGCGCATGGTACCACAAGCTAGAGAGACACTGCTGGCTGGGGGTTTCAAGAAGAGCGAGTGTGATCACAGCTTGTTCCTGCTGCAAGAGAAGGAGCAGTTCCTCATGCTCCTGGTGTATGTGGATGACATCCTTCTCCTCTCTGAGTCATCTGCAATGATTGAGCATGTGGAGGAGATGCTGGAGATGCAGTTCAAGTGCTCGAAAATGGGAGATGTCAAGTATTACCTTGGGATGCATGTGGAGAGAGACCTTGACAAGGGAGTGTTGAGGTTGCACCAGAGGAAGTACTGTGAGGGGCTGGCTGAGAAGTATGGGCTGCAAGATGGAGGAAAGCCAGCCACCCCACTACCTTCGGGTTTCATTGTGGAGCCCTGTACTGATGAGGAGGTGGTGGGTGAGAGTGACAGGAAGCTGTTTCATTCCATGGTGGGGGCACTCAACTATGCGACAAACCACACGCGGCCTGACATTGCCTTTGCTACATCCAGGCTTGCTAGTGTGGTCTCACGCCCCAGTCATGAGCAGCTAGAAGCGGCCAAGAGGTTGGTCCGCTATGTGAGTGCTACATCATCTGTGGGTTTGAAGTATAGTGCTGTGCGACAGAGGCTGCAGAGGGGTGCAGCTGATTTGAGCAAGGGGGAGATGCTCTTGACTTGCTACACCGACGCTAGCTTCAACTCTGTAAAGGCGGATGGCACCAGCATTGGAGGCTATGTGTGCCTGTTTGGAGGTGGTGCAGTGAGCTGGAGCAGCAAGAAGCAGAACGAGGTGGGGCTGTCCTCGTGTGAGACTGAGTACATGGCCCTTCATCATGTGGTGAAGGAGGTGGTGTGGCTGAGGCGTTTGTTGGAGGAGATCGGAGTGTGTCAGAGGGAGCCGACAGTAATGTTTTGTGACAATGAGTCGGCTGTGAAGCTTGCAGAGAATGCATGTCTTCATGGCCTGACAAAGCACATCAGGCCAAAGTGGCACTGGGTGAGGAGGCTCCTGGACAAGGAAGTGCGGCTGGAGATTGTGAAGACCTATCAGCAGGCGGCTGACATTCTCACCAAGCGCCTGGCTGAACCTGAGCACTACAAGTGCATGAAACTTGCTGGGATGAGTGTGCATTGAGGGTGCATGCTTGAGCTTTGGCATGTGGGATGATGGTAGGCAGCCTGAGGGGGAGTTTGTTATGTGATGCTATCATTTGGATTCACGTCTGTCTGCCTCCCATCATATGTTCGTGTGTTGCATGCGTGGTGTGAGCGTGTGCAAGAATTTGTGTTTGGTGTTGTTTGGATTTTCTGAGTGTGTGTGAATGTTATTTGGCTTGAGAAGATATCTGAATTGACTCCTCTGCTCAAGAGCTTCCCGACGAACCGAGAATCGCCGCGATCGGAGCAGGAACGAGAAAGATATGATCGTTCGAAGTTTTGATTGAGATGCGACGACTATGGGAATTTGCGGGTTGACTCGATATGGGGTACAGACTTTTGGGGGTTGGGAAATTCGTCACCATCACTGTAGATGATGCCAAGTGGTTCGGAGAAGCCAAACCAGGTTGGCAAGTGTGGCCAAGTTGGGTGAGGTGGATGGCATGAGTTGGGAAAGTGACAAATGTCAAAGTTGGGGTGCCTATAGAGAGGGGAATTGTGTGGTATGGGGTTTCCTTGGTTGGGGACTCCCTTGAGACCTTCCCTCTCGTCCTCCTCATCCCCTCCTACCTGGTTCTATTGCTACTCCAACTTTCTTGTGTGAACTTGTGAGATAATTGTGATTGAGCTACGTTTTCTATGGCAGCATACCCCCTAGTGCGCCGAAATTCATAACTCGAGTTATACTCCATATTTTGATACTATTCAAATTGGGAAAGATATCCACGGTCAAGGGCTGCAACATACTCGAGTTTGAGAGAATTCTGACAGAGCGTTTTTTGTCGACAACGTTTCTTGTGACGACGACTTTTCTGTCCAGAATTGTAGTTGACGATTTTGAGATATTTCAGCCCCCAATCTTCATATACTCCGTCCTTAGTCTCTAACATCCATAAGGGGTACAACCCAATTAGGGTTAGTACTTGTACCCAACTCTTTGCTAGTTCATTCATTCTCGTTCATGATTCTGACATGGTTTCAGAGCAGGTCCTCCTCTAGGACCGTTCTTTTTTCCTTGGGGCCCACCACAGCGCTACCCCGCTAGCAGCCCTCTGCAGCCCTCGTGCTGCCCCTCCTTCCTGTCGCGACCCGTAGGCCCCTAGGCCCCGGCCCGTCGCCAACCCTAGCCCGGCCCGACGCCCCTAGGCCCCTCGCCCCTTGGCGTCGCTCGTCGCCCCTAGCCCGCCCCCCCCCAGTCGCCCGTCGCCCCTAGCCTAGGCCCCACGGCCCCTCGCGACCAGTCGCCCCTAGCCTAGGCCCCTCGGCCCCACGACCCCAAGGCCCCGCGGCCCGTTGCTCCGTCGCCCCTAGCCTAGGCCCCTCGGCCCCACGGCCCCTCGCGACCCGTCGCCCCTAGCCTAGGCCCAGGCCCCGCGGCCCGTCGCCCCGTCGCCCCTAGCCTAGGCCCCTCGGCCCCACGGCCCCTCGTGACCCGTCGCCCCTAGCCTAGGCCCAGGCCCCGCGGCCCGTCGCCCCGTCGCCCCTAGCCTAGGCCCCTCGGCCCCACGGCCCCTCGCGACCCGTCGCCCCTAGCCTAGGCCCAGGCCCCGCGGCCCGTCGCCCCGTCGCCCCTAGCCTAGGCCCCTCGGCCCCACAGCTCCTCGCGACCCGTCGCCCCTAGCATAGGCCCATGCCTCGTCGGCACGTCGCCCCGTCGCCCCGCGGCCCCTCTCGTCGCCCTAGGCCCCCGGCCCCTTCGTTCCTGGCCCCGCGGCCCGACGCACCTAGGCCCCCCGGCCCCTCGGCCCCTTCGCCCCTGGCCCCTCGGCCCCGTCGCCCTAGGCCCCCGGCCCCTCGGCCCCTTCTTTCCTGGCCCCGCGGCCCGATCCCTCCTATGCCCCCTGCACCTCGGCCCCTTGGCCCCTCGGCCCGATCCCCCCCTAGGCCCTCGGCCCCTCGGCCCCTAGGCCCCTCGGCCCCTTGGCCCCTCGGCCCCTTGGCCCCTCGGCACCTGGCCCCGCGGCCCGACCCCCCCTAGGCCCCCGGCACCTCGGCATCTTGGCCCCTTGGCCCCTCGGCCCCTCGGCCCCTCGGCTCCTGAACCCCCTGCCCCTCGGCCCCTGCTGCTGCTCTTGCTACTGCTACTACTGCTGCTGCTACTGCTGCTATTGCTACTGCTGCCACTGCTGCTCCTGCGTACTGCGGCCCGATGGCTTCGCTTCGAGTTCTCGCGTTTCATCATGAGGGCAGACCGATTCAGTTTGACATGTGGCTTGACGATCTGCAGCTGTACCTACTGAGCGATTCTAAGGACAGTGTTTCACTGTTTGACCTAGCGTCAGGCGCCGCTACTGCCCCTCCCGCCACAGCTGACAGTGCGACTCGCTCAGAGTGGCTTACTCGCGACGGTGCTGCCCGCTTAGCCATTTGCAACCACCTGCCGTTAGCCGAATGCGCTCACTTCGGACAATAGAGGACAGCACAGGCACTGTACGACGCTGTCGTCGCTCGCTACTCCTCGCCTACCACTGCTGCTCTAGGCCGCTTGCTTCTGCCCTACCTGTTCCCCGAGCTGTCAGCATTTGCCACGGTAGAGGACCTTGTTTCCCACCTGCGTGCTAGTGACACTCACTACCGCGCTACCGTCCCTGCTGAGTTCCTTGACAGGAACCCGCCCCCGATGTTCATCACCCTCTACTTCATAGTCACTCGCCTCCCTGACTCTCTTCGCTCTGTCAGGGACCACTTTCTCTCACTTGACCCCACCACCATCACTGTTGACCTACTCGAGGAGCACCTCCTCGCAGCTGAGACTAGTGCAGTTACTGTAGGTGCTACTCGTGGCACTCCGCGCACGCCCTTCTTTGACGGGTTACAGGGTTACACCTTCAGCCTTGGTTCCGGCTCTGTTTCCTGGCGGTCTACCCACTCGTCTTCGGTTCTCCGCTCCAGTTGTGAGGCTGGGATCTACGCAGCGGCCATGGCTGCACAGGAGCTACGCTGGCTCACCTACCTGCTGACTGACTTGGGAGAGCAGCCTCGTTCGCCTCCAGTTCTGTACGTAGACAACAAGGCCATGATTGCCTTGTGTCAGGAGCACAGACTGGAGCACAGAACGAAGCACATCGCTCTGCAATACTTCCTTGCTCGAGAGTTGCATCAGCGTGGCCAGCTTCGTCTTGCGTACGTGGCCACTAGGGCCAACACTGCTGATATATTCACCAAGGCACTTCCGCCTGGTGATCATCAGCGCTTCTCTACTGTGTTAGGCCTTGTGCCTATTTTGCCTCACTTGCTCACTGCTTGACTCTGCTTGTACTGTGATCTATATATATACCTGCATGTTTACACTTTCTAGGGTATGATCACTGTATTGTTTGCTCTCTTTATATATAGCTCTGCATGTGAACTGGCCTTGTGGCCCTTTGCTTGTGCTCGGACTGTGTGGTGACTTTGTGATCCACCCTGAGCTTGCTTTGCTTTCTTGACTGGTCTTGTGACCACTTGTTCTCTCCCACTTTGCCTATGGGGGTGTGTCAAAATGTTTTAGTGCTTACATTTGTGCAGGCTATAGTGGGGTAGCCCATAAGAAGTACAACCCAATTAGGGTTAGTACTTGTATCCAACTGTTTCATAGGTATCCATTCTTGTTCGTTAGTTTTGACACCTTCCTCCCCTCTCTCATCCATTCCTCCCCTCTCTCATCCCGTCCTCCCCTCTCATCCTTTCCTCCCCTCTCTCGTCCCTTTCCCCTCTCTTGTCGCTATCCTCCCTGTCTTGTCCCTCTTCTTCTCTAAACAGACGCCTCCAGGGAGTATTGTTGCCTCCTCATGTCCTTGTGGCATGGCAGATGACAAGTAGCTTAGTGTCCACAAAGGAGCACCCACAAGAAAAACCCGTTATTGTTGCTTGACGCCATGCGACACGGAATAGAACATGTGATTTGTCATGGAATAGAACGGAAGCGATATAATAGAATGCATCGTAACTCCTCCTCCTGGCATGATTGACCCCATCGCATGCTTCATGCTCTGCATTGTGACACATAGGTTTTGTAAAAAAACTGAAGAGACCTAGAACCACTGTAACATCTCAAACCGCCACTGCTTGCCACATGGCACTTTACAAAGCGTCACCATTCCCTCCGCCTCGACCACAAAGCGCTCTACAGCACGGCCTGCCCACATCCTCAAAGAAACCCACAAGTCAAACGCGTAACACGCAGTGTGAAAATGTTCTCAAAAGGTTTAGACGTCAAAGGTGAAAATAACACGGACTCAATACCGAAATCACATTGAGTACTGCGACGAGAACGAAAAAAAATAATCAAAACACCTTGTGAGAATTAACATCCTGAAGCATTCACCTGATATTTTTCCTGTTAGGGCAACAATATTATACACACATTTTTCTGAAACACCTTCAAAATGCTTCGAGCTGAATCCTTCGTAACAACGATGGGTGTGTTGACCCAGAAGAAACCCGTTCTGAATTTCCAAGTACATAAATCGGACGGCTGACATGAGCCAGAAAATTCAATCTGGGGAAAGGCAATCCCTGTACACTATCAACCCAACTTCTCCCGAGTCCCCCTCGCTGTCCAACAACAAGCCCCACACCACAATCCCCCTCGTTGCACTCGCTGCCCAACACGTTGTGTTGCCCAGAAAGAATAACATCTGGAAAGGGGGAAACCGAAAGCAGAACATAACTAGCCAACATTACCCACTTGGACGGCACCTGAGTCGTTTTATGTGAAGGCATCTGCGGTGCGAGAGGTCAACTTCACCTGAATTAGACCCTTAATAGTTTTCAGGTAACCCATCAGATAGCAGGCTGTTGTACGAGCCCCGCGAAAACATTTGCAATCCCCATCCCAGGTTCCAGGACCATTTCCTGCGACTCGTTCAATCTTCCCATCACAATCATTGGCCCTAATCAATCCCCCCCACTCCCGACACCTACCCTACCTCTCCAGGCACTGAGGAGCAGGAATCCAGGTACAAAGGCAACGAGGCAACACTGATTTTCCAGAACACCAGGCTCAATCCAGGGTAATCCATAGTTGCTGAAAGTCAGAAGCTCACTTGTGTAGTAGATTTGAGAGTAATCCCGAGCCAGTCCTCCACGATGGCGCGTCTGGCTTTCCTCGTCGCATCTCTGTCAGTGCTTCTGGTGGTGGCTTCTGCTGAGAAGCCAACCCTTCAGACTGGACCCAGCAACCCGACGGTCAACGTCGATCAAGCCAAGGGCGCTAATGGCGTTGTGACGAACGTTCCTACTAGCGTTGAAAAGGCGGCGGAAGACGGCAAGCTGGCTTCATTGAAGGGAACGACCGTCGTGAGCACGACCACTGACAGTATGCTGTTGGTGGCCGTGAAAAACTCCGCATGGAACGCCATGAAGTGTAAGAACGGCATGAAGGGCATGGACGCGATCGGCAAGGGCGCGTGCACTCCTTCTAACTGCTCCTTCGGTGGCATCCCCGCCAAGTGGAAGACGTCGAACCTGCTCAAGAACAAGCTGGGTGTGGAGGTGTACGTGAAGGGCAACCCTCTGACGATCAAGAAGGCTTCCCCGCAGACGTGCTGCAACTCGTGCGCGGGTTACCCTGGCTGCACGTACTGGCAGTACATCCCCGACATTACCATCGACGGCAAGAAGTCGGACGGCGCGTGC
Source organism: Closterium sp. Naga37s-1 (assembly GCA_947471745.1). Lineage (NCBI taxonomy): Eukaryota > Viridiplantae > Streptophyta > Zygnematophyceae > Desmidiales > Closteriaceae > Closterium > Closterium sp. Naga37s-1. The sequence continues at coordinate 193,856 of CANJKZ010000862.1, forward strand.
TACCTGGTGCACGACAACATTGACTTCACGTGCGGTGAGATGACGGCGCAGTACGCGACGGACTCGAAGCCCATTCAGCTGCAGGTGCGCACGGGCGGCGAGTGCAACCCCTCGTCGAAAATCGTCAACGACCCGCATCTGGTGGGCGCGTACGGGACGCACTTCGACTTCAACGGGCGCCCCGACAAGGCGTTCTGCCTGCTGGCCGACAAGGACCTCCACATCAACATGCTGCTGCGCGGGTACTATTCGGACGATACGGAGAACGCGGCGCTGGTGGTGGACGGCAAGGCCGTGCACACGTGGATCAAGGAGCTCGGCATCGTGTGGTTCGCCAACGGCGCCGACCACAAGGTGCGTCTGGCGGCGCGCGGCGGCAAGCAGCAGGAGCGCGGGGACGGATTCATGAAGACGATCGAGATCGACGGCAAGCAGATGCCCAAGATGAGCGTCGGCGACGAGGTGACGACCGAGGGCGGCCTGACTCTGCGATTCGCGGCCCTGGAGAAGGAGGGTCCCTATGACGTGGATTACTACACCCTCGTCATCGATGGCCTCGTGGGTCTCGACCTGAGGCTGCGCGTCGCCAACCCCAAACTGCAGACGCCCAACGACGCCGAGGCGCACATCAACGTCGGGATTGTCGAGCTGGAGCACACCGACGACGTGCACGGCGTGCTCGGCCAGACGTACCGCCCCGACCACGCGGAGCGCGCCGCCAACTTCCAGAAGCTGATCGCGAACCTGCACCGTCCGATCTCGGCGGAAAGCGAGGAGGGCGCTGGGTTCCTCGACGGCACTCCCCGCATGTACGAGTCTAGCTCCGTGCTCTCCGTGGACTGCGCGTATACCGAGTACCACCGCGCCAAGCAGCTGAGCCCCGTGCAGCAGTACGAGATGGAGCCCCTCAACTAGACCCGGTACTTGTAAACTGGTGGGCTGATTTGGTCGGCTGAGTTGTGCGCAGAATTCCTGTGCATGTGTATTGTAGGTAGGCTGGTTTAGCATACTAGTGTTATTTATTCTTTAATGTAACCAAACTACTAGTCATCTTGATGGCCAAACCGTGGTGTAACCAGCGCCAAAATTTTACTTCTGTACTACAATGAAGGTGCACATTCCTGGGCGCGGTTATGGCGCAACCAACCTGGTCATTCTGACACCAACCTGGCGCAAACTTCCATTTAGAGAGCGTAGTTCCTGTTGGAAACAATTAATTTAGCGCCTCTGTCGTGTCGAAACACCAAGTCGGAAGCGAAGCGAAACATATCGAAGCATTAGTGAGTCAACCCTCGGAGGTTGAACAACTGCTGGAGGTTATGCGAAAGTCAAAGGTCAGCGACTTTTGACCTGACAAATACAGCGCAAGGACAAACGACTGACTCTCTATTGAGCAGTTGCCCGAGTCGTCACTGTGTCGAACCGCAACAGCAACAGCAAAACGGTTATTAACTGTATCTCTTCGTATTCCTTGTATTCTTATAAAAGCTTGTATCCCTTTGTTTTAATCAATCTACTTTGCCCTCACATACTAGCGCAAGGTGGTTCACGAAGTTCTTATTTAACGCTTCCGCTATTACATTGTCCTACTCAGAATTTAGTCCTGCAAAGATCCTAAGGGCTTTTCTCAGCCCAACAGTTCCCACCATAATTATGCATAAACTAAGCGACAATTCCCTAGTGCCACTATGACTGTGCCCGGAGGGTAATATCTCCACCCCTCCACGCGTACATGCAGGTCCCATGGCATGCTATTGTGAACATCGTGGCTAGCTCGCAACGTCATCGCCTGGCAGACACGTTGTTTTCCCATCAACGCAACCGTGACCAGGGCTGACGTTTCATTTTAAGCTTCCCTGATTCCGGGGAAAATTTTCCCCCTCTATTATGGGTGCACATTTTCCAGAAAAGCAGTACCCTGATTACTCAGGGTTGTAAAGTAGTTAACACTGATTGTTCAGGGTCGAGAACTGAACATCAGAGTAGTAACGCACGCTTTGTTACCGGGGAAAATATCCCCACTCTCCATAAAGTCTGCGCGCTGTGTATATCTGACAGGTTTCCGCTGTCATAGCCTATTTCCGCTGACAGAGCCTATTTCGACCAATCCCAGCAAAGTATATCTGACAGATTTCCGCTGTCAGAGCCTATTTCGACCAATCCCAGCAAAGTATATCTGACATTGCAGATTCACGCGATCTCGATGGTAGGTGTATCAGAACGAAGTTTCGAAGAAACTTCGTCTCGATAAAGCGGGAAGGGGGGGGGGATTACGCACATGTGGGGGGATCACTGCGATCAATCCAAGGCGGGGTCATCGGAAGGAAACTTCCGAGAAACTTCCTCTCGATAAGTCAAGGTCCACACAGTCGATACTCTGTTAAGTCAGGGTCCACTAACAGCCTAGTCTGTTACACTGTACTCAAAATCAGGGATAGCTAAACTATTACTCTGATTGGATCAGGGCTGGAAATTCAATAACTCTGAAATTTTAGTCTCCACGAAGTGGAAAGCCTGAAATCACCCTGAAATCAGGGTAATTACCCAGATAAAATCAGCACTGGCCGTGACGTGGCGAATGTGCACCGGGAAGCTTACGTGCTCAATGTTCACGATTCCCAACATTTATCTCATTTCCCGCCACACAGCCATCTAGAGCACCTGCACGTTGGACACTTTCTGCAAAACAAAACAAAGAAGGAACCAACTCTTAGAAGCTAGGCATGAGTGATGTCGACTATCGAGAAGGTTGGTACAAGAAAAATGAACCTAAGGGGTTGTACCCCACAGTGTGTACCCCACTAAGCCTACCCAAAATATAACATAGATATACATATGTTTGACACACCCCCATAGGCAGAGTGGGGGAGAACAGAGGGTCACAAGACCAGTCAGGAAGTGCAAAGCAAGCTCAGGGTGGATCACAACGTCACCACGCAGTCTGAGCACAAGCAAGAAGGCCACAAGGCCAGTTCACATGTAGAGATATATATGTAACAACAACAGTACAGTGAAATCTACCTACAAGAACAAGCATGCAGAAATACATATAAATCATGGTACAAACAAAGCCTACAGCAAGTGAGGAAGAGTGGGCACAAGGCCTAACAAAGTGCAGAAACGCTGATGATCACCAGGCGGAAGTGCCTTGGTGAATATATCAGCAGTGTTGGCCCGAGTGGCTACGTAGGTAAGACGAAGCTGGCCATGCTGCTGCAGCTCTCGAGCAAGAAAGTAACGGAGAGCGATGTGCTTCGTTCTGTGCTCCAGTCTGTGCTCCTGACACAAGGCAATGGCGGCCTTGTTGTCGACGTACAGCACTGGAGGAGAACGAGGCCGCTCTCCCAAGTCAGTCAGCAGGTAGGTGAGCCAGCGAAGCTCCTGTGCAGCCATGGCTGTGGCGTAGATCTCAGCCTCACAACTGGAGCCGAGAACTGAAGACGAGCGTGTAGAACGCCAAGAAACTGAACCAGAGCCAAGGCTGAAGGTGTAACCCTGTGACGACCGCTGCGTAGCCTGGTCGTCAACCCAAGAAGCGTCCGAGTGACCAGTGAGGACAACGTCACCCCGTCCTCCAAGCACGAGCCCCATGCCCGATGTACTGCACAAGTAGCGTAGTACCCTCTTGGCAGCATCCATGTGCACCTTTCGGTGCCGACCAGGAGCCACGTAGCGAGCCAGAAGGCCAAGAGGGTACGCAAGGTCAGGACGAGTGCAAGTCATCAGGTACATGAGGCAGCCCACTAACTCTGGGTAAGGACCACTCGACTCTACGGACTCGTCCGAAGGTGGAGCTGAGAGCAAGTGACCTGTAGCCAGAGGAGTGGCCTGTGCTGAGGACCAGGTGAAACCGAAGCGCTGAAGGACCTGCTGCACCATGTGTGACTGAGTCAGTGTGATGGTGCGGCGTGCTCTGTCCCGGGTGATCTGCAAGCCAAGATAGCTGCGCAGCTCACCCAAGTCTATGCACGTGTGTCTCTTCTGCAGCTCCGACTTCACCAGGGCGAGAGCCTCAGTGTCAGCAGTGGCAAAGACCAAGTCGTCGACGTACACGAGGATGTAGAACGGCGGCAGCGAAGTGTCGGTGCGCAGAAACAGCGACGGGTCAGCAGTCGACGGAGCAAACCCAAGAGCCGCAAGTGTCGTCCTCAGTGTGTCGTGCCACTCACGTGGCGCCTGGCGGAGACCGTAGACCGGCCGCCGGAGGCTCCACTGGGTACCAGGAGGGAACGACCCAGTGAAGCCAGGAGGGCGGCGCAGCCAAATCTCCTCGTGCAGGCTGCCCTGTAAGAAGGCTGTGCTGAAGTCAAGAGAGTGAAGCTCGTAGTCACGCTGAGCGGCAACGTGCAGCATCACCCGAAGAGTGGTCATCTTCGGGGTGGGGGAGAAGGTCTGGAAGAAGTCAACTCCCTCTCGCTGACTGAAGCCTCGAGCCACGTAACGAGCCTTGAAGACAGGCGGAGAACCTGGCGGCCGCTTCACCCTGAAAATCCACATGCCACTGACAATGTTCGCCCCAGGAGGGGGAACCTCGTCGACGTAGGTGCCTGTGGACTTCCAGGATGCCATCTCTGCGTCCATGGCTGTCTGCCACTGAGAAGAGTACTCACCCGCGATCGCCTCAGCGTAAGAGCGCGGGGTAGGGATGTCTGGTGCATCCGGGTCTCCCTCAGGGGCAAGCAGCATGGATACGAGATGAGGCGCAGCAGCTGCAAGACACTCAAGGTCCTCCTGCCTGTCCTCAAGGACGTCCGTGCCAAGAGCACACTCACCCCCGACGGACGTAGGACAGACAGACGTAGACTCAGCAACAAGACTGGCGGCGTAGTCTAGACGACAGTGAGCAGCAAAGGCAACAAGCTCAGTGACTAAGGCAGACGCAGCAGCAGACTCAAACGACGGGTCAGTGACAACAGTGGCAAGCAGACGCGTGACAGTAGAGTGCTCAGCACGAAACCGGTCAGACGCAGGGTCAGCAACGACAGGCAGAGAGGACGCAAGGGGAGGCGGCAGAGGAACACGCGGGGAAGGAGAGGAAGGACGACGAACTACAAGGGGAGGGCCGGAGACAGCCGGCTGGCACTGACGAGGAACACGACGACCGGAACTGACAGGGGAGACAGGCCGCGACACAGGCTCACGACGCTCTGCAAGGCCACCAGGCTGCTCTGTGTACGGAGAAGGAGCAGGCAGCGGTGAGCCAGGCTGTAACGGAAGACCAGTAGACGAGGGAAGACTGAGAACCTGGCGAAGTGCAGAGTCAGGTGGTGGCTCAGACGACGGAGACGGCGGAGCAAAGAACAGGCGCGGCTGAGCAGTGCCACCAGCAGCTCCAGCACCTCCAGCAGCTCCAGCACCCCCAGCATCTCCAGCACCTCCAGCGGCTCCAGCACCTCCAGCAGCTCCAGCACCTCCAGCAGCTCCAGCACCTCCAGCACCTCCAGCACCTCCAGCAGCACCACCACCAGCCCCAGCAGCTCCTGTACTCCCATTACGAGCACCTCCGGGACCAGCGACACCAGGAGAAGAACCACCAGTAGGAGAGCCCTGAGGTGCAGAAGTGGGAAGCCGACGGCGACCGTACCAGTCGTGCAGCTGCTGGGAGGTGAGGGGCACACGCGGACGAAGACGGCTACTCCAAGGAGACCGCGTAACAGCAGTCTCAGAACCCTCAGGCAACTCACCCCCAGACGCAACACTCCCAGGCTCAGCACACACAGGCTTAGCACCCCCAGACGCAGCACCTCTTGACGCAGTACCCCGAGACGAGGCACCTCCAGGCTCCACACGCTCAGCGCCCCCAGACTCAGCACCCCAAAGCTCCGCACCCCCAGGGACAGCACCACTCCCACCAAGACCGGAGTCACCAGTGACCTCAACAGGCGCAGGCGCGGGGGGGTCTACCTGAGAGACACCTGAAGGAGCAGGACCTGGCGCGGGGAGGGGGTCTACCTGGGGAGGACCTGGTGCGAGAAAGAGCGGCCGGGGGGGGGGGGGGCGAGGAGCAGTGCGGTAGGGGAAGAGGCGGTAAAAGGGGACCGACTCGTCAAAGGTGACGTCCCGAGACGCAAAGACACAGCCATAAAACTGCCAGCCAGGCGCGTCAGAGACAAAGCCAAGGAAGACGTAAGGAATGGCGCGAGGGGAGAGCTTGTCCGCGGTGGTATCGCGGACAAAGGCACGAGCACCCCAGACCTGGAAACGCGACGCGTCGCCAACCTTCCCCATCCACAGCAGTGTGGGCGAGGTCTCCGGCAAGGAGACACGGGGCCAAAGGTTGAGCTGATGCGCGGCGTATCGGACCGCAAACGGCCACAGAAAATGGGGGGCAGCCGCATGGATCATGGAGGTACGAGCGACCTCCATGACTAAGCCAATGCGGCGCTCAGCAACCCCATTTTGCTGCGGAGAGGCCGGAAGCGTGAAAGTCTGGCGGATGCCGTGCTCCGCACAGAAGGCTGCCAAGAGGTCTGAGGAGAACTCACCACCTCTGTCAGAGTGCAGACGCAGGACAGGAAAGTCCGACTGGAACCGCTCGCGGAGCTGGAGACGAGAACGCGGATCCAGGGGATCAAAACATCAGGGACATCCGCCTTGCGCTGCAAGGGGAAGACCGTGGTGTAGCGCGTGTAGTCGTCGACAACCAGCAGGAAGTACCGCTCGTGGCCCTGTCCACGGACGCAGGCTGGGCCCCACACGTCCAGGTGGAGAGTCTGCAGTGGAGCCTCTGTGGGAGGGAACGAGGAGGAGTGAGTGTGAGAGAATTGACGAGAGAAATAAGTGAGAAAGGATGATTGCACTAGAAAGCAATTGGTTACATTTAGGAAACCCTAACAGGATTGTACTCACTATTGAGTACCCCACTGCAGACTAGAGAAACATGATATTCTGACACACCCCCATAGTCAAAGTGGGGTATGATCAGCACAAGAAGCAAAGCAAAGCAAGCTCAGGGTGGATCACAATGTCACCACACATTCTGAGCACAAGTACAAGAAGCAACAGTTTATAGTTCACAGCAAATAAGTAAAGCTAGAGGCTATCACAGAGGGCAAGTGAGGAGGGTGGACTAATAGGAAAGGAGAGAGGGGGCAACGGCGGAAGCTGCAGACACACGGGCAACAGGAGCGGCTCGCACTGTGGCTACCGGAGGCGCACCTCCGGACTACAGGAGTAACTGACTCCGCGGCTAAGACGAGCGGCAGGAGCAACGGACCCACGGGCGACTGGCGCAGCGGCATCACTGGGCTACCGGAAGCGCACCTCCGGACTACTGGCACTGCTAGCAACACGACGGCTACCTCCACCCAACCTCCCTCTACTGCCGCACCCCCCATTCACACACCCCCTGCTACACCCCTAGGTTCACTCACACCCCACCCCCTAGCACCACTCCGTCGACTCACACACACCCACCCCCCTCAGCGGCAGCTGCAGCAGTGGGAGACGGAGTAGGAGGAGGAGCAGGGGATGCCACACACCCGCCACCCCCATACCCTCCCCCACTGCTGCACCTGCAGCAGGGGATGGAGGAGAAGGGGCGGGGGGGGGGGGGGGGGGGTGTGCTGTGCATGGCGCGTGCAGAGGGCAGCAGGGCGCACGGGGCGCACAGGGCAGCAGGGCAGCAGGGCGCGCGGGGCGCACAGGGCTGCAGGGCGCGCGGGGCGCACAGGGCAGCAGGGCAGCAGGGCGCACGGGGCGCACAGGGCAGCAGGGCGCGCGGGGCGCAGCAGGGCTGGCGGGTTGGCCACACCCGCCACCCCCATACCCTCCCCCACTGCTGCACCCGCAGCAGAGAGATGGGGGGGGGGGGCAGGCAGGTGCTGCAGGTCCCCTCCCCCCACTGCCGCATCCGCACCAGGGGGATGGCAAATCCCCTCCCCCCACCCCTCCCCCCTCTGCTGCTCCCCCAGCCAACACTGCACCAGGGGCGGCTGCACCAGGGGCGGCTGCTCCAGGGGCTGCTGCACCAGGGTCGGCTGCTCCAGGGGCGGCTGCACCAGGGGCGGCTGCTCCAGGGGCGGCTGCACCAGGGGCGGCTGCTCCGACGCGTGGCCCCCCCCCCCAGGTCGCCCCTCCCGTCGCCTGTTGAGGCGACCTGAGGGGGGGGGGGGGGGGGGGGGGGGAGGGGCGGGGGGGGGCAGGCAGGTGCTGTAGGTCCCCTCCCCCCCACTGCCGCATCCGTTCCAGGGGGATGGCAGATCCCCTCCCCCCCACTGCTGCACCCGCAGCAGGGGGAGGGAGAGGAGAAAAGGGCGGAGAGGAGGGGGGGTCCAGGGGCGGCTGCTCCAGGGGCCAGGGGCCAGGGGCGGCTGCTGAGGTCCAGGAGCGGCTGCACCAGGGGCGGCTGCTCCAGGGGCGGCTGCTCCAGGGGCGGCTGCACCAGGGGCGGCTGCACCAGCGGCGGCTGCTCCAGGGGCTGCTGCACCAGGGGCGGCTGCTCCAGGGGCGGCTGCACCAGGGGTGGCTGCACCAGGGGCGGCTGCTCCAGGGGCGGCTGCACCAGGGGCTGCTGCACCAGGGGCGGCTGCTCCAGGGGTGGCTGCACCAGGGGTGGCTGCACCAGGGGCGGCTGCTCCAGGGGCGGCTGCACCAGGGGCGGCTGCTCCGACGCACGCCCCCCCCCCCTCCAGGTCGCCCCTCCCGTCGCCTGTTGAGGCAACCTGAGGGAGGGGGGGGGGGGGGGGAGTACGGGGGGCCGACGCGCGGCCTCCCAGGGCGCCAGAGCAGGCGGAAGAAGGGGCGACGCGCGCCCCCCGCGCGCCCCCCCCCCCCCCGCTCGCCACGCAAGGCGACGGGAAAAGGGGGGGGGCGGTGCACGGGCCCCTGGTGTGCCACGACCGGCATGAGAGGGGCGGGGCCTGGCCAGGGTCGGGGCATGGCAGGGGCAGGGCCGCGATAGGGCCGCGACAGGGTCGGGGCAGGGCCGTGACAGGCTCGGGACAGGGGCGGCGCAGGGCCGGGGCAGAGCCGGGGCAGAGCCGGGGCAGGGCCGGGGCAGGGCCGGGACAGGGCCGGGGCGAGGCCGCGACAGGTCCGGGGCAGGGCCGGGGCCGGGCCGCAGCAGTGCAGGAGCAGGGCAGGGGCAGGGCAGGGGCAGGGTAGGGGCAGAGCCGGGGCCGGGTCGGAGCAGGGCCGTAGAAGGGGCCGGGACAGGGCTGCGACAGGGCCGCAGCAGGGCCGCGACAGGGTGGGTGGGGGCCTGACGGGGCCTGACGGGGCCTCTAACAGGGCCTTACGGGGCCGTAAACGGGGCTGACGGGGCCTTACGGGGCCTTACGGGGCCTTAAGCGGGGCCGTAAACGGGGCCGACGGGGCCTTACGGGGCCGTACGGGGCCGTAAGCGGGGCCATAAACGGGGCCTTACGGGGCCTAACGGGGCCTTAAGGGGCCTTACGGGGCCATAAACGGGGCCGACGGGGCCTTACAAGGCCTTACGAGGCCTTAAGCGGGGCCGTAAACGAGGCCTTACGGGACCTAACGGGGCCGTACAGGGCCTTACGGGGCCGTAAACGGGGCCGACGGGGCCTGACGGGGCCGGAGGGGCCTTAAGGGGCCGTACGGGGCCGTAAGTGGGGCCGTAAACGGGGCCTTACGGGGCCGTAAACGGGGCCTGACGGGGCCTTACGGGGCCTTAAGGGTAGGCGCGACGCGCGCGGCAGGAAGGTGAGGAAAAAAAAGTTGAAGACGTGGTGGGCCCTTAGGATCGAAAGTTGCTCTATACCATGTGAGAGAATTGACGAGAGAAAAAAGTGAGAAAGGATGATTGCACTAGAAAGCAATTGGGTACATATAGGAAACCCTAACAGGGTTGTACTCACTATTGAGTACCCCACTGCAGACTAGAGAAACATGATATTCTGACAGTGAGGAGCGGCGCGCTGCCGCCCCTCGACGCAGGGAATGCAGGGTGGCGCAGGCGAGGGAGGGAGGGGAGGCAGAGACCTGGGAAGACCAGAAACCAGGAAGCGGGAGTGCATGCTACGTAGGCGAGGCAGGGAGGGGTGACCAAGGCGGTGGTGCCACAGGAGAGTGTCGTGCGACAGCCGGCGACACTCACACTGTGTAGCTACCTGAGCAGACGCGAGCAACTGGGGAGACAAAGGGGTGGAGCATGACGCAGTGGTGAGGGTGTAGAGACTGGACCCTGGCGCACGGGCGAACGTGGCCAGGTGGCGACCAGTCTGGGAGCACGTGCAAATCGCCACACGCTGCCGGCCAGGGGTGAAGGTGTCAACCCCCGCATCCTGGAGGACAGCGTTACTCACCAAGTTCGTAGAGAACGAGGGGAGGTGGAGACCAGACAGCTCACCAGACGGGACCGCCGGACACGGAAGCACAGTGGAAGACCGTGCAAGCACTGGGCCCCCAGAGGGGTCAGCCAGTGAGACAGGAACAGGTGCAGAGAGGGGAGTGACTGTGGTACTGTCGCGAAAGAAACAGCGGGAAGCACCAGAGTCAAGTGTAAAGGTGTGCAAAGCCTGTGCAGGCGCAGTACCAAGGGGAGCAGACTCACAAGCACCTAGTGCTGCAGGGGCTATACCAGGGGCTATACCAGGATCCGACGGCACACACAAGTAGCAGTCACCCTCAGCACTAACAGACAAGGCATACATAGCAGCAAGAATTGCCTCATAGTCAAGATCAAAGATAGGTACATCACGCCTAAGCAATTCTGCCCAGTTGGGGAACTCAGGAGCATCAGGAAACTTGGCGCGCCAGGCGTCGCTAAGCCGAGCGAAGCAACGCTGCTCAGTGTGAAAACCTGTGCACTGGCGACCAGCGCGGGGACCTGTGCGGATGATATAGGGGCAGCGACCAGGACCCCCAGAAGCCCCACGCCCGGCATACCAGTCAAGAAGCTGCTGGGAAGTGGGGGTCTGGCGCTGATGCTGATGCTGCTGCTGCGGCTGCTGCTGGCCCTGACCACCAATGCCACTACCGCTCCCTCCTCCCCCACCGCCGCTGCTGCCCCCTCCACCGCTCCCAGTGCCTCCGCCGCCCCCACCACCACCTCCACCGCCTCCACCCCCACGACCACCCCCACCACCTCCACCTCCCCCGCCGCCTGCACCACCGCCACCTCCACCGCCACCCCCACCGCCCCTGCCACCCCTGCCGCCCCTGCCGCTGCGACGCTTCCCACTAGGAGCGGAAGCAGCTCCGACCCCCTCAGCACCAAGGTACTCGTGAGCAGCAGCTGCGGAGGCGTAGGAGGGGGTGAGAGGGGAGGGGGAGCACCCCTCAAAGAGGGGAGAGCGAGGAGTGCCACGAGCAGCACCTACAGCGCGGATGTTCTTCTCTGCTGCGAGGGGTGCTTCTTGAAGTCGTCGACAATGAGAGTGGTGGGGTCTAGCGCTAGGAAGTGGTCCCTGACAGAGCTAAGAGTGTCAGGGAGGCGGGTGACGAGGAAATAGAGAGTGAAGTACATCGGGGGGGGGGGGGGGGGGGGGGTTTGCGGCGCAGAACTCGGCTGAAAGGGCGGCACGAAAGCGAGAGTCAGTAGCGCGTAGGTGAGAAACTAGGTCCTCAGCAGTGGTGAACGAGGAAAGATCGGGGAACAGGTACGGTAGCATGAGTCGACCTATGGCTGCAGTGGCCGGGGAGGAGTAGCGCGCAACTATAGCGTCGTACAGCGTCTTAGCAGTTCTGTGCTGGCTGAAATGCGCTCGCTCAGTAATCGGCAGGTGGTTCCTAATAGCTAGGCGTGCTGCAGCATCACGAGTCTGCCACTGGGAGCGTTCTAGAGCAGGAGCATCAGCAGCAGGAGTAACGGCAGCGCCAGAGATGTAATCGAACAGTGAGACACCCTCTTTGGCATCAGTCAGAAGGAACAGCTGGAGATCGTCTAACCACACAGTGAACTCGATGGGACGACCGTCAGGCTCGAACGCTAGAATGTTAGGCGTCGCCATATTGGCTTAAGGCAGGCGGCAGCAGGCAGCAGGCAGAGGCAGCAGGCACCAGGTAGGAGGCAGGAGGCAGAGGCAGGAGGCAGGGGCAGCAAGCAGCAGGCAGGCAGCAGGCAAGCTGCAGGCAGGCGGCAGCAGGCAGCAAGCAGGCAGGTGGCAGCAGGCAGCAAGGAGCAGGCAGGCAGCAGGCAGGCAGCAGGCAGGCTGCAGGCAGGCTGCAGCAGGCAGCAAGCAGGCAGGCAGGCAGTCTGCAGGCAGCAAGCAGGCAGGCGGCAGGAAGGCGGCAGCAGGCAGGCTGCAGGCAGGCTGCAGCAGGCAGCAAGCAGGCAGGCAGGCAGGCTGCAGGCAGGCTGCAGGCAGCAAGCAGGCAGGCGGCAGCAGGCAGGCAGCAGGCAGGCTGCAGGCAGGCGGCAGGCAGGCGGCAGCAGGCAGCAAGCAGGCTGGCAGGCAGGCAGCAGGCAGGCGGCAGGCAGGCTGCGGGCAGGCGGCAAGCAGGCGGCAGCAGGCAGCAAGTAGCAGGCAGGCAGCAGGCAGCAAGTTGGCAGGCGGCAGTAGGCAGCAAGCAGGCAGGCGGCAGCAGGCAGCCAGTAGGCAGGCTGCAGGCAGGCGGCAGTAGGCAGCAAGCAGGCAGGCGACAGGCAAGTGGCAGCAGACAGCTAGCAGACAGCAAGCAGGCATGCAGGCAGGCGACAGGCAGGCGGCAGCAGGCACGAGGCTGCAGGTTGCACGTGGCTACGGGCAGCGCGCGCAGCTGCGGGCTGCTCGTGGCGACGCGCGGGCTGGCGGCAGGCTGCGTGGGCAGCTGGCGCGGCGCGTGGGGCCTAAAACGGGCTACACGGCGCGTGGGGCCTAAAACGGGCTACACGGCGCGTGGGGCCTAAAACGGGCTACACGGACGCGGCGCGCAGGGCCTAAGCGGGTTGCGCACGGGCGGCTTACACGGCGCGCGGGCCGGCGGCAGGCTGCGCGTGACTGACGTGGCACGCGGGGCCGAAAACGGGCTGCGCGCGGGCTGCTTTAAGTGGCGCGCACGGAAAAAAAAAGGGCCACGCGCGTGCAGCCGAGGCGCGCGCGGGCAGCAGGTAATGCAGTAATCGGTGGGCCCTAATCTTAGGTCCTAAAGACCTATGCTCTAGATACCATCTTAGAAGCTAGGCATGAGTGATGTCGACTATCGAGAAGGTTGGTACAAGGAAAATGAACCTAAGGGGTTGTACCCCACAGTGTGTACCCCACTAAGCCTACCCAAAATATAACATAGATATACATATGTTTGACACACCCCCATAGGCAGAGTGGGGGAGAACAGAGGGACACAAGACCAGTCAGAAAGTGCAAAGCAAGCTCAGGGTGGATCACAACGTCACCACGCAGTCTGAGCACAAGCAAGAAGGCCACAAGGCCAGTTCACATGCAGAGATATATATGTAACAACAACAGTACAATGAAATCTACCTACAAGAACAAGCATGCAGAAATACATATAAATCATGGTACAAACAAAGCCTACAGCAAGTGAGGAAGAGTGGGCACAATGCCTAACAAAATGAAGAAACGCTGATGATCACCAGGCGGAAGTGCCTTGGTGAATATATCAGCAGTGTTGGCCCGAGTGGCTACGTAGGTAAGACGAAGCTGGCCATGCTGCTGCAGCTCTCGAGCAAGAAAGTAACGGAGAGCGATGTGCTTCGTTCTGTGCTCCAGTCTGTGCTCCTGACACAAGGCAATGGCGGCCTTGTTGTCGACGTACAGCACTGGAGGAGAACGAGGCCGCTCTCCCAAGTCAGTCAGCAGGTAGGTGAGCCAGCGAAGCTCCTGTGCAGCCATGGCTGTGGCGTAGATCTCAGCCTCACAACTGGAGCCGAGAACTGAAGACGAGCGTGTAGAACGCCAAGAAACTGAACCAGAGCCAAGGCTGAAGGTGTAACCCTGTGACGACCGCTGCGTAGCCTGGTCGTCAACCCAAGAAGCGTCCGAGTGACCAGTGAGGACAACGTCACCCCGTCCTCCAAGCACGAGCCCCATGCCCGATGTACTGCACAAGTAGCGTAGTACCCTCTTGGCAGCATCCATGTGCACCTTTCGGTGCCGACCAGGAGCCACGTAGCGAGCCAGAAGGCCAAGAGGGTACGCAAGGTCAGGACGAGTGCAAGTCATCAGGTACATGAGGCAGCCCACTAACTCTGGGTAAGGACCACTCGACTCTACGGACTCGTCCGAAGGTGGAGCTGAGAGCGAGTGACCTGTAGCCAGAGGAGTGGCCTGTGCTGAGGACCAGGTGAAACCGAAGCGCTGAAGGACCTGCTGCACCATGTGTGACTGAGTCAGTGTGATGGTGCGGCGTGCTCTGTCCCGGGTGATCTGCAAGCCAAGATAGCTGCGCAGCTCACCCAAGTCTATGCACGTGTGTCTCTTCTGCAGCTCCGACTTCACCAGGGCAAGAGCCTCAGCAGTGGCAAAGACCAAGTCGTCGACGTACACGAGGATGTAGAACGGCGGCAGCGAAGTGTCGGTGCGCAGAAACAGCGACGGGTCAGCAGTCGACGGAGCAAACCCAAGAGCCGCAAGTGTCGTCCTCAGTGTGTCGTGCCACTCACGTGGCGCCTGGCGGAGACCGTAGACCGGCCGCCGGAGGCTCCACTGGGTACCAGGAGGGAACGACCCAGTGAAGCCAGGAGGGCGGCGCAGCCAAATCTCCTCGTGCAGGCTGCCCTGTAAGAAGGCTGTGCTGAAGTCAAGAGAGTGAAGCTCGTAGTCACGCTGAGCGGCAACGTGCAGCATCACCCGAAGAGTGGTCATCTTCGGGGTGGGGGAGAAGGTCTGGAAGAAGTCAACTCCCTCTCGCTGACTGAAGCCTCGAGCCACGTAACGAGCCTTGAAGACAGGCGGAGAACCTGGCGGCCGCTTCACCCTGAAAATCCACATGCCACTGACAATGTTCGCCCCAGGAGGGGGAACCTCGTCGACGTAGGTGCCTGTGGACTTCCAGGATGCCATCTCTGCGTCCATGGCTGTCTGCCACTGAGAGGAGTACTCACCCGCGATCGCCTCAGCGTAAGAGCGCGGGGTAGGGATGTCTGGTGCATCCGGGTCTCCCTCAGGGGCAAGCAGCATGGATACGAGATGAGGAGCAGCAGCTGCAAGACACTCAAGGTCCTCCTGCCTGTCCTCAAGGACGTCCGTGCCAAGAGCACACTACAGAGATATATATGTAACAACAGTACAGTGAAATCTACCTACAAGAACAAGCATGCAGAAATACATATAAATCATGGTACAAACAAAGCCCACAGCAAGTGAGGAAGAGTGGGCACAAGGCCTAACAAAGTGCAGAAACGCTGATGATCACCAGGCGGAAGTGCCTTGGTGAATATATCAGCAGTGTTGGCCCGAGTGGCTACGTAGGTAAGACGAAGCTGGCCATGCTGCTGCAGCTCTCGAGCAAGAAAGTAACGGAGAGCGATGTGCTTCGTTCTGTGCTCCAGTCTGTGCTCCTGACACAAGGCAATGGCGGCCTTGTTGTCGACGTACAGCACTGGAGGAGAACGAGGCCGCTCTCCCAAGTCAGTCAGCAGGTAGGTGATTCAACGAAGCTCCTGTGCAGCCATGGCTGTGGCGTAGATCTCAGCCTCACAACTGGAGCCGAGAACTGAAGACGAGCGTGTAGAACGCCAAGAAACTGAACCAGAGCCAAGGCTGAAGGTGTAACCCTGTGACGACCGCTGCGTAGCCTGGTCGTCAACCCAAGAGGCGTCCGAGTGACCAGTGAGGACAACGTCACCCCGTCCTCCAAGCACGAGCCCCATGCCCGATGTACTGCACAAGTAGCGTAGTACCCTCTTAGCAGCATCCATGTGTTACGATAAGAATGAATTGATAGAAAATGTGAAGTACAACCCTAGATATAGCAAACCCTAATCATGCAAGTAAGTAGAAATGTAACACCTAGACTAACCTAAACAACACATATAAAATATATGTTGACACACCCCCATAGTCTAGGTGACGGAAGTCCTGTAGAAACAACAAGAGCAAGCAACAGTCTCAAGACCAGTCTACAAGAACAAGACAAATCTCAGAGTGGAGCTCAAAGTCACCACACACTCCGAGAGCAAGCAAGGGGCCACAAGGCCAGTCCACATGCAGGTATATAGCAAATATAAAGAGATGCAAGAGTACAAGACATGCAGGACAAGGCATCTCTAAGCAAGCAAGTGAGGACGGGCAGGCACAAGGCCAAGCTGGGTGCAGAAACGCTGGTGGTCACAAGGCGGCAACGCCTTGGTGAAGATATCTGCGTGTTGGCCTCAGAGACCACACGTCGAACGAGTGCCTGTCCACGCTGCTGCAACTCACGCAGAAGGAAGTAACGAAGCTGGATGTGCTTCGCCTTCCCAACCAGTCGGGGCTCCTCACACAACAGGACAGCAGACCTGTTGTCGGCGAACAAGACTGGGGGAGAGCGAGGCCGCTCACCAAGGTCGGTGAGAAGGAAAGACAGCCAGCGAAGCTCCTGAGCGGCCATGGCCGCAGCGTACACCTCTGCCTCACAGCTGGAACCGGCGACGCACGACGCCCGAGTCGACCGCCACGAAACAGCACCTGCCCCGAGGCTAAAGGAGTACCCCTGTGTAGACCGACGCGTCTCCGCGTCGTCGGCCCACGACGAGTCCGAGTAACCTGTGAGTGTAACTGGCTGCTTCCCTCCAAGGACAAGTCCCATGCCTGATGTACTCGCCACATACTTCGCCACCCTCTTAGCAGCGTACCAGTGGGAAGGTCGGTGTCTCCCAGGCGCAACAAAGCGCGCAAGGACGCTAAGAGGGTAAGCTAGGTCAAGGCAATTACAGGTCATCAGGTACATGAGAGAACCCACCAGCTCAGGATATGGACCACTGGACTCAAATGGCTCGTCCGAAGGTGGAGCCGTGAGCCCATGATCCACACCAAGAGGGGTGAGCTGTACCTTGGAGAACGGGAAGCGAAACCGCGTGAGGATCTGCTCGACCATATGCGACTGAGTCAGCGTAATGGTGCGAGCTGCCCTGTCCCTGGTGATCTGCAGGCCAAGGTAGTGCTGCAGCTCACCAAGGTCAGTGCAAGTGTGTCTCCTCTGCAGTTCCTCCTTCACGGAGGCCAGCGCGCGTCGGTCGGGAGTGGCGAACACTAGGTCGTCGACGTAGACCAGGACAAAGAACGGGGTCGAGCCACGGCGAACGAACAGTGACGGGTCAGCAGACGACGGAAAGAAGTCAAGAGCTGCAAGGGTCGAGCGAAGTGTGTCGTGCCACTCACGTGGGGCCTGACGCAGGCCGTAGACTGGTCGACGCAGCTGCCACTGGGTCCCAGGTGGGAAAGAGCCAGTGAAGCCAGGCGGGCGACGCAGCCAGATCTGCTCGTGCAGGCTCCCCTGAAGGAACGCGGTGGAAAAGTCCAAGGAGTGCAACTCGTAGTCGCGCTGGGCTGCAATATGCAGCAACACCCGAAGAGTACTCATCTTCGGGGTGGGAGCGAAGGTCTGGAAGAAGTCCACCCCCTCTCGCTGACTGAAGCCTCTCGCAACATAGCGCGCCTTGAACACAGGTGGTGATCCAGGCGGCCGCTTCACCTTGTAGAGCCATCGGCCACTGACGACATTCGTCCCAGGTGGTGGGACTGCGTCGACGTAAGTGCCTGTGGACCTATAAGATGCCATCTCTGCCTCCTCGGCTGCTATCCAGTACGAAGCCCAGGGTCCCGAGACCGCCTCGGCGTGAGTGCGAGGGATCGGGATGTCAAGGGCGTCTGGATCCCCCTCAGGGGCAAGCAGCATGGCGCAGAGATGAGGAACAGCGGCCGCAAGGAAACCAAGCTCGAACTGCCTGTCCTCTACGACCTCCAGGGGAAAGACAGGAGCACCCCCAGAGGACGGAGAACGTGCAGGGCCACTCACCAAGTGAGCGGCGTAGTCAAGGCGGTGGGAAGAGGCAAAGCCAGAGACAGTGGTAACAAGTGCTGAGACAGACGACAGAGGTGCAGTCGGGTGAGTGACCAACGCGGACAAAACACGGGAGACGACAGGACGGGAGGCACGGAGGTAGTCGGACAACGGGTCGTGAAGCACAGTGAGGGACGACTCAGGGGGCTGTGGAAGGACAGGAGGAGGTGGAACACGAGAGCGGAGAACAAGGTGAAACGGACCGTCTGCACGGTAACGGGACCGACGGGGCTGTGGAGACACAGCACGACTGAGGGGAGGACGACGAGTCCACTGGGAGGAGGAAAGGGACTCAACTGGTGGAACAGGAGGGGACGGTAGGGGACCACGAACAAAGCGTGCAGGTGCTGGGTCGGGGAGGTCGCGTAGTCGCAGTCGCTGCTGCTCCGCCTCCTCTGGCGTCTGCTGCGACGGTACCGGCCCCTGCTGCTGCTCCTGTGGCTCCGCCTCTGCCCTCTCCTGCTGCGGCTGCAGCTGTACCCGCTGCTGCGACCGGGACTCCTGCGCTACCCTCTCCTGCTGCTGCCGTGACTCCTCCTCTACTCTCTCCTGCTGCGTCTGTAACTGCACCTGCTGCTGCGGGTGGGACTCCTGCTCTACCCTCTCCTGGTGCGGCCGTGACTGCTCCTCTACTCTCTCCTGCTGTGTCTGTAACTGCACCTGCTGCTGCGGGCGGGACTCCTGCTCTACCCTCTCCTGGTGCGGCCGTGACTCCTCCTCTACCCTCTCCTGCTGCGGCTGCAGCTGCACCCGCTGCTGCTACCGGGACTCCTGCGCTACCCTCTCGTGCTGCTGCTGTGACTCCTCCTCTACTCTCTCCTGCTGCTGCTGCTGCTGCTGCTGCTGCTGCCGCTGCTGCTGCTGCTGCTGCTGCTGCTGCTGCTGCTGCTGCTGTGCCCTCTCAAATCGCTCACGCTCCTCCCTCTTCAACCGGAGGAGACGCTGCTCACGGGTCAGGAAACGTACAGTGCGCGGTGTAGGCGCCACAGTGCCAGTGCCTCCAGCTCCAGCACCCCCAGAACCAGCACCTCCACCACCGACACCCCCGGGGCCTCCAGTACCTCCCGCAGGAACACCCCCAAGCTCCGCAGCAACCGACCGCAGAGAAGAAGGAGGAGGAAACTGCGGGACGGACGGGAAGCCAGGGGGTGAGGCAGGGCGAGGCCGCCGAGTCGAGGCTGCCGTGTCCTCCACAGGAGTGACCTCCACGCCCACAACCCCTGCACCCCCAGAGCCGACACCACCAGCTCCTGCAGCCCCAGTACCCTCACCCTCCGCAACTGCACCTCCCGCACCCCCAGACACGACAGGGACTGGACGCTGCGGGGGGGAAGACTGCGGAGTGACGTGCGACACACCTGACGGGGCAGGACGCGAAGGGGGGGGGCTACCGGGGCGACTGGTGGGGGCTCAAGGGTGAGGAACAGCGGGGGGGAAAAGGCCTCAGTACCTCGGTGGGGGCGACTCCTGTAGTAACAGACAGACTCGTCGAACGTGACGTCCTGCGAAGCGAAGAACTGGTAGGTGACCGGGTCGTAGAACACCCAGCCGGAGGCGTCCAAAGGGAAGCCAAGAAAGACGCAGGCACGAGTGCGCGGAGACAACTTGTTCGCGCCAGGGGCGCGAACGTGAGCCAGACAACCCCAGACGCGGAAGTCAGCTGCTACGCCCGGAGAACCTGTCCAAAGGGAGACCGGCGTCACCCTTGGCCGTGCGTCACTGGGCCACAGGTTCAGCTGGTGCGCGGCGTAGCGGACTGCCTGGGGCCACAAGAACTGGGGGGCACCGGCATGGCACATGGAGGTCCGGGCAACCTCCATGACCAGGCCGATGCGTCGCTCGGCTACCCCGTTCTGCTGCGGTGATGCTGGTAGCGTGTAAGACTGGATGATCCCCCGACCCTGACAGAACGTCTCCAGGCGAGTGGAAGAAAACTCACCACCACGGTCCGAGTGTAGGCGAAGCCCACACAGGCCCTGGGCGCCACCCCACGCTAGTAGCCACGGCTCGAGGACGGTAGGCACGTCGGCCTTCCGTCGCAGGGGGAAAACCGTGGTGTAGCGGGAGTAGTCGTCCACCACAATCAGGAAGTAGCGCTCCTGACGTGGGCCAAGGACCGGAGAGGGGCCCCAGACGTCCAAGTGCAGGGTCTGGAAGGGAGCCGTGGTGGGGGGGAACGAGGAGGAGTGAGGGGCAGCGCGCTGCCGACCCTCGACGCAAGGAGTGCACAGCGGCGCAGGCGAGCGGGGAAGCGGTGCAAGCGACCCTGGGAGACCTGAGACCAGACGGTAACGTGCCATCCTACTGAGACGCGGGAACGACGGGTGACCTAGACGGTGGTGCCAGAGGACCGACGGGTGGGTGAGGGACCGACAGTCACACGACACAGCAGCTACCTGACCTGACCTGACCTGACCCGACTCAGTGTGGTGGGACCCAGTGTGTAGTGAGTACAGACCAGATCCCGGCTCTCTGTGGAATGTGGCCAGGGGCGCCCCAGTGGCACCGACAGTGCAGGAGGCAACAGGCTCGTCCAGTGGGAAAGTAGTGACTACGCCTAGGTCGTGAAGGTGACTGACACCCACCAGGTTCCTAGAGAACGAGGGGGTGTAGTAACCTGTAAGAAAACCTGAGGGAGCCGCTGGACACGGAAGAGTGGTGGTGCTGCTAGCAACTACACGTCCCACAGAGGGGTCAGCCAAGGCGACAGTGACTGGAGTGCGCAGTGGTGTGAGGTCGGTACAGTCGCGAAAGAAACAGCTGGACGCTCCAGAATCTAGGGTGAAGGAAAGCTGTGCAGTCTGTGGGGTCGCACCCGAACCAGCTACAAAGGCTAGTGTTAGACTAGTGGTAGCTGCAGCTTCTACACAAAGACCCTCAGAGGCGCCGGGACTGGAAACAACACACGCACCAAGACTGGAAACACAGGTCTCTACTCGTGCAGCCGGAAAGGGTCCTAGACCAGGCAGGTGAGACTCAACTGGTGCAGTAGTGCGCTGGCGAAGGCGCGAAGGCCAGTGCGGTGTAATAGCGTGAGGACCAAAACGCTCACGGTGGAGGTCGTCGAGTCGACGGTAGCAGCTGGACGCAGTGTGGTCAGGACTCCAGCAGGTAGTGCCAGCACCAGGGCCTGTCAGGGCCCGGTACCCGCAGGGGCCGACGTCTCGCCCACTGCTAGCTGAGCCACTGCTGGGGGCGCCACACTTTGGACCCGCAGGCCCCCACTGACGGGAGTGCTGCGGCTGGCCCTGCTGCTGTAGAACCCTAGTACATGCCATGTGAGCCTATGCTGCTGCTGGTTCTGCTGGGGGCAGCCTAAGCTGCTGCTGGTGCGCTGGGGGCAGCCTGTGCTGCTTCTGGTTCTGCTGAGAGGCAGCCTAGGCTGCTACTGGTTCTCCAGGGGGCAGCCAATGCTGCTGCTAGTGCGCTGGCAGTTGCCTAAGCTGCTGCTGGTGCGCTGGCGGTAGCCTAAGCTGCTGCTGGTGCGCTGGGGGCAGCCTATGCTGCTGCTGGTTCGCTGGGGGCAGCCTATGCTGCTTCTGGCTCTGCTGGGGGCAGCCTTAGCTGCTACTGGTTTTGCTGGGGGCAGCCAATGCTGCTGCTGGTGCGCTGGTGGCAGCCTATGCCGCTTCTGGTTCTGCTGGGGGCAGCCTACGCTGCTGCTGGTGCGCTGGGGGCAGCCTATGCTGCTGCTAGTGTGCTGGCGGCAGCCTATGCTGCTGCTGGTTCTGCTGGGGGCAGCCTACGTTGCTGCTGGTGCAGCTGGCGGCAGTGTAATCGGCTGGGGCTACTGACGGCGGGTGTGGTAGATCGTGGGGAGGCAGGTTTCATGTGGGGAAGCTGTTAAGGCAGCGGGCTACGGGTGAAGCGGCGGTTCTGTGCAGTTCTGTGCGGTTGTGTGCAGTACTGTGCGGTTCTGTGAGGTTCAATGCGGTGGAGAGGACTGGGTGGGGCAGCTGATTCCGGGTGAGGTGCCTGGAACGGGTGGGGCAGCAGGTTTCCAGGTGGGGCGGCGGTTGTCAGGTCTGGGGCGGTGGTTTTCAGGTGGGGAAGCTGTTAAGGCGGCGGTCTGTGCGGTTCTGTGCAGTTATGTGCAGTTCAATGCGGTGGAGAGGACTGGGTGGGGCGGCTGATCCCGGGTGAGGTGCCTGGAACGGGTGGGGCAGCAGGTTTCCAGGTGGGGCGGCGGTTGTCAGGTCTGGGGCGGCGGTTTTCAGGTGGGGAAGCTGTTAAGGCGGCGGTTCTGTGCGGTTATGAGGGGGATTTCAGGTCTGGGGGCCGGTTACGACGGTGGGCTGCACGTGCGCGCGGCTACGACGTACTAGCGCAGAGCTGCGGGTGCGACTAAGGCTGCGCGCGCAGCTACGTGCGTTCGTCTGCTGCGCGCTAGAGGACTGGGGGGCAACACGCGGGGTAAAACGAGTGGGGCGCGGGGCTAAAAACCGAGTGACGCTCGGCAAAAAAACGGGTGGGGCGCAGGGCAGAAACGGGTGACGCGCGATGTCGACGGGGGGCGCGACCTACTCGGGCTCTACGGGGCAGGGCGCTTCGGGCTATGGGTCGCTACGAGGCGCGCGGGTGGTGGGCCCATAGACTATCGAGAGAAATTTCGCCTAAGGGAAAAAATCTCCTAGGGGAAAAATCGCCTAAGGGAAACCTAGCTCTATACCATGTTACGATAAGAATGAATTGATAGAAAATGTGAAGTACAACCCTAGATATAGCAAACCCTAATCATGCAAGTAAGTAGAAATGTAACACCTAGACTAACCTAAACAACACATATAAAATATATGTTGACACCATGTGCACCTTTCGGTGCCGACCAGGAGCCACGTAGCGAGCCAGAAGGCCAAGAGGGTACGCAAGGTCAGGACGAGTGCAGGTCATCAGGTACATGAGGCAGCCCACTAGCTCTGGGTAAGGACCACTCGGCTCTACGGACTCGTTCGAAGGTGGAGCTGAGAGCGAGTGACCTGTAGCCAGAGGAGTGGCCTGTGCTGAGGACCAGGTGAAGCCGAAGCGCTGAAGGACCTGTTGCACCATGTGTGACTGAGTCAGTGTGATGGTGCGGCGTGCTCTGTCCCGGGTGATCTGCAAGCCAAGATAGCTGCGTAGCTCACCCAAGTCTATGCACGTGTGTCTCTTCTGCAGCTCCGACTTCACCAGGGCGAGAGCCTCAGTGTCAGCAGTGGCAAAGACCAAGTCGTCGACGTACACGAGGATGTAGAACGGCGGCAGCGAAGTGTCGGTGCGCAGAAACAGCGACGGGTCAGCAGTCGACGGAACAAACCCAAGAGCCGCAAGTGTCGTCCTCAGTGTGTCGTGCCACTCACGTGGCGCCTGGCAGAGACCGTAGACCGGCCGCCGGAGGCTCCACTGGGTACCAGGAGGGAACGACCCAGTGAAGCCAGGAGGGCGGCTCAGCCATATCTCCTCGTGCAGGCTGCCCTGTAAGAAGGCTGTGCTGAAGTCAAGAGAGTGAAGCTCGTAGTCACGCTGAGCGGCAACGTGTAGCAGCACCCGAAGAGTGGTCATCTTCGGGGTGGGGGAGAAGGTCTGGAAGAAGTCAACTCCCTCTCGCTGACTGAAGCCTCGAGCCACGTAACGAGCCTTGAAGACAGGCGGAGAACCTGGCGGCCGCTTCACCCTGAAAATCCACATGCCACTGACAATGTTCGCCCCAGGAGGGGGAACCTCGTCGACGTAGGTGCCTGTGGAATTCCAGGATGCCATCTCTGCGTCCATGGCTGTCAGCCACTGAGAGGAGTACTCACCCGCAATTGCCTCAGTGTAAGAGCGCGGGGTAGGGATGTCTGGTGCATCCGGGTCTCCCTCAGGGGCAAGCAACATGGCCACGAGATGAGGCGCAGTGGCTGCAAGACACTCAAGGTCCTCCTGCCTGTCCTCAAGGACGTCCGTGCCAAGAGCACACTCACCCCCGACGAACGGAGGACAGACAGACTCAGACTCAGCAACAAGACTGGCGGCGTAGTCGAGACGACAGGCAGCAGCAAAGTCAACAAGCTCAGCGACTAAGGCAGACGCAGCAGCAGACTAAGGCAAACGAGGAGCAGTGCGGTAGGGGAAGAGGCGGTAAAAGGGGACCGACTCGTCAAAGGTGACGTCCTGAGACGCAAAGACACGGCGCGAGGCGGGGTCGTAAAACTGCCAGCCAGGCGCGTCAGGGACAAAGCCAAGGAAGACGCAAGGAATGGCGCGAGGGGAGAGCTTGTCCGCGGTGGTATCGCGGACAAAGGCACGGGCACCCCAGACCCGGAAACGCGATGCGTCGCCAACCTTCCCCGTCCACAGCAGTGTGGGCGAGGTCTCCGGCAAGGAGACACGGGGCCAAAGGTTGAGCTGATGCGCGGCGTACCGGACCGCAAACGGCCACAGAAAATGGGGGGCAGCCGCATGGATCATGGAGGTACGAGCGACCTCCATGACTAAGCCAATGCGGTGCTCAGCAACCCCATTCTGCTGAGGAGAGGCCGGAAGCGTGAAAGTCTGGCGGATGCCGTGCTCCGCACAGAAGGCTGCCAAGAGGTCTGAGGAGAACTCACCACCTCTGTCAGAGTGCAGACGCAGGACAGGAAAGTCCGACTGGAACCGCTCGCGGAGCTGGAGACGAGTAGCGCGGATCCAGGGGATCAAAACATCAGGGACATCCCCCTTGCGCTGCAAGGGGAAGACCGTGGTGTAGCGCGTGTAGTCGTCGACAACCAGCAGGAAGTACCGCTCGTGGCCCTGTCCACGGACGCGGGCTGGGCCCCACACGTCCAGGTGGAGAGTCTGCAGTGGAGCCTCTGTGGGAGGGAACGAGGAGGAGTGAGGAGCGGCGCGCTGCCGCCCCTCGACGCAGGGAATGCAGGGCGGCGCAGGCGAGGGAGGGAGGGGAGGCAGAGACCTGGGAAGCCCAGAAACCAGGAGGCGGGAGTGCATGCTGCGTAGGCGAGGCAGGGAGGGGTGACCAAGGCGGTGGTGCCACAGGAGAGTGTCGTGCGACAGTCGGCGACACTCACACTGTGTAGCTACCTGAGCAGACGCGTGCAACTGTGGAGACAAAGGGGCGGAGCGTGACGCAGTGGTGAGGGTGTACAGACTGGACCCCGGCGCACGAGCGAACGTGGCCAGGTGGCGACCAGTCTGGGAGCACGTGCAAATCGCCACACGCTGCCGGCCAGGGGTGAAGGTGTCAACCCCCGCATCCTGGAGGACAGCGTTACTCACCAAGTTCGTAGAGAACGAGGGGAGGTGGAGACCAGACAGCTCACTAGACGGGACCGCCGGACACGGAAGCACAGTGGAAGACCGTGCAAGCACTGGGCCCCCAGAGGGGTCAGCCAGTGAGACAGGAACAGGTGCAGGGAGGGGAGTGATTGTGGTACTGTCGCGAAAGAAACAGCGGGAAGCACCAGAGTCAAGTGTAAAGGTGTGCAAGGCTTGTGCAGGCGCAGTACCAAGGGGAGCAGACTCACAAGCACCTAGTGCTGCAGGGGCTATACCAGGGGCTATACCAGGATCCGGCGGCACACACAAGTAGCAGTCACCCTCAGCACTAACAGACAATACATACATAGCAGCAAGAATTGCCTCATAGTCAAGATCAAAGATAGGTACATCACGCCTAAGCAATTCTGCCCAGTTGGGGAACTCAGGAGCATCAGGAAACTTGGCGCGCCAGGCGTCGCTAAGCCGAGCGAAGCAGCGCTGCTCAGTGTGAAAACCTGTGCACTGGCGACCAGCGCGGGGACCTGTGCGGATGATATAGGGGCAGCGACCAGGACCCCCAGAAGCCCCACGCCCGACATACCAGTTAAGAAGCTGCTGGGAAGTGGGGGTCTGGCGCTGACGCTGATGCTTCTGCTGCTGCTGCTCCTGCTGCTGCTGCGGCTGCTGCTGGCCCTGACCACCAGTGCCACCACTTCTCCCTCCTCCCCCACCGCGGCTGCTGCCCCCTCCACCGCTCCCAGTGCCTCCGCCGCCCCCACCACCACCTCCACCGTATCCACCCCCACGACCACCCCCACCACCTCCACCTCCCCCGCCGCCTGCACCACCGCCACCTCCATCGCCACCCCCACCGCCCCTGCCACCCCTGCCGCCCCTGCCGCTGCGACGCTTCCCACTAGGAGCGGAAGCAGCTCCGACCTCCTCAGCAGCAAGGTAGTCGTGAGCAGCAGCTGCGGAGGCGTAGGAGGGGGTGAGAGGGGAGGGGGAGCACCCCTCAAAGAGGGGAGAGCGAGGAGTGCCACGAGCAGCACCTACAGCGAGAATGTTCTTCTCTGCTACGAGGAGGTGCTTCTCGAAGTCGTCAACAGTGAGAGTGGTGGGGTCTAGCGCTAGGAAGTGGTCCCTGTCAGAGCTAAGAGTGTCAGGGAGGCGGGTGACGAGGAAATAGAGAGTGAAGTACATCGGGGGGGGGGGGGGGGGGGGGGGGGGGGGTTTGCGGCGCAGAACTCGGCTGAAAGGGTGGCACGAAAGCGAGTGTCAGTAGCGCGCAGGTGAGAAATGAGGTCCTCAGCAGTGGTGAACGAGGAAAGGTCGGGGAACAGGTAGGGTAGCCTGAGCCGACCTATGGCTGCAGTGGCCGGGGAGGAGTAGCGCGCAACTACAGCGTCGTACAGTGTCTTAGCAGTTTTGTGCTGGCTGAAATGAGCACGCTCAGGAATCGGCAGATGGTTCCTAATAGCTAGGCGTGCTGCAGCATCGCGAGTCTGCCACTGTGAGCGTTCGAGAGCAGGAGCATCGGCAGCAGGGGCAACGGTAGAGCCAGACACGTAATCGAACAGTGAGACACCTTCTTTGGCATCAGTCAGAAGGAACAGTTGCAGGTCGTCGAGCCACACAACGAACTCTATGGGGCGACTGTCATGCTCGAACGCGAGAACATTAGGCGTCGTCAT
Source organism: Closterium sp. Naga37s-1 (assembly GCA_947471745.1). Classification (NCBI taxonomy): domain Eukaryota; kingdom Viridiplantae; phylum Streptophyta; class Zygnematophyceae; order Desmidiales; family Closteriaceae; genus Closterium; species Closterium sp. Naga37s-1. The sequence goes on from CANJKZ010000862.1 coordinate 220,654, forward strand.
AACGGCAGCAGGCAAAGGCAGCAGGAAGCTGGCAGCAAACAGGGGGCAGTAGACAGTAGGCCGCAGGCAAAGACAGAGACAGCAGGCAGTAGACAGGAGGCAGCAAGCAGTAGACCGCAGGCTAAGACAGAGGCAGTAGGCAGCAGGCAACACAGGCAACGTGCTGGGCAGTAGCTTGCCGCACTCGAGCTCCTAAGGTGGCGCACTAGACAGTAGCAGGCCGTGCAATTCTAAGGCAGCGGGCTTGGCAGCAGAGAGCCGCACAGGCAGGCACACGAGCAGGGCACGCGCAACTGCTGGCTGCGTGCGGCTGAGGGCTGCGCGCGGCAACGTGCTGCGCGCGGAACCTAGCTGCGCGTGGCGACGGGCTGCGCGCGTCTCTTGGCTGCGCGTGGCGACTGGCAGCGCGCGCGGCTGCGTGCTGCGTGCGGCGACGGGCTGCGCGGGCGTGGCCTAAGCAGGCTGCGCGCGGGCGGCGTAAGGGGCGCACGGGCGGGGCCGAAACGGGCTGCGCGGGCGGGGCCTAAACGAGTCGCGCGGGCTGCTAAAGAGGCGCGCGCGGGAAAAAAAAAGGAGGGCCACGCGCGTGCAGCCGAGGCGCGCGCGGGCACTAGGCAAGACAGGTACGTTTTAGTGAGGTGAAATAGTGAACGGTGGGCCCTAATCCTAGGTCCTAAGGACCTATGCTCTAGATGCCATGTTAGAAACTTAGGCAAGGTGAGTTTTGGAGTATCGAGAGTGTTGGTACAAAAGGAAAACCTAAGGGGTTGTACCCCACAGTGAGTACCCCACTAAAGCCTACCTAAACTATAACATTTAAACATATGTTTGACAATCACTAGCAAGCTGAGGCTGCCTCACGCTCAGACGGGAAGTGGAAGGGAAAGGCTGCAGTGCTCAGCCCTGCTACGGTGACCAGCCTGGCGCAAACTTCCATTTAGAGAGCGTAGTTCCCACGATAGTTATGCATAAACTAAGCGACAATTCCCTAGTGCCACTACGTCTGTGCTCGGAGGGTAATATCTCCACCCCTCCACGCGTACACGCAGGCCCCATGGCATGCTAATGTGAACATCGTGGCTAGCTCGCAATGTCATCGCCTACCAGGCACGTTGTTTTCCCATCAACGCAACCTCCTCGCCATGTCGCCACCTTGCATCCGCCTCGCCTACTCACTGGAGCCCATCCTCCGCAGCCTCTCACCTCCTCGCTTCTTCGCACCCTGGCCGTGTGATGCGACCTCCATTGCCGCCTCACCCCCTCATTGCCGCCACATCGCTGCCTCGCCACCTCGCTGCCTCGCCACCTCGCTGCCTTGCCTCCTCATCGCCATCACACCACCGCCTAGCCGCCTCGCCTCCTCATCGGCGTGCCGCCTCCTTGTCGCCACCTGCCATATCGTCTCCTGACCGCCCTCGCCTCACCGCCGCCTCGCCGCCTCCAGGGATGGAAGTTGTTGACAAACTGCTCCCCCCCCCCTCCCACCCTCTTCCTGTCAAACTAACGAACTAAGTCACCACACATTCCGAGCACAAGCAAAGGCCACAAGGCCATTTCACATGCAGAGTTAAATAAAAAAGAACAAACAGTACAGTGATCATACCCTAGCAAGTGTAAGCATGCAGGTATATATATAGATCACAGTACAAGCAAAGTCACGTAGTGAGCAAGTGAGGCAAAGTAAGTAAAAGGCCTAAAGCAGTACAGAAACGCTGATGATCACCAAACTGAAGTGCCTTGGTGAATATATCAGCAGTGTTGGCCCGAGTGGCCACGTAAGCAAGACGAAGCTGACCACGCTGCTGCAACTCTTGAGCAAGGAAGTACCGCAGAGCGATGTGCTTCGTTTTGTGCTCCAGTCTGTGCTCCTGACACAAGGCAATCATGGCCTTGTTGTCTACGTACAGCACCTGGAGAAGAACAAGGCCGCTCTCCCTAGTCGGTCAGCAGGTAGGTGAGCCAGCGTAACTCTTGTGCAGCCATGGCCCTTGCTTAGATCTCAGCCTCACAACTGGAAATGAGAACAGAAGACGAGCGGGTATACCGCCAAGAAACAGAGCCGGAGCCAAGGCTGAAAGTGTAACCCTGTGACGACCGCTCTGTAGCCAAGTCGTCAACCCAAGAAGCGTCTGCGTGACCAGTGAGGACAACTGGACCCCGTCCTCCAAGCACGAGCCCCATGCCCGACGTACTGCACAAGTAGCAACACCCTCTTAGCGGCCTCCCAGTGCTCTGGTCGGTGTCTCCCGGGCCTCCCAGTGCGCGGGGTCAGGATGTCTTGTGCATCAGGGTCTCCCTCAGGGGCAAGCAACATGGCCACGAGATGAGGTACAGCAGCTGCAAGGCACTCAAAGTCCTCCTGCGTGTCCTCAAGGACTTCCGTGCCAAGGGCACACTCACCCTTGACGGACGGAGGACAGTCAGACTCAGACTCAGCAACAAGACTAGTGGCGTAGTAGAGACAACAGGCAGCAGCAAAGTCAACAAGCTCAGCAACTAGGGCAGACGCAGTAGTGGACTCAAAAGAAGGGCCAGTGACAACAGTGGCGAGAAGACGAGTGACAGTAGGAGTGGCAGCACGAGCTAGGTCAGACTCAGGGTCAGGAACGGCAGGAAGAGAGGACTCAGGAGGAGGCGGTAGAGGAACGCGCAGTGGAACAGAGGAAGGACGAAGTGCCATAAAGTGAGTGCTGGGGACAGGAGGAGAACGCGGACGAGGAACACGACGACCAGTGCGAACGGCGCGAACAGGCGAGGCAGGACGAGACTCAGGCTCACGACGCTATGTAAAAGAGTCTGTCTGCTCAGCGTAAGGAGAAGGAGTAGGCAGTGGGGAGTCTGGCTGTAACTGTGGCTGCGAATGGCGAGGCGGTGGACTCAGTAAGCTACGAGGAAGGCCAGTAGAAGACGGGAGACTAAGTACCTGACGAAGGACCGAGTCAGGTGGCGGCAGAGACGACGGTGGCGGCGGAACGAAAAACCGGCACCGCTGCACAGTGCCTCCAGCACCAGTACCGCCAGACGCAGCACCCCCAGCGCCAGCACCTCCAGCTCCAGGATCAACGGCTCCAGCACCTCCAGCGCCAGGGTCTCCAGCTCCACCTCCTCCAGCTCCAGCGCCGCCAGCGCCTCCAGCTTCAGTGCCTCCAGCTCCAAAGCCTCCAGCTCCAGCGCCCCCAACACCACCAGCCCCTGCAGCTCCAGGACCCCGAGCTCCAAGGTCAACAGCCCCAATGCCACTAGCTCTAGCGCCACCAGCGCTAGGGTCTCCATCTCTAGCTCCTTCAGCTCCACCAGCCCCGGCAACTTCAGTACCCCTAGTACGAGCACCTCCAGGACGTCCAGCTCCAGCACCTCCGAGACCTCCAGCTCCAGCAAGAACTCCAGCACCTCCAGGACTAGTAGCTCCAGCACCTCCAGCTCCAGTGCCTCCAGTGGCAAAGTCTCCACCTCCGGTAGCTCCACTCCGAAGGCGTGTGCGCCGAGCAAACCACTCGCGCAGCTGCTGCGGGGAGAGAGGCTCCGGCCGGGGAGACAGTCGTGGTGAGGCACCTGCAGGACCTCAAGAAGAAGCAGTACCCCTAGGCTCAGCACCCCAAGACTCCGCACCCTCAGACTCCGCACCCCCAGGCTCCGCACCCTCAGGCTCCGCACCCGCAGGCTCAGTACCCCCTGGCTCCGCACCCCCAGGCTCAGCACCCCCAGACCCCGCACCCTCACACTTAGCACCCCCAGGCTCCACACGCGCAGGCTCAGCACCCCCAGACGCAGCACCCCTAGCAGCACCTGAGTCTACAGCTACCTCAACAGGCACAGTACCAGGGAGTGGGTCTACCTGAGACACACCTGAGGGAGCAGGACCCTGAGGGGGAAGGGGGTCTACCGGAGGGGTACCTGGAGCAAGGAAGAGCGGCGGTGGTGGGAGAGGGGCAGAGCGGTAGGGGAAGAGACGGTAAAAGGGAACCGGCTTGTCAAACGTGTCGTCCTGAGAGGGGAGGACACGGCGCGAGGTGGGGTGATAAAACTGCCAGCCAGGGGCATCAGGGGGAAAGCCAAGGAAGATGCAAGAATTAACGCTGGCGGAGAGCTTGTCCGCGGACGTATCGCGAACAAAGGCACGAGAACCCCAGACCCAGAACACCGACGCATCGCCAACCTTCCCCGTCCAACGCAGTGTAGGCGAGGTCTCCGGCAAGGAGACACGGGGCCAGAGGTTGAGCTGATGCGCAGCGTACCGGACCGCAAACGGCCACAGAAAATGGGGGGCAGCCGCATGGATCATGGAGGTACGAACGACCTCCATGACTAAGCCAATGCGACACTCAGCAATCCCATTTCGCTGCGGTGAGGCCGGAAGCGTGAACGACTGGAGGATGCCCTCCCCACGAGAAAAGTCCCGCAAGAGGTCGGAGGAGAACTCACCACCTCTATTTGAGTGCAGACGCAGGACAGGAAGGTCCTCGCGGAACCGCTCGCGTAGCTGAAAACGGAAAGAAACAGCGGGAAGCACCTGAGTCAAGCGTAAAGGTGTGCAAGGCCTCAGCAGGCGCAGTACCAGGGAGAGCAGACTCACTAGCACCTAGAGCAGCAGCCTCTATACCTGGGTCGGGCGGCACACACAGGTAACAGTCACCCTCAGCACTTACAGACAAGGCATGCATAGCAGCAAGGATAGCATCATAGTCAAGAGCAAAGATATCAACTCCAGACCTAAGCAGTTCTGCCTAGCGGGGGTGCTCAGCCTCGTCACCAAACTCTGCGCGCCAAGCGTCGTCTAGGCGGGAGAAGCAGCGGTGCTCAGTGTGAGGCTTCCTGCATGTCTGACCAGCACGGTCACCCATGCGAATGACATACGGGCAGCTAACACTACCCCCAGACGCCCAACGCTGAGCAAACCACTCACGAAGCTGCTGGAGTGAAGGGGTCTTGCTCCGACGCTGTTGCTGCTTCCTCTGGCCACCGCCAGAATCTCCCCTCGGAACAGCTCCACTCCGACTGCCACCACTCCCACTGCTGCCACTACCGCCACCCCCACCGTTGCCACCACCGCCGCCACCAAAGCCCCCACTCCCGCCACCACTCCCACCACTGCCACCACCTCCGCTACCTCCACCACCTCCACTACGGCCCCCACCACCACCCCCGCTGCCACCGCCACCACTCCTGCCACACTTGCCCTTGCTGCTGCGGCCCTTCCCACTAAGAGCATAAATAGCCCCGACATCCGCAGCACCAAGGATGTCAACAGCGGCAGCAGAGGCGTAGGAGGGGGGAGGGGGAACACCCCTCAAAGAAGGGTGTGCGAGGAGTGCCACGAGCAGCACCTACAGCGACTACGCTAGTCTCAGCTGCAAGGAGGTGCTGCTCGAGTAGGTCGACAGTGAGGGCTGTGGGGTCAAGTGCGAGAAAGTGGTCCCTGACTGCGCGAAGAGAGTCAGGGAGGCGAGTGACTATGAAGTAGAGAGTGATGTACATCGGGGGCGGGTTCCTGTCTAGGAACTCTGCTGGGAGGGCAGCGCGATAGCGAGCGTTGCTAGTGCGAAGGTGGGTAACGAGGTCCTCTATTGTGGCAAAGGCGAACAGCTCAGGAAACAGGTGGGGCAGTAGAAGACGGCCTAGAGCAGCAGTGGCAGGGGAGGAGAAATGAGCGACTACAACATCGTACTGTGCTTTAGCAGTCTTGTGATGTCCGAAGTGAGCGCGTTCAGCTAACGGAAGGTGGTTGCGAACGGCTAAGCGAGCAGCGGCGTCACGGGTAAGCCACTGTGAGCGAGTCGCACTTTCAGCTGTGGCGGGAGGGGTGAGAGAGGCTCCAGACGTGTGGTCAAACAACGACACGCTGTCTCTAGAATCGCCCAGTAGGTACAGCCATACTTCGTCGAGCCACATATCGAACTGGATCGGATGGCCCTCATGATCGAAAGTGAGTACACTGAGAGACGACATAGCAGGCACAGCAGGGTGGCTCGATCAGTAGGGACGCGAGCAGTGCAGGGCAGGGCGGCGCACAGCAGGATGGGCTGGAGCCAGGCGGCGCAAGCAGCAAGGAGGGCACGCTGGCTGCAATAGGGGTGGCAAGCGGGCTGCAGAGGGCGGCGCGTGGGCTGCAAAAGGGGGGGGGGGGGGGCGAGCGGGCCGCAGGCGTGCGGCGAGCGGGCGGCAAGGGCGGCGAGCGGGCCGCGAGCAAGCAGCGAGCGGGCGGCAGGGGCGGCGAGCGAGCTGCAGGCAGGCTGCGAGCGGGCTACAGGGGCGGCGAGCGGGCCGCAAGCGGGTGGCAAGCGGGCTGCAGGGGCGGCGAGCGGGCGGCGAGCGGGCCGCGAGCAAGCGGCGAGCAGGCGGCAGGGGCGGCGAGCGAGCCGCAAGCGGGCGGGGAGCGGGCCTTAGGGGCAGCGAGCGGGCCGCAAGGGCGGCGAGCGGGCCTAGGGGCGGCGGGTGGGCCGCAAGTGGGCGGTGCGTGGGCTGCTGGGGCGGCGCGCGGGCTGCAGGGGCGGCGCGCAGGCCGCAAGTAGGTGGCGAGCGGGCTGCAGGGGCAGAGCGCTGGCTGCAGGGGCGGCTCGTGGGCTGCTAAGGGCGCCGCGACAAGCTGCTAGGGGCGGTGCAGCGGCCCGAAGGGCGGCGCGTAAGTAGGGTAGGGCGGCAGGGCAGCTCTGTGGTGGGCCCTAAAAAAAAATCGGTCCTAGGGAAGGACCTGCTATGAAACCATGTCAAACTAACGAACGAGAATGAACTATGAAAGAGTTAGGTACAAGTACTAACCCTAATTGGGTTGTACCCCTTATGGACTACCCCACTATAGCCTACACAAAGTAAGCAATATTTTTTTTTGACACTTCCATCACTCCCTCACCCTTTCTCCCCTCTTTCTATCTCCGTCGATCCCTCACCCCCCTCTATCCCTCATGTCCCCCCCTCCTTCCCCTCATTTCTCCATTTTCTCCCCCCTAGGTCCCCCCTATTTGCTCTCCATTTCCCGCCTTGCGTACCCTTATTTCCACCTCCTGCTTCCCCTCTTTTTCCCCCTTGCTTCCACTCGTTCCCTCCCCCCCCCCTTATTCCCCTCCTTTTCCCCCCTGCTTGCCCTCTGTTTTTCCTTTGCCTCCCCACCTGTTCCCCCGTGCTTGCCCGCTCACTGTCCTTCTCGCCCATCCCCCCTTGTCCTCCGCTCTCCCCCTCTGTCCTCTCCAACCTGTCCTTCTCTCTCCCCACTGCCATCCCTTCTCCCCCCTGACCTCCGCTCTCTTCCCCGGTCCTCCTCTTTACCCCCCATCCTTTCCTCCTCTTTATTCCCCGTCCGGTCCTCCTCTCTCCAACCTGCTATCATCCCTTCCTCCATGCCTCGTTTCCTCCCATCCTCCATTGCTAGTCTCCCCCCGTTCACTCCTTCGCGGCTCCTTTCCTTTCTCTCTTCCTTCCTTCGTGTTGTTCTGTTCCTCATTTCCTCCCTCATCACTTCTTCCCCTCTCTCATTCCTTCCTCTCCTCTCTCATCCCGTCCTCCCCTCTCTCATCCCATCCTCCCCTCTCTCATCCTGTCGTCCCCTCTCTCATCCCGTCCTCCCCTCACTCATCCTGTCCTCCCCTCTCTCATCCCGTCTCCCCTCTAATCATCCCTTCCTCCCCTCCCTCATCCCGTCCTCCCCTTGTCAGAATCCCAACCACTAGACCATTGGGATAAAAGGGCTTGTTAAGTAGCGGGTCAGTGCGCCCATGAACCTCCAGGACAACAAGCCTGTAACCCTTCCCTAGGATCAATCGGGGATCACCAATGGACCTCTAACACCCCTCTCTCATCTCGTCCTGCCCTCTCTCATCCCATCCTCCCCTCTCTCATCCTGGCAGGACGAGAGTCGACAGCTACCTCGACAGGCTCAACCGGGTCTACCTGGGACACACCTGAGGGAGCGGCACCCTGAGGGGGGAGGGGGTCTACCACAGCAGCACCTGGCGCGAGGAAGAGAGGCGGGGGGGGGAGCGGGGCAGTGCGGTAGGGGAAGAGGCGGTAGTAGGGCACGGACTCGTCAAAAGTGACGTCCTGAGAGGGCAGGACACGGCGCGAGGTGGCGTGGTAAAACTGCCAACCAGACGCGTCCGGGACAAAGCCAAGGAAGACACAGGGAACAGCGCGGGAGGAGAGCTTGTCCGCGAACGTATCGCGAACAAAAGCTCGGGATCCCCAGACCCGAAAACGCGACGCATCGCCAACCTCTCCCGTCCAACGCAGTGTCGGCGAAGTCTCCGGAACGGAGACACGGGGCCAGAGGTTGAGCTGATGCGCAGCGTATCGGACCGCAAACGGCCACAGAAAGTGGGGGGCAGCCGCATGGATCAAGGAGGTACGAGCGACCTCCATGACCAAACCAATGCGGCGCTCAGCAACCCCATTCTGCTGTGGAGAGGCCGGAAGCGTGAACGACTGGCGGATGCCGTGCTCCGCACAGTAGGCTGCCAAGAGGTCAGAGGAGAACTCACCACCTCTGTCAGAGTGCAGACGCAGGACAGGAAAGTCCGAGTGGAACCGCTCACTGAGCTGGAGACGAGAAGCGCGGATCCAAGGGATCAAAACATCAGGGACCTCACCCTTGGTGCGCAAGGGGAAGACCGTGGTGTAGCGCGAGTAGTCGTCAACAACGATCAGGAAGTACCTCTCCTGACCCTGTCCACGGACGCGGGCTGGGCCCCACACGTCCATGTGGAGTGTCTGCAAGGGAGCAGTCGTCGGGGGAAACGAGGAGGAGTGAGGAGCGGCGCGCTGCCGCCCCTCGACACAGGGAAGGCAGGGAGGAGCAGGCGAGGGTGGGAGTGGAGGGAGAACCCTGGGAAGACCAGAGACAAGGTACCGGTTGTGCATGGCACGAAGGCGCTGCACTGACGGGTGACCAAGACGGTGGTGCCAGAGGACAGTCTCGTGTGCCAGAGAGCGACACGAGCAGGGGGCAGACAGCTGACCTGACGCAGACGCAGACGCAGCTACCTGTGGGGACTCAGTGGTCAGTGTGTACAGGTCCGACCCCGGCTGCCGAGTGAAGGTAGCCAGGTGGCGGCCCGTCCGAGCGCACGTGCAGTGTGTCACACGCTCGTAGGCAGGGGTAAACTGGTGGACATCCCCGTCCTGGAGCGCACTACCCGCCACCAAGTTCGTAGAGAACGAGGGGAGGTAGAGACCTGACAGAGTGCCCGACGGGACCGCAGGACAAGGGAGAACAGTAGAGGAGGTCGCAATGACCGGACCCCCAGAGGGGTCAGCGAGGGAGACTGCAACCGGCCGAGCAAGCTGCTCAAGGGCAGTGCGGTCACGAAAGAAACAGCGGGAAGCGCCTGAGTCCAGTGTGAAGGTGTGCAGTGCCTCAGTAGACGCAGTACCAGAGGGCGCAGACTCACGAGTACCTAGAGCAGCAGCCTCACCAGCACCTGGGGCAACAGACACACGAGCACCTAGTGCAGCAGCCTCACCAGTACCTAGAGCAGCAGACTGGATACCGGGGTCAGGCGGCACACACAGGTGACAGGCACTCTCAGCACTAGTAGGAAATGCATACATGGCAGTGAGGATAGCATCATAGTCAAGAGCATAGATATCTACCCTCTGCCTAAGCAGCTCCACCCAGTCGGGGAGCTCAGCCGCGTCGCCAAACTCTGTACGCCAGGCGTCGCTCAGACGGGCGAAGCAGCGGGACTCTGTGTGACCAAACGTCCCGCAAGGCTGACCAGTCCGAGCACCAGTGCGAATGACGTACGGGCAGCGAGCAGTACCCCGTGACCCTCCACGCTGAGCGTACCACTCACGAAGCTGCTGGGGCGTGAGGGACTCACTCGGACGTCGCGGGAGCTGCATCTGGCCACCGCCAGGAGCAGCAGTAGCAGTAGTAGCAGCAGTAGTAGTAGCAGCAGCGCGGCCACCCCTACAACCCCAACCAGCATACCACTCACGAAGCTGTTGGGGCGTGAGGGACTCACGCGGACGGCGCTGGAGCTGCATCTGGCCACGCCAGGAGCAGCAGTAGAAGTAGAAAGAGCAGTAGCAGCAGGAGCAGCAGTAACAGCAATACGGGCAGGGCAGTGCTCACCAGTGGCGAGAAGTGCAGGCGTACGACGGTGGTAACGGCGAGGCCGCTACCACTGCAGGGCGAGGGCTCCGCGGCAGCTGCAGGGGCGGCTGCTCCAGGGGCCAGGGGCGGCTGCAGAGGTCCAGGGGCGGCTGCTGCAGGGGCGGCTGCTCCAGGGGCGGCTGCTCCAGGGGCCAGGGGCAGCTGCTCCTTTTTTTTTTTTTTTTTTTTTTTTTTTTTTTTTTTAAATAATTAATTATTTATTTTAGGGTTTGGCAGAGCGCACTCGGCGCTGCAGAGGCGGCTCGCGGGCTGCAGGGTGGCTCGGGCAGCAGCGAGGGGGGGGGGCGGCGCGCGGCTCCCCAGGGCGCCGCGACGGGGCAGCGGGGGGGGGGGGGGGGGGGGGGGGCCGCGCGCGGCTCCCCAGGGCGTCGCGACGGGGCAGCGGGGGGGTCGCGCGTGGCTCCCTAGGGCGTCGCGACGGGTCAGCGGGGGCCAAGCGCGAGGGCTGCAGGACGGCACGCGGGCAGACCGAAGGGCGGGTCGCACGGGGGGCGCACGAGGGCGCACGTAAGGTAGGGCGCACGAGGGCGCACGAGGGCGCACGAGGGCGCACGAGTATAGAAAGGCGCACGAGGGCGCGTCTAGCGGAATAGTGGGCCCGTAGGAGAAAGCGGTCCTAGGTAGCAACCTAGGCTCGTGATACCATGTTAGAATGTAGAACTGAACGAGAATGTGTGAAACTAGGCAGCAGGGTGATACAAGTAGGAAACCCTAGCAATGTTGTACCCCCTAAGGCTAAACCCACTATAGCCTACACAATATGAACATGTATAATGTTTGACAGTCCTCCCCTCTCTCATCCCGACCTCCCCTCTCTCATCCCTTCCTCCCCTCTCTCATCCCGCCCTCCCCTCCCTCATGCAGTCCTCCCCTCTCTCATCCCGTCCTCCCCTCTTATCCTTTCCTCCCCTCTCTCGTCCCTTTCCCCTGACTCAGCCCTCTCTTGTCGCTATCCTCCCTGTCTTGTCCCTCTTCTTCTCTAAACAGACGCCTCTAGGGAGTATTGTTGCTTCCTCATGTCCTTGTGGCATGGCAGATGACAAGTAGCTTAGTGTCCACAAGGAGCACCCACAAGACAAACCCGTTATTGCTGCTTGACGCCATGCGACACGGAATAGAACATGTGATTTGTCATGGAATAGAACGGAAGCAATATAATAGAATGCATCGTAACTCCTCCTCCTGGCATGATTGACCCCATCGCATGCTTCATGCTCTACATTGTGACACACATGTTTTGTAATAACTCTGAAGACGCCTAGAACCACTGTAACATCTCAAACCGCCATTGCTTGCCACATGGCACTTTACAAAGCGTCACCATTCCCTCCGCCTCGACCACAAAGCACTCTACAGCGCGGCCTGCCCACATCCTCAAAGAAACCCACAAGTCAAACACGTAACACGCAGTGTGAAAATGTTCTCAAAAGGAGTAGACGTCAAAGGTGAAAATAACACGGACTCAATACCGTAATTTACCTGAGTACTGCGACGAGAACGAAAAAAAATCAAAACACCTTGTGAGAATTAACATCCTGAAGCAGGACACCCACCTTGCCGTGATGATGTTGTGTTTGGTCGGCTTTCTTCCCGTCTCCCCTCTACTCATCCCTTCCTCCCCTCCTTCATCCCGTCCTCCCCTTGTCAGAATCCCAACCACTAGACCATTGGGATAAAAGGGCTTGTTAAGTAGCGGGTCAGTGCGCCCATAACCCCCCCAGGACAACGAGCCTGTAACCCTTCCCTAGGATCAATCGGGGATCACCAGTGGACCTCTGACACCCCTCTCTCATCCCGTCCTCCCCTCTCTCATCCCATCCTCCCCTCTCTCATCCGGTCCTCCCCTCTCTCATCCCGACCTCCCCTCTCTCATCCCTTCCTCCCCTCTCTCATCCCGCCCTCCCCTCCCTCATCCAGTCCTCCCCTCTCTCATCCTGTCCTCCCCTCTCATCCTTTCCTCCCCTCTCTCGTCCCTTTCCCCAGACTCAACCCTCTCTTATCGCTATCTATCAAAAGAATGAACGAGAATGAATGAACTATGAAAGAGTTGGGTACAAGTACTAACCCTAATTGGGTTGTACCCCTTATGGGCTACCCCACTATAGCCTACACAAAGTAAATAATATAACAATCTGACACACCCCCATAGACAAAGTGGGGGAGAACAAGTGGTCACAAGACCAGTCAAGAAAAGCAAAGCAAGCTCAGGGTGGATCACAAAGTCACCACACAGTCCGAGCACAAGCTAAGGGCCACAAGGCCAGTTTGTCAGAACATTATAGCTTATACATTTGTGTAGGCTGTAGTGGGGTAGCCCATAAGGGGTACAACCCAATTAGGGTTAGTACTTTTACCCATCTGTTTGCTAGTTCATTCATTCTCGTTCACAACATTCTAACATGGTTTCAGAGCAGGTCCCCTAGGACCGGTCTGTTTTTGGGCCCACCACCTACTGCCCTGCTAGCCTAGGCCCACGCCCGTTGCCCATAGGCCCCGGCCCGTCGCCACCCCTAGCTCGCCCCCCCCCCCGTCGACCCCGTCGCCCCTAGCTCGGCCTCTCGGCCCCGTCGACCCCGTCGCCCCTAGCCGTGCCCCTCGGCCCCGTTGGCCCCGTCGACCCCGTCGCCCCTAGCCGCGCCCCTCGGCCCCGTTGGCCCCGTCGCCCCTAGCGTCGGCCCCGTCGCCCCTAGCTCGCCCCCCCAGCCCCGTCGCCTCGGCCCCTTGGCCCCATCGACCCTGTCGCCCCTAGCTCGGCCCCGTTGGCCCCGTCGACCCCGTCGCCCCTTGCCTAGCCCCTTGGCCCCGTTGGCCCCGTCGACACGGTCGCCCCTAGCCGCGCCCCTTGGCCCCGTTGGCCCCGTCGACCCCGTCGCCCCTAGCTCGGCCCCGTTGGCCCCGTCGACCCCGTCGCCCCTTGCCGCGCCCCTCGGCCCCGTTGGCCCCGTCCACCCCGTCGCCCCTAGCTGCGCCCCTTGGCCTCGTTGGCCCCGTCGACCCCGTCGCCCCTAGCCGCGCCCCTCTGCCCCGCTGGCCCCGTCGACCCCGTCGCCCCTTGCCGCACCCCTCGGCCCCGTTGGCCCCGTCGCCCCTAGCTGCGCCCCTCGGCCCCTAGGCCCCGTCGCCCCTAGCTCGGCCCCTCGGCCCCGTTGGCCCCGTCGCCCCTAGCCGCGCCCCTCGGCCCCGTTGGCCCCGTCGACCCCATCACCCCTAGCCGCGCCCCTCGGCCCCCTAGGCCCCGTCGCCCCTAGCTCGGCCCCTCGGCCCCGTCGCCTCGGCTCCTTGGCCCCGTCGCCCCTAGCTCGGCCCTGTTGCCCCTACTCGGCCCTGTTGCCCCTACTCGGCCCCTCGACCCCTTGGCCCTGTGTCCCCCCCCCCCCCCCCCCCCCTCGTGTTTGGACCCTCGGCCCGTAGCAGCGGCCCCTAGCAGCGGCCCCGGTGCCCCGTTACTCCTTGGCCCCTCGGCCCCGCCCCTCGGCCCCTCGCCCCCTAGGCCCCTTGGCCCCTCGGCCTCGTGTTTGGCCCCTCGGCCCCGCCCCTTGGCCCCTCGGCCCCTCGGCCCCGCCACCCTCGTGTTTGGCCCCTCGGCCCCTAGGCCCCTCGGCCCCGCCCCTTGTCCCCTTGGCAACTGCTCCTGCACCTACTGCTACTGCTGCTGCTGCTCCTGCTGCTACTGCTGCTATTGCTGCTCCTGAGTGCTGCGCTGCTATGGCTTCGCTTAGAGTTCTAGCGTTCGATCATGAGGGCAGACCGGTTGCATTTGACACGTGGCATGGCGATCTGCAACTGTACCTACTGAGCGATATTAAGGACAGTGTCTCACTGTTTGACCACGTGTCCGGTGTCGCTCCAGCCCCTCCCGCCACAGCTGACGGTGCGACTCGTTCCCAGTGGCTGTCTTGTGACGCTACTGCCCGCTTAGCCATTCGCAACTACCTGCCGGTGGCCGAATGTACTCACTTTGGACAGTACAGGACAGCACAGGCCCTGTACGACGCTGTAGTTGCTCGCTACTCCTTCCCTACCACTGCCGCTCTAGGCAGACTGCTACTGCCCTACCTGTTCCCTGAGCTGTCGGCTTTTGCCATAGTAGCGGACCTGGTTACCCACCTGCGCACTAGCGACGCTCGCTACCGCGCTACCGTCCCTGCTGAGTTCCTTGCCACGAACCAGCCCCCCATGTTCATCACCCTCTACTTCAAAGTCTCTCGCCTCCCTGACTCTCTTCGCTCTGTCAGGGACCACTTTCTCTCCCTTGACCCCACCTCCCTCACTGTTGACCTCCGCGAGCAGCATCTCCTCTCAGCTGAGACTAGTGCAGTTGCTGTAGGTGCTGCTCGTGACACTCCGCGCTCGCCCTTCTTTGAGGGGTGCTCCCCCTCCCCCCTTTCCCCCTCCTTCGCCTCTGCTGCTGCTGCAGACGTCTCTGTTACTGAGGACGTCGGTGCTGCTTCAACTAGTGCGAAGCGCCGCCGCAGCAAGGGCAAGGGTGGCCGGGGTGGTGGAGGTGGCAGCGGTGGTGGTGGAGGTGGCAGTGGGAGCGGTGGTGGGGGCAGCGGTGGAGGTGGTGGAGGCGGTGGAGGTGGTGGCGGTTGTGGGACTGGTGGCAGCAGTGGGGGCTCTGGTGGCGGCGGTGGAGGCAGCGGAGGGAGTGGCGGCAGTGGAGGCCGTGGGACTGGTGGTGGCAGGTCTGGACCTTGGCGTGGAGGGCCTGGTGGTGGTTAGCGACAGCAACAGCAGCGTCGGAGCGAGACCCAGTCGCCCCAGCAGCTCCGTGAGTGGTTGGTTCAGCATGGGACGGGTGGGGGTAGTGAGACCTGCCCGTATGTCATTCGCACGGGTGTCCGTGCGGGCCAGACTTGCGGGAAGTTTCACACTGAGCACCGCTGCTTCTCCCGCCTTGACTACGCCTGGCATGCTGAGTTTGGTGACGACGTCGAGCGCCCTCGCTGGACGGATTTGCTTAGGTCGGGAGTTGCTATCTTTGACCTAGACTATGATGCTATTATCTCTGCCATGTATGCTTTGTCTTTTAGTGCTGAGGGTGACTGTTACCGGTGTGTGCCACCTGACCCAGGTATAGCGGCTGCTGCTCTAGGTGCTAGTGCGTCTGGTACTCCCCCTGGTACTTCGCCTGCTGAGGCCTTGCACACCTTCACTTAAGACTCAGGCGCCTCGCGCTGTTTCTTTCGTGACAGCACCACTCTCACTCCTCTCCCTGCACCTGTTCCGGTCAGACTGGCTGACCCCTCTGGGGGCCCGGTCGTTGCCCGTTCCTCCACTGTCCTCCCGTGTCCGGCGGTTCCGTCCGGCTCACTGTCAGGTCTTCACCTCCCCTCGTTCTCTACGAACTTGGTGAGTACCGCTGCCCTTCAGGATGCGATGGTCACTACCACCACTCCTAGGGGTCAGCGTGTGTCGATCTGCACGTGCACACGGACGGGGCGTCACCTGGCTGCGTTCACTCATCGGCTAGGGTCGAGTCTGTACACGCTGGCTACCGAGCCTCCTCAGTTCGATGCGTCTGCTCAGGTGTCCGCGTCAGGTGAGGTAGCCGCCTCTTGCTCGTGTCGCCTCCTGTCGCACCAGACTCTTCTGTGGCACCACCGCCTGGGTCACCCCTCCCTGCCACGCCTTCGTGGCATGCACTCCCGGTTTCTCGTCTCTGGTCTACCCAGGTCTCTGCCTCCCCTCCCGCCCTCGCCTGCCCCGCCCTGCCTTCCTTGCGTCCAGGGGCGGCAGTGCACCGCTCCTCACTCCTCCTCGTTTCCCCTGACGACTGCTCCCCTGCAGACTCTCCACATGGACGCGTGGGGCCCAGCCCGCGTCAGTGGACAGGGCCGCGAGCGCTACTTTCTGCTGGTCGTTGACGACTACACGTGGTACACCACGGTCTTCCCCTTGCGCAGCAAGGGTGAGGTCCCTGATGTGTTGATCCCTTGGATCCGTACAGTCCGTCTCCAGCTCCGCGAGCACTTCCGTACGGACCTTCCTGTCCTACGTCTGCACTCTGACAAAGGTGGTGAGTTCTCCTCCGACCTCTTGCGGGACTTTTGTCGTGGGGAGGGCATTCTCCAGTCGTTCACGCTTCCGGAATCCCCTCAGCAAAATGGGATTGCTGAGCGCCGCATTGGCTTAGTCATGGAGGTCGCTCGTACCTCCATGATCTATGCGGCCGCTCCCCATTTTCTGTGGCCATTTGCTGTCCGGTACGCTGCGCATCAGCTCAACCTCTGGCCCCATGTCTCCTTGCCGTAGACCTCGCCCACACTGCGTTGGATGGGGAAGGTTGGCGATGCGTCGGTGTTCCGGGTCTGGGGTTCTCGTGCCTTTGTTTGCGATACGTCCGCGTACAAGCTCTCCGCCCGCGCCATTCCTTGCGTCTTCCATGGCTTTGTCCCTGACGCGCCTGGCTGGTAGTTTTACCACCCCACCTCGCGCCGTGTCCTCCCGTCTCAGGACGTCACGTTCGACGAGTCGGTTCCCTTCTACCGTCTCTTCCCCTACCGCTCTGCCCCTCCCCCGCCCCCGCCACTCTTCCTCGCTCCCGGTCCACCTCCGGTAGACCCCCTCCCGCCCCAGGGTCCTGCTCCCTCGGGTGTGTCTCAAGTAGACCCTCTCCCTGGTACTGCGCCTGTTCAGGTAGCTGTCGGCTCAGGTGCTGCTCCAGGTGCCTCGTCTGGGGGTGCTGCGTCTGGGGGTGCTGCGTCTGGGGGTGCGGAGCCGGGGGGTGCGGGGTCTGAGGGTGCTGGGTCTGGGGGTGCTGAGCCTGAGGGTGTTGAGCCTAGGGGTGCTGAGTCGGAGGGTGCGGAGTCTGGGGGTGCTGCGCCTCGGGGTGCTGCTTCATCTGGAGGTCCTGCTGGTGCTTCGCCGCGGCTGTCTTTGCAGCAGCTGAGCGAGGGGCTTGTTCGGCGCGCACACTGTCGGGGTGGAGCTCCTGGAGCTGGAGGCACTGGAGACACTGGAACTGGAGGTGCTGCTGTTACTACTGGAGCTGGCGGTACTGGAGGTACTGCGGCTACTGGTCCTGGAGGTGCTCGTACCAGTGGTGCTGGAGCTGCCGGGACTGGTGTTGTTGGGTGCGCTAGAGCTGGAGACCTTACGGAGCCTGGAGCCGATGGAGCTGGAGGAGGTGGGGTTGGAGGCCCTGGCGCTAGAGGCGCTGGAGCTGCTGGAGCTGGAGTTGGAGGCACTGGCGCCGGAGGCGCTGGAGCTGCAGGAGCTGGAGCTGTTGACCCTGGCGCTGGAGGTGCTGGAGGCACTGTGCGGCCGCGACCGTACTTCGTTCCCCTGCTTCAGTAGGTTCTTGGTGTCCCGTCTTCTACTGGTCTTCCTCCTCCCTTCCTGTGTCCTCCGCCTGACCAGTCGCTGCCGCCGTTACAGCCAGCCTTCCCACTGCCTGCTCCCTCTCCTTACACTAAGCAGTCCGGCGGTCTTACAGCGCGTCGTGAGCCTGCGTCTCGTCCTGTCTCGCCTCTTTGCACTGCTCGTCGCGCTCCTTGTTCACGTCCTCCTCCTGTCCCCGGCACGCACGCTATGGCACTTCGTCCTTCCTCTGTTCCACTGCGTGTTCCTCTGCCTGCTCCTCCTGAGTCCTCTCTTCCTGAGGTCCCTGACCCTGCATCTGACCGCGCTCGTGCTGCCAGTCCCACTGTCTCTCGTCTCCTCGCCACTGCTGTCACTGACCCTTCCTTTGAGTCAGCTACTGCGTCTGCTCTCATTGCTGAGCTGCTTGACTTTGCTGCTGCCTGCCGTCTCCACTACGCCACTGCTCTAGTTGCTGAGTCTGTGTCGGCCAGTCCTCCGTCCGTCGGGGGAGAGTGTGCTCTTGGCACGGACGTCCTTGAGGACAGGCAGGAGGACTTTGAGTGTCTTGCAGCTGCTGTACCTCGTTTCGCTTCCATGGTGCTTGCCCCTGGCAGACCCGGATACCATGGGAGACCCGGATGCTCTAGACATCCCGACCCCGCGCTCTTACGCAAAGGCGATTACGGGTCCTTACTCCTCTCAGTGGCAGGCAGCTATGGATGCCGAGATGGCATCCTGGAAGTCCATAGGCACCTACGTCGACGAAGTTCCCCCGTCTCGGGCGAACATGGTCGATGGCATGTGGATTTTCAGGGTGAAGCGGCCACCGGGTTCTCCGCCTGCCTTCAAGGCGCGTTACGTTGCTCGAGGCTTCAGTCAGCAACAGGGAGTTGACTACTTCCAGACCTTCTCCCCCACCCCGAAGATGACTACTCTTCGGGTGTTGCTGCACGTTGCTGCTCAGCGTGGCTACGAGTTGCACTCTCTGGACTTCAGCACAGCTTTCCTGCAGTGCAGCCTGCATGAGGAGATCTGGCTGCGCCGACCACCTGGTTTCACTGGGTCGTTTCCTGCAGGTACCTAGTGGAGCCTCCGCCGACCAGTCTACGATCTCCGCCAGGCACCTTGCGAGTGGCACGACACACTGAGGACTACTCTTGCGGCTATTGGGTTTGCTCCTTCTACTGCTGACCCGTCGCTGTTTCTACGCACCGACACGTCGCTGCCGCCGTTCTACGTCCTCGTGTACGTCGACGACTTGGTCTTTGCCACTGCTGACACTAAGGCACTGACCCTTGTGAAGTCCTAGCTGCAGAAGAGACACACCTGCACTGACCTGGGTGAACAGCGCAGCTATCTTGGCCTGCAGATCACCCGGGACAAAGCACGGCGCACCATCACACTGACTCAGTCACACATGGTGCACCAGGTCCTTCAGCGCTTCGGCTTCCAGTTCTCCTCGCCACAGCCCACTCCTCTGTCTACCAGCCACTCGCTCTCAGCTCCACCTTTGGACCAGTTCGTAGAGCCGAGTGGTCCGTACCCAGAGCTTGTGGGTTGCCTCATGTACCTGATGACGTGCACACGACCTGACCTCGCGTACCCTCTCAGCCTTCTGGCTCGCTACGTGGCTCCCGGTAGGCACCGAAAGGTGCACTGGGATGCTTCGAAGAGGGTACTGCGTTACCTGTCCAGTACGTCGGGCATGGGGCTCATGCTTGGAGGACGGGGTCCAGTTTTTCTCACTGGTCACGCAGACGCCTCGTGGGTTGACGACTCAGCTACGCAGCGGTCGTCACAGGGTTACACCTTCAACCTTGGTTCCGGCTCTGTTTCTTGGCGGTCTACCCGCTCGTCTTCGGTTCTCAGCTCCTGTTGTGAGGCTTAGATCTACGCCGGGGCTATGGCTGCTCAGGAGCTACGCTGGCTCACCTACCTGCTGACTGACTTGGGAGAGCAGCCTCGTTCGCCTCCAGTTCTGCACGTAGACAACAAGGCCATGATTGCCTTGTGTCGGGAGCACAGACTAGAGCACAGAACGAAGCACATCGCTCAGCGATACTTCCTTGCTCGAGAGTTGCAGCAGCGTGGCCAGCTTCGTCTTGCGCACGTGGCCACTCGGGCCAACACTGCTAATGTCTTCACCAAGGCATTTCCGCCTCGTGATCATCTGCGTTTTACTACTGTTTTAGGCCTTGTGCCTACTTTGCCTCACTTGCTTACTGCTTGACTCTGCTTGTACTGTGATCTATATATATACCTGCATGCTTGCACTTGCTAGGGTATGATCACTGTACTGTTTGTTCTCTTTATATAACTCTGCATGTGAACTGGCCTTGTAGCCCTTTGCTTGTGCTCGGACTGTGTGGTGACTCTGTGATCCACCCTAAGCTTGCTTTGCTTTTCTTGACTGGTCTTGTGACCTCTTGTTCTCCCCCACTTTGCATATGGGGGTGTATCAGAACATTATAGCTTATACATTTGTGTAGGCTGTAGTGGGGTAGCCCATAAGGGGTACAACCCAACTAGGGTTAGTACTTGTACCCAACTGTTTGCTAGTTCATTCATTCTCGTTCACAACATTCTAACACAGTTCACATGCAGTGTTATATAAAGAGCGCAAGCAGTACAGTGATCATAGCCTAGCAACAGTAAGCATGCAGGTATAAATACAGATGACAGTACAAGCAAATTCACGCAGTAAGCGAGTGAGGCAATGTAGGCGCAAGGCCTAAAACAGTAGAGAAGCACTGATGATCACCAGACTGAAGTGCCTTGGTGAATATGTCAGAAGTGTTGGCCCTGGTGGCCACGTACGCAAGACGAAGCTGACCACGCTGCTGCAAATCTCGAGCAAGGAAGTATCCCAAAGCGATGTGCTTCGTTCTGTGCTCCTGACACAAGGCAATCATGACCTTGTTGTCTACGTACAGAACTGGAGGCGAACGAGGCTGCTCTCCCAAGTCAGTCAGCAGGTTGGTGAGCCAGCGTAACTCCTGTGCAGCCATGGCCCCGGCGTAGATCTCAGCCTTACAACTGGAACTGAGAACCGAAGAGGAGCGGGTAGACCGCCAGGAAACAGAGCCGGAACCAAGGCTGAAGGTGTAACCCTGTGTCGGTAGGCGGGCCGCAAGGGGCGGCGCGCGGGGCAGCAGGGGCGGCAAGAGGGCCGCAAAGGGCGGCGCGAGGGGCTGCAGGGGCGAGCCGCGGGCTACAGGGGCGAAGGGCGGGCCGCTAGGGGCGGCGCGCGGGCCTGCACGGGCGGCGAGCAGGGCAGCAGGGGCGGCGCGCGGGGCCTAGGGGCGACGGGCGGGCCGCAAGGGGTTGCGCGCGGGGCAGCAGGGGCGACGGGCGGGCCGCAAGGGGCTGCAAGGGCTGCGAGGATGGCAGCAGGGGCGGCGCGCGGGGCCTACGGGCGGCAGGCTGGCCGCAAGGGGCAGCGCGCGGGGCAGCAGAGGCGACGGCGGGCCTGTAGGGGCGGCGCGCTGGGCTGCAAGGGCGGCACGAGGGCAGCAGGGGCAGCGCGCTGGGCTGCAGGGGCGGCGCAAGGGCTGCTAGGGGCGGTGGGCGGGTCGCAAACGGGCGATGCGCGGGCTGCAGGGGCGGCGCGAGGGCCGTGACGAGGAGGCGGGTGGGCTGCCAGGGCAGCGCGCTAGCGGTAGGGGCGGGTCATGGGCTGCTAGAGGCAGCGCGACTAGCTGCTAGGGGCAGTTCGTGGGGCAGCTCTGTGGTGGGCCCTAAAAAAACGGTCCTAGCGAAGGACCTGCTCTGAAACCATATCAGAAGAATGAACGAGAATGAATGAACTATGAAAGAGTTGGGTACAAGTACTAACCCTTATTGGGTTGTACCCCTTATGGGCTACCCCACTATAGCCTACACGAAGTAAGCAATATAACATTCTGACACTATCCTCCCTGTCTTGTCCCTCTTCTTCTCTAAACAGACGCCTCCAGGGAGTATTGTTGCCTCCTCATGTCCTTGTGGCATGGCATATGACAAGTAGCTTAGTGTCCACGTAGGAGCACCCACAAGACGTTCTTGCTGCTTGACGCCATGCGACACGGAATAGAATAGGTGATTTGTCATGGAGTAGAACGGAAGCGATATAATAGAATGCATCGTAACTCCTTCTCCTTTTGGCATGATTGACCCCATCGCATGCTTCATGCTCTACATTGTGACACACAGGTTTTGTAATAACTCTGAAGACGCCTAGAACCACTGTAACATCTCAAACCGCCACTGCTTGCCACATGGTACTTTACAAAGCGTCACCATTCCCTCCGCCTCGACCACAAAGCACTCCACAGCGCGGCCTGCCCACATCCTCAAAGAAAACCACAAGTCGAACACGTAAAACGCAGTGTGAAAATGTTCTCAAAAGGAGTAGACATCAAAGGTGAAAATAACACGGACTCAATACCGTAATTTACCTGAGTAATGCGACGAGAACGAAAAATAAAATCAAAACACCTTGTGAGAATTAACATCCTGAAGCAGGACACCCACCTTGCCGTGATTATGTTGTGTTTGGTCGGCTTTCTTCTCGTCTCCCCTCTAATCATCCCTTCTGTCAGAATGTTATAGTGCTTATATTTGTGTAGGCTATAGTGGGGTAGCCCATACGGGGTACAACCCAATTAGGGTTAGTACTTGTACCCAACTGTTTCATAGTTCATCAATTCTTGTTCGTTAGTTTTGACATGGTTTCAGAGCAGGTCCTTCGTTAGGACCGATTTCTTGGGCCCACCACAACACTACCCCACTAGCCGCCCTGCTGCCCCTAGCGACCCTCGTGTCGCTCCTGCTGCCCCGCGCGCCGCCCTCGTGCGGCCCTGTCTGTCGACCCTAGGCCCCGGCGCCCCGTCGACCTTAGGCTCCCAGCGCCCCGTCGACCCTAGGCCCCGGCGCTCTGTCGACCCTAGGCCCCGCACGCCCCCGTCGACCCTCGGCCCCGGCCCGCCCCGTTGACCCTAGGCCCGCGCGCCCTATCGACCCTAGGCCCGCGCGCGCCCCGTCGACCTTAGGCCCCGGACCCGCCCCGTCGACCCTAGGCCCGCGCCCGTCCCGTCGACCCAAGGCCCCGGTGCCCCGTCGACCCTAGGCCCCGGACCCGCCCCGTCGACCCTAGGCCCCCCCCCCCCCCTTGTCGACCCTAGGCCCCGGCGCCCCGTCGACCCTAGGCCCGCGCGCGCCCCGTCGACCTTAGGCCCCCGGCTTGCCCCGTCGACCCTAGGCCCGCGCGCCCCGTCGACCCTCGGCCTCGGACCCGCCCTTCGACCCTAGGCCCGCGCCCGCCCCGTCGACCCTAGGCCCCGGTGCCCCGTCGACCCTCGGCCCCGAACCCGCCCCGTTGACCCCAGGCCCTGCGCGCCGCCCATTCTGGCCCGCCCCTCGCCCCTGCAGCCCGCGAGCCGCCCTTGCAGCCCCGCGCGCCGCCCCTGGTGGTCCCCTAGCCGCCCCTACTGCTCTGCTAGCCGCCCCTTGCAGCCCTCTCACCGCCTCTTGCAGCTCACTTGCCGCCCCTTGCTGCTGCCTGCCCTGTGCTCTGCGCTGCCCTGCTTCTCCCCGCTCTGCGTACTGCGCCACTATGGCTTCTCTCCGCGTGCTAGCGTTTGATCATGAGGGACGCCCTATACAGTTTGACACGTGGCTTGACGACCTGCAGCTGTACCTACTGAGCGACTCTAGGGACAGCGTCTCGTTGTTTGACCACACCTCTGGCGCCTCTCCCGCCCCTTCCGCCACAGCTGACAGTGCGACTCGCTCACATTGGCTTACTCGTGATTCTGCTGCTCGCTTAGCCATTCGCAATCACCTGCCACTGGCCGAATGCGCTCACTTCGGACACCACAGGACAGCACATGCACTGTACGACGCTGTAGTCGCTCGCTACTCCTCGCCTGCCACTGCTGCTCTCGGCCGTCTGCTACTGCCCTACCTGTTCCCCGAGCTGTCCGCCTTTGCCCCAGTAGAGGACTTGGTTTCCCACCTTCGCACTAGCGACGCTCGCTACCGTGTTGCCGCCCCAGCTGAGTTCCTTGACAGGAACCCACCCCTGATGTACATCACTCTCTACTTTATAGTCACCCACCTCCCTGACTCTCTTCGCTCTGTCAGGGACCACTTTCTCTCACTTGACCCCATAGTCCTCACTGTTGACCTACTCGAGCAGCACCTCCTCGCAGCTGAGACTAGTGTAGTCGCTGTAGGTGCTGCTCGTGGCACTCCGCGCACGCCCTTCTTTGAAGGGTGCTCCCCCTCCCCCCTTGCCCCCTCCTACGCCTCTGCTGCTGCTGTTGACGTCCCTGTTGCTGAGGACCTCGAGGCTGCTTCTGCTAGTGCGAAGCTCCGCAGCAGCAAGGGCAAGGGTGGCAGGGGTGGTGGCGGTGGCAGCGCGGGTGGTGGTGGGGGCAGCGGTGGAGGCGGTGGAGGCAGTGGAGGTGGTGGCGGTAGTGGGAGTGGTGGTGGGAGTGGGGGCTTTGGTGGCGGCGGTGGAGGCAGCGGTGGGAGTGGCGATAGTGGCAGCGGTGGGAGTGGTGGCGGTAGGACTGGAGCTCAGCGTGGAGGTTCTGGAGGAGGCCAGAGGCAGCAGCAGCAGCGTCGGAGCGAGACCCCGTCGCCCCAGCAGCTTCATGAGTGGTTGTCTCAGCGTGGGGCATCTGGGGGTAGTGGTAGCTGCCCGTATGTCATTCGCACGGGTGACCGTGCTGGTCAGACATGCGGGATGCCTTACACTCAGCACCGCTGCTTCTCCCGCCTCGACGACGCTTGGCGCGCTGAGTTTGGTAACGAGGTCGAGCGCCCCCGCTAGGCAGAGTTGCTTAGGTCTGGAGTTGCTATATTTGACCTAGACTATGATGCTATCCTTGCTGCTATGCATGTTTTGTCTGTTAGTGCTGAGGGTGTTACCTGTGTGTGCCGCCTGACCCAGGTATAGAGGCTGCTGCTCTAGGTGCTAGTAAGTCTGTTCTCCCTGGTACTGCGCCTGCTGAGGCCTTGCACACCTTCACACTTGACTCAGGTGCCTCACGCCGTTTCTTTCGCGACAGCACCACCCTCACTCCTCTCTCTGCACCTGTACCGGTCAGACTGGCTGACCCCTCAGGGGGCCCAGTCGTTGCCCGTTCCTCCACTGTTCTATCTTATCCGGCGTTTCCATCCGGCTCACTGTCAAGTCTTCACCTCCCCTCGTTCTCTACGAACTTGGTGAGTACAGCTGCCCTCCAGGATGCGATGGTCACTACCACCACTCCTGGGGGTCAGTGTGTGTTGATCTGCATGTGTACACAGATGGGCCGTCACCTAGCCACGTTCACTCGTCGGCCAGGGTCGAGTCTGTACCCACTGTCTACCGATCCTCCTCAGGAAGCTGCGTCTGCCCAGGTGTCCGCGTCAGGTCAGGTAGCACCCGCTTGCTCGTGTCGCCTCCTGTCGCACCAGATTCTTCTGTGGCACCACCGCCTGGGTCACCCCTCCCTGCCACGCCTTCGTGGCATGCACTCCCGCCTCCTTGTCTCTGGTCTTCCCAGGTCTCTGCCTCCCCTCCCGCCCTCGCCTGCCCCGCTCTGCCTTCCTTGCGTCAAGGGGCGGCAGCGCACCGCTCCTCACTCCTCCTCGTTTCCCCCGACGACTGCTCCCCTGCAGACTCTCCACATGGACGTGTGGGGCCCAGCCCGTGTCAGTGGACAGGGCCGCGAGCGCTACTTTCTGCTGGTCGTTGACGACTACACGCGGTACACCACGGTCTTCCCCTTGCGCAGCAAGGGTCAGGTCGTTGATGTCTTGATCCCTTGGATACTCGCAGTACGTCTCCAGCTCCGCGAGCGGTTCCACCAGGACCTTCCTGTCCTGCGTCTGCACTCTGACAGAGGTGGTGAGTTCTCCTCCGACCTCTTGCGGGACTTCTGTCGTGGGGAGGGCATTCTCCAGTCGTTCACGCTTCCGGAATCCCCTCAGCAAAATGGGATTGCTGAGCGCCGCATTGGCTTAGTCATGGAGGTGGCTCGTACCTCCATGATCCATGCGACTGCTCCCTATTTTCTGTGGCCGTTTGCGGTCCGGTACGCTGCGCATCAGCTCAACCTCTGGCCCCGTGTCTCTTTGCCGGAGACCTCGCCCACATTGCGTTGGACAGGGGAGGTTGGCGATGCGTCGGTGTTCCGGGTCTGGGGCTCTCGTGCCTTTGTTCACGATATGTCCGCGGACAAGCTCTCTGCCCGTGCTATCCCCTGCATCTTCCTTAGCTTTCCCCCTGACGCGCCAGGCTGGCGATTTTACCACCCCACCTCGCACCGTGTCTTCCCCTCTCAGGACGTCATGTTTGACGAGTCGGTTCCCTTTTACCGTCTCTTCCCCTACCGCTCTGCCCCTCCCCTGCCCTCGCCGCTCTTCCTTGCTCCCGGTCCCCCTCCGGTAGACCCCCTCCCGCCCCAGGGTCCTGCTCCCTCAGGTGTGTCTCAGGTAGAACCTCTCCCTGGTACTGTGCCTGTTGAGGTAGGTGGCCACTCAGGTGCTGCTCGAGGTACTGCGTCTAGGGGTGCTGCGTCTGAGGGTGCGAAGCCTGGGGCGCTGAGACTGAGGGTGCCGGGTCTGGGGGTGCTGAGCCTGGGGGTGCGGAGCCTGGGGGTGCGGAGCCTGGGGGTGCGGAGCCTGGGGGCGCTGAGTCTGAGGGTGCCAGGTCTGGGGGTGCTGAGCCTGGGGGTGCGGAGCCTCGGGGTGCTGAGCCTGGGGGTGCTGAGTCTGAGGGTGCGGAGTCTAGGGGTGTTGAGCCTCAGGGTACTGCTTCTTCTGGAGGTCCTGCGGGTGCTTCGCCACGACTGTCTCCCCGGTCGAAGCCTCTCTCCTCGCAGCAGCTGCGCGAGTGGTTAGCTCGGCGCACACGCCTTTGGAGTGGAGCTGCTGGAGCTGGAGCCGCTGGAGACACTGGAGCTGGAGGTGCTGGAGTTACTGCTGGAGTTGGTGGTACTGGAGGTGCTGCGGCTGCTGTACCTGGAGGTGCTTGTACCAGGGGTACAGGAGCTGCCGGGACTGGTGGTGGTGGGGGCGCTGGAGCTGGAGACCCTACAGAGGCTGGAGGCGCTGGAGCTGGAGGCACTGGCGCTGGTGGCGCTGGAGCTGGAGGAGCTGGAGCTGGTGGAGCGGGAGCTAGAGGCACTGGCACGGGAGGCGCTGGAGCAGGAGGTGCTGGAGCTGGAGGTGCTGCTGGTTCTGGTGCTGGATGCACTGTGGGGTCGCGACCGCACTTTGGGAGCTGCCCTACATGCCTTGAGACCAAGTTCACGAAGTTTCCCTTCAGCAGCGGCATGGGACCAGC
The DNA here is from genome assembly GCA_947471745.1 of Closterium sp. Naga37s-1. Classification (NCBI taxonomy): domain Eukaryota; kingdom Viridiplantae; phylum Streptophyta; class Zygnematophyceae; order Desmidiales; family Closteriaceae; genus Closterium; species Closterium sp. Naga37s-1. Next base: position 247,383 of record CANJKZ010000862.1, read on the forward strand.
CAAGGCCCCGCTCGCACTTGTGCACATGGATGTGGTGGGCCCTACGAGGGCCCCTTCTCTCTCGGGCAGCCGCTACTTCTTAACCATTGTGGACGACCACACGCGTGCCGTGTGGGTGTACCCTCTCCAGACTAAGGGGGAGGTGGCAGCGGCTGTTCTTAAGGAGTGGATGCCGAGAGCTCAAAGGGAGAGCGGACACAAGGTGAAGGTGATCCGCACTGACAACGGGGGAGAATTCATTGGCGCTGATTTTGAGGCGGTGCTGAAGAAGAAGGGCATTCAGCATCAGCTCACAGTGCCCTACAACCCTCAGCAGAACGGTGTGGCTGAGCGCTTCAACCGGACCCTGCAGGAAGGTGCTCGCACTCTCCTTGGGCGTGCAGGGCTGCCGGATCCGTTTTGGGTGACTGCACTGCGGCAGGTCGCCCTTGTGAAGAACAGGGTGTTGGCGACTGTGGGGGACAAGCAGTGGGTCCCCTACACCAAGTGGTATGGGAGTGCACCAGCAGTCAACATGCTGAGAGCCTACGGCTGCATGGTGGTGTTTCATGTGCCTAAGGAGAAGAGGGGAAAGTTGGAGGCTTCTGGGAGATGGGGAGTACACTTGGGGCTTGCTAAGGATCACAAGGGCTGGTTGATATGGGACTTGACCAGCCAGCAGCTGACTGTGTCAAGGGATGTGAAGTTCCTCGAGTCCTTGTACTACAAGGAGCGGAAGCAGCAGCAGCAGAAGCTTCCTACTACACCGCTGATCATTGAGGCCGATGAGGTGCAACGGCCTTCGAGGCAAGTGCAGGTCACTGTCTCAGATGAGGAGATCTCTGGGGTGATTGAGGATGGGGGAGAACCTGAGGTGGAGGAGCAACAGCAGCAGCAGCAGCAGCAGCAGCAGCAGCAGCAGCAGCAGCAGCAAGATGCTCCACCACGTGCCCAACGTCCGCTTGACCGTCCTAGGAGGGATGTGCGCCCTCCTAATAGGCTGACCTATCCTAGTTTTGGAAAGCCAAAGGTGGTACGGGCTGGGAGTATGGCTGAGCAGTGTGATGAGGATGAGATAGCACACTGCTACTGGGCAGCCGTCCCTGAGCCCAAGACGCTAGCTGAGGCCTTGAGTGGGCCCGATGCTGAAAAATGGAAGCAGAGTGTGAAGGAGGAGTATGACTCTCTGCTGGAGAATGAAACATGGGAGCTGTGTGAGCTGCCTCCTGGGAAGAAGGCCATTTCTTCCAAGCTGATCTTCAGGCACAAGTACGGACCTGATGGGGAGCTGACCCGCTACAAGTCAAGGCTTGTGGCTAAGGGGTTCTAGCAGACAAAGGGGAAGGACTTTGACGAGATCTTTGCTCCTGGATCAAGCAGATGGACATCACAACTGCTTTCCTCAATGGGATCATCCTAGAGGAGCTGTACATGCTATAGCCTGAGGGGTTGGATGATGGGAGCGGCAGGGTGTGCAGGCTCAAGAAGGCCATCTATGGCCTGAAGAAGGCTCCTCGCGCATGGTACCACAAGCTAGAGGAGACACTGCTGGCTGGGGGTTTCAAGAAGAGCGAGTGTGATCACAGCTTGTTCCTGCTGCAAGAGAAGGAGCAGTTCCTCATGCTCCTGGTGTATGTGGATGACATCCTTCTCCTCTCTGAGTCATCTGCAATGATTGAGCATGTGGAGGAGATGCTGGAGATGCAGTTCAAGTGCTCGAAAATGGGAGATGTCAAGTATTACCTTGGGATGCATGTGGAGAGAGACCTTGACAAGGAAGTGTTGAGGTTGCACCAGAGGAAGTACTGTGAGGGGCTGGCTGAGAAGTATGGGCTGCAAGATGGAGGAAAGCCAGCCACCCCACTACCTTCGGGTTTCATTGTGGAGCCCTGTACTGATGAGGAGGTGGTGGGTGAGAGTGACAGGAAGCTGTTTCATTCCATGGTGGGGGCACTCAACTATGCGACAAACCACACGCGGCCTGACATTGCCTTTGCTACATCCAGACTTGCTAGTGTGGTCTCACGCCCCAGTCATGAGCAGCTAGAAGCGGCCAAGAGGTAGGTCCGCTATGTGAGTGCTACATCATCTGTGGGTTTGAAGTACAGTGCTGTGCGACAGAGGCTGCAGAGGGGTGCAGCTGATTTGAGCAAGGGGGAGATGCTCTTGACTTGCTACACCGACGCTAGCTTCAACTCTGTAAAGGCGGATGGCACCAGCATTGGAGGCTATGTGTGCCTGTTTGGAGGTGGTGCAGTGAGCTGGAGCAGCAAGAAGCAGAACGAGGTGGGACTGTCCTCGTGTGAGACTGAGTACATGGCCCTTCATCATGTGGTGAAGGAGGTGGTGTGGCTGAGGCGTTTGTTGGAGGAGATCGGAGTGTGTCAGAGGGAGCCGACAGTAATGTTTTGTGACAATGAGTCGGCTGTGAAGCTTGCAGAGAATGCATGTCTTCATGGCCTGACAAAGCACATCAGGCCAAAGTGGCACTGGGTGAGGAGGCTCCTGGACAAGGAAGTGCGGCTGGAGATTGTGAAGACCTATCAGCAGGCGGCTGACATTCTCACCAAGGCCTGGCTGAACCTGAGCACTACAAGTGCATGAAACTTGCTGGGATAAGTGTGCATTGAGGGTGCATGCTTGAGCTTTGGCATGTGGGATGATGGTAAGCAGCCTGAGGGGGAGTTTGTTATGTGATGCTATCATTTGCATTCACGTCTGTCTGCCTCCGATCATATATTCGTGTGTTGCATGCGTGGTGTGAGCGTATGCAAGAATTTGTGTTTGGTGTTGTTTGGATTTTCTGAGTGTGTGTGAATGTTATTTGGCTTGAGCAGATATCTGAATTGATTCCTCTGCTCAAGAGCTTCCCGACGAACCGAGAATCGTCGCGATCGGAGCAAGAACGAGAAAGATATGATCGTTCGAAGTTTTGATTGAGATGCGACGACTATGGGAATTTGCGGGTTGACTCAATATGGGGTACAGACTTTTGGGGGTTGGGAAATTCGTCACCATCACTGTAGATGATGCCAAGTGGTTCGGAGAAGCCAAACCAGGTTAGCAAGTGTGGCCAAGTTGGGTGAGGTGGATGGCATGAGTTGGGAAAGTGACAAATGTCAAAGTTGGGGTGCCTATAGAGAGGGGAATTGTGTAGTATGGGGTTTCCTTGGTTGGGGACTCCCTTGAGACCTTCCCTCTCGTCCTCCTCATCCCCTCCTACCTGGTTCTATTGCTACTCCAACTTTCTTGTGTGAACTTGTGAGATAATTGTGATTGAGCTACGTTTTCTATGGCAGCATACCCCCTAGTGCGCCGAAATTCATAACTCGAGTTATACTCCATATTTTGATACTATTCAAATTGGGAAAGATATCCACGGTCAAGGGCTGCAACATACTCGAGTTTGAGAGAATTCTGACAGAGCGTTTTTTGTCGACAACGTTTCTTGTGACGACGGCTTTTCTGTCCAGAATTGTAGTTGACGATTTTGAGATATTTCAGCCCCTAATCTTCATATACTCCGTCCTTAGTCTCTAACATCCATAAGGGGTACAACCCAATTAGGGTTAGTACTTGTACCCAACTCTTTGCTAGTTCATTCATTCTCGTTCATGATTCTGACATGGTTTCAGAGCAGGTCCTCCTCTAGGACCGTTCTTTTTTCCTTGGGGCCCACCACAGCGCTACCCCGCGAGCAGCCCTCTGCAGCCCTCGTGCTGCCCCTCCTTCCTGTCGCGACCCGTAGGCCCCTAGGCCCCGGCCCGTCGCCAACCCTAGCCCGGCCCGACGCCCCTAGGCCCCTCGCCCCTTGGCGTCGCTCGTCGCCCCTAGCCCGCCCCCCCCCCCGGTCGCCCGTCGCCCCTAGCCTAGGCCCCACGGCCCCTCGCGACCAGTCGCCCCTAGCCTAGGCCCCTCGGCCCCACGACCCCAAGGCCCCGCGGCCCGTTGCTCCGTCACCCCTAGCCTAGGCCCCTCGGCCCCACGGCCCCTCGCGACCCGTCGCCCCTAGCCTAGGCCCAGGCCCCGCGGCCCATCGCCCCGTCGCCCCTAGCCTAGGCCCCTCGGCCCCAAGGCCCCTCGCGACCCGTCGCCCCTAGCCTAGACCCAGGCCCTGCGGCCTGTCGCCCCGTCGCCCCTAGCCAAGGCCCCTGGGCCCCACGGCCCCTTGCGACCCGTCGCCCCTAGCATAGGCCCAGGCCCCGTCGCCCCATCGCCCCGTCGCCCCGCGGCCCCTCTCGTCGCCCTAGGCCCCCGGCCCCCCGGCCCCTCGGCCCCTTCGCCCCTGGCCCCTCGGCCCCGTCGCCCTAGGCCCCCGGCCCCTCGGCCCCTTCTTTCCTGGCCCCGCGGCTCGATCCCCCCTATGCTCCCGGCACCTCGGCCCCTTGGCCCCTCGGCCCCTCGGCCCCTTGGCCCCTTGGCCCCTCGGCCCGATCCCCCCCTAGGCCCTCGGCCCCTCGGCCCCTAGGCCCCTCGGCCCCTTGGCCCCTCGGCACCTGGCCCCGCGGCCCGACCCCCCCTAGGCCCCCGGCACCTCGGCACCTTGGCCCCTTGGCCCCTCGGCCCCTCGACCCCTCGGCTCCTGACCCCCCTGCCCCTCGGCCCCTGCTGCTGCTCTTGCTACTGCTGCCACTGCTGCTCCTGCGTACTGCGGCCCGATGGCTTCGCTTCGAGTTCTCGCGTTTGATCATGAGGGCAGACCGATTCAGTTTGACACGTGGCTTGACGATCTGCAGCTGTACCTACTGAGCGATTCTAAGGACAGTGTTTCACTGTTTGACCTAGCGTCAGGCGCCGCTACTGCCCCTCCCGCCACAACTGACAGTGCGACTCGCTCAGAATGGCTTACTCGCGACGCTGCTGCCCGCTTAGCCATTCGCAACCATCTGCCGTTAGCCGAATGCGCTCACTTCGGACAACACATGACAGCACAGGCACTGTACGACGATGTCGTCGCTCGCTACTCCTCGCCTACCACTGCTGCTCTAAGCCGCTTGCTTCTGCCCTACCTGTTCCCCGAGCTGTCAGCCTTTGCCATGGTAGAGGACCTTGTTTCCCACCTGCGTGCTAGTGACACTCACTACCGCGCTACCGTCCCTGCTGAGTTCCTTGACAGGAACCCGCCCCCGATGTTCATCACCCTCTACTTCATAGTCACTCGCCTCCCTGACTCTCTTCGCTCTGTCAGGGACCACTTTCTCTCACTTGACCCCACCACCATCACTGTTGACCTACTCGAGGAGCACCTCCTCGCAGCTGAGACTAGTGCAGTTACTGTAGGTGCTACTCGTGGCACTCCGCGCACGCCCTTCTTTGAGGGGTTACAGGGTTACACCTTCAGCCTTGGTTCCGGCTCTGTTTCCTGGCGGTCTACCCACTCGTCTTCAGTTCTCACCTCCACTTGTGAGGCTGAGATCTACGCAGGGGCCATGGCTGCACTGGAGCTACGCTGGCTCACCTACCTACTGACTGACTTAGGAGAGCAGCCTCGTTCGCCTCCAGTTCTGTACGTAGACAACAAGGCCATGATTGCCTTGTGTCAGGAGCACTGACTGGAGCACAGAACGAAGCACATCGCTCTGCAATACTTCCTTGCTCGAGAGTTGCAGCAGCGTGGCCAGCTTCGTCTTGCGTACGTGGCCAGTAGGGCCAACACTGCTGATATATTCACCAAGGCACTTCCGCGTGGTGATCATCAGCGCTTCTCTATTGTGTTAGGCCTTGTGCCTACTTTGCCTCACTTGCTCACTGCTTGACTTTGCTTGTACTGTGATCTATTTATGTACCTGCATGCTTAAACTTGCTAGGGTATGATCACTGTATTGTTTGCTCTCTTTATATATAACTCTGCATGTGAACTGGCCTTGTGGCCCTTTGCTTGTGCTCGGACTGTGTGGTGACTTTGTGATCCACCCCGAGCTTGCTTTGCTATTCTTGACTGGTCTTGTGACCACTTGTTCTCCCCCACTTTGCCTATGGGGGTGTGTCAAACTTATATATAGCTTACATTGTGTAGGCTGTCGTGGGGTAGCCCATAAGGGGTACAACCCACTTAGGGTTAGTACTTGTACCCAACTCTTTGCTAGTTCATTCATTCTCATTCATGATTCTGACACATGAGGCAGCCCACAAGCTCTGGATACGGGCCACTCGGCTCTACGAACTCGTCCGAAGGTGAAGCTGAGAGCGAGTGACCGGTAGGCAGAGTAGTGGACTGTGGCGAGGAGTACCGGATGAGAAGAAACGAGGAATGAAAAGTTGGGTACAAAAGCAAACCCTAGGAAAACTGTACCCCATATGTGCTACCCCACTATAGCCTACAGTAGCTATGTCATATAAATCTGACACACCCCCATAGGCAAAGTGGGGGAGAACAAGGGGTCACAAGACCAGTCAAGCAAAGCAAAAACAAGCTCAGGGTGGATCACAAAGTCACCACACATTCCGAGCACAAGTTCAAGGCCACAAGGCCAGTTCACATGCAGGATTACATATATATATAAGGCTAGACAAGCAAGAGCAGGTGTATATATATATGCAACAGTACAAACAAGGTCAAGGGGTGAGCAAGTGGGGCAAGGAAGGCACAAGACCCAGCTGAGTACAGAAGCGCTGATGATCACAAGGCGCAAGTGCCTTGGTGAAGATATCAGCAGTGTTGGCCTCAGAGGCCACGTACGCAAGCCGCAGCTGACCACGCTGCTGTAGCTCACGAGCAAGGAAGTAGCGGAGAGCAATGTGCTTCGTTCTGTGCTCCAGTCTCTGCTCTCGACACAAGGCCAGCATGGCCTTGTTGTCTACGTACAGCACTGGAGGAGAACGAGGCGGCTCTCCGAGGTCAGTCAGCAGGTAGGTGAGCCAGCGAAGCTCCAGTGCAGCCATGGCCCCGGCGTAGATCTCAGCCTCACAACTGGAGCCGAGAACAGAGGACGAGCGGGTAGCCCGCCACGAAACAGAGCCGGAACCAAGGCTGAAGGTGTAACCCTGTGACGACCGCTGCGTAGCCTGGTCGTCAGCCCAAGAAGCGTCTGCGTGCCCAGTGAGGACCACTGGACTCTGCCCTCCAAGCACAAGCCCCATGCCCGACGTACTGCACAAGTAGCGCAACACCCTCTTCGCTGCAGCCATGTGCTCCGGTCTGTGTCTCCCAGGAGCAACATAGCGTGCGAGAATGCTAAGAGGGTATGCAAGGTCAGGTCGTGTGCAGGTCATCAGGTACATGAGGCAGCCAACAAGCTTTGGGTACGGGCCACTCGACTCTACGGACTCATCCGAAGGCAGAGCTGAGAGCGAGTGGCGAGTAGGCAGAGGAGTGGCCTGAGGCGAGGAGTACGTGAAGCCGAAGCGCTGAAGGACCTGCTGCACCATGTGTGACTGAATCAGGGTAATGGTGCGGCGTGCTCTGTCCCGGGTGATCTGCAAGCCAAGGTAGCTGCGCAGTTCACCCAGGTCTGTGCACGTGTGTCTCTTCTGCAGCTCGGACTTCACGTGGGCGAGTCCAGCAGTGTCAGCTGTGGAAAAGACCAAGTCGTCGACGTACACGAGGATGTAGAACGGCGGCAAAGAAGTGTCGGTGCGCAGAAACAGCGACGGGTCGGCAGTAGAGGGAGCAAACCCAAGAGCCGCAAGTGTAGTCCTTAGTGTGTCGTGCCACTCACGCGGTGCCTGGCGGAGACCGTAGACTGGCCGCCGGAGGCTCCACTGGGTGCAAGGAGGAAAAGACCCAGTGAAGCCAGGTGGGCGACGCAGCCAGATCTCCTCGTGCAGGCTGCCCTGCAAGAAAGCAGTGCTGAAGTCAAGAGAGTGCAGCTCGTAGTCGCGGTGAGCAGCTATGTGCAGCAGTACCCGAAGAGTGGTCATCTTCGGGGTGGGAGAGAAGGTCTGAAAGTAGTCAACTCCCTGCCGCTGACTGAAGCCACGAGCCACGTAACGCGCCTTGAAGACAGGCGGAGAACCCGGCGGCCGCTTCACCCTGAAAATCCACATGCCACTGACGATGTTCGCCCCAGGCGGGGGAACCTCGTCAACGTAGGTGCCTGTGGACTTCCAGGAAGCCATCTCTGCGTCCATAGCTGCCTGCCACTGAGAGGAGTAGGGACCCTCTATCGCCTCCGCGTAAGAGCGCGGAGTCGGGATGTCAAGTGCATCCGGGTCTCCCTCAGGGGTAAGCAGTACGGACACGAGATGAGGTGAAGCAGCAGCCAAACACTGGAACTCCTCCTGCCTGTCCTCAAGGACGTCCGTGCCAAGGGCACACTCACCCCCGACGGACGGAGGACAGACAGACTCAGACTCAGCAACAAGACTAGCAGCGTAGTCTAGACGACAGCGAGCAGCAAAGTCGACGAGCTCAGTAACTAGGGCAGACGCAGCAGTGGACTCAAAGGAAGGGTCAGTGACAACAGTAGCAAGGAGACGCGTGACAGTAGGACTGGCAGCATGAAGAGAGTCCGACTCCGGGTCAGGAAGAGCAGGAAGAGAGGACTCAGGAGGAGAAGGCAAAGGGGCACGCAGAGGAGCAGTGGACGGACGCAGAGACATCCGGTGCGTGCCAGGGACAGGAGGAGGACGCTGACGCGAACCACGACCACTAGTGCGAGCAGCACGGACAGGCGACGCAGGGCGAGACGCAGGCTCACGACGCTCAGCAAGACCTCCAGTAGGACCAGTGTAGGGAGAAGGAGCGGGCAGTGGGGAGGCCGGCTGTAACTGTAACTGTGACGGGACAGGCTGTGGACACTCTAAGGGAGGAGGAGGACCAGTAGAAGGCGGGAGACCAAGAACCTGCTGAAGGAGTGGAACGAAGTACGGCCGAGGCCGCGCGGCGACTCCAGACACAGCAGGGACAGCACCAGTACCCCCAGCGGCAGCACCAGCGCCAGCAGCACCTCCAGCTCCAGTACCTCCAGCAGCACCAGTAGCACCCCCAGCAGGACCGCCTCCAGGACCGACAGCAGTAGCCTCAGCGCCAACACCCTCAGCAGCTCCAGCTCCAGTCGTACCCGCAGGCCCAGCAGCTCCAGTACTCCCAGTACGAGCACCTCCGGGACCCGCGGCACCAGCACCCTCAGCAGCCGACAAACCTCCAGCTCCAGCAGCACGCCTCCAGCGCCGGGCAAACCACTCGCGCAGCTCCTGTGGAGAGAGTGGCTCCCGCCAAGGCGAAGCACCCGGAGAACCTCCAGGCTCAGCACCGCCAGACGCCACACGAGCAGGCCCAGCTCCCTCAGGCTCCGCACCCCCAAGCTCAGCACCTCCAGGCGTGGCACCCCTAGGCTCAGCACCCCCAGGCGTAGCACCCCTAGGCTCAGCACCCCCAGGCTCAGCACCCCCAGTAGTAGCACCCCCAGGCTCAGCACCCCCAGGCTCAGGACCCCCAGTAGTAGCACCCTCAGGCTCAGCACCCCCAGGCGTAGCACCCACACGCTCAGCACCCCCAGAGTCAGCACCCCCAGGCACAGCACCCTCAGCAGCACCAGAGTCACCAGTAACCTCGACAGGCTCGACTGCGTCTACCTGGGACACACCTGAAGGGGCAGGACCCTGAGGGGGGAGGGGGTCTACCGGGGGGGGGACCTGGTACAAGGAAGAGCGGTGGCGGGGGGAGGGACGGAGTACGGTAGGGGAAGAGGCGGTAGTAGGGGACCGACTCGTCAAAAGAGACGTCCTGGGAGGACAGAACACGGCAAGAGGTGGGATGGTAGAACTGCCACCCTGGCGCGTCAGGGGGGAAGCCAAGGAAGACGTAAGGAGCAGCACGAGGGGACAGCTTGTCCGCAGACAAGTCGCGGACAAACGCCCGAGATCCCCAGACACGGAACGCAGACGCATCGCCAACCTTCCCCGTCCACAGCAAGGCAGGGGAGGTCTCCGGCATGGAGACCCTGGGGTGAAGGTTGATCTGATGCGCCGCGTACCGAACCGCAAACGGCCACAGAAAATGGGGGGCAGCCGCATGCATCATGGACGTACGGGCGACGTCCATGACCATGCCAATGCGGCGCTCAGCAATCCCATTTTGCTGTGGAGAGTCCGGAAGCGTGAAGGTCTGGCGGATGCCTCGTGCATGACAGTAGGCTCGCAGAAGGCCAGAGGAGAACTCTCCACCTCTGTCAGAGTGCAGACGCAGAACAGGAAAGTCCGAGCCGAAGCTCTGCCTGAGCTGGAGACGAGCTGCGCGGATCCAGTCGATCAACACCTCAGTGACATCACCCTTGCTGCGCAAGGGGAAGACTGTGGTGTAACGCGAGTAGTCGTCAACCACCAGCAGGAAGTAGCGCTCGTGACCCTGTCCACGGACGCGGGCCGGGCCCCACACGTCCATGTGAAGCGTCTGCAGTGGGGCCTCTGTCGGAGGAAACTGGGAGGAGTGAGGGGCAGCCCGCTGCCGCCCCTCGACACAGGGGACGCAGGTAGGGCCAGGCCCCGGAGGAAGGGGAGGGAGGGACCGAGGAAGACCAGAGACAAGGACACGGGAGGCCATGCCTCGGAGACGAAGCAGGGAGGGGTGACCAAGGCGGTGGTGCCAGAGGAGAGTCTCGTGAGACAGGAGGCGACACGAACAGGGGGCAGACTCAGGACCAGACCTGGACGCTGCAGCAAACACCTGACCCGACGCAGCTACCTGACCAGACGCAGTGACTGGAGGAGACGCAGTGGTCAGGGTGTACAGGCTCGACCCCGGCCGACGGGTAAACGTGGCCAGGTGTCGGCCAGTCCGAGCGTCCGTGCAGTGGGTCACCCGCTGACTCGCAGGAGTGAACTGGTGAACCCCCGCATCCTGTAGGTCAGCACCACTCACCAAGTTCGTAGAGAACGAGGGGAGGTAAAGACCAGACAGGGTGCCAGAGGGGGCCGCCGGACACGGGAGGACAGTGGAGAAGTGAGCAAGGACAGGACCCCCAGAGGGGTCTGCCAGAGAGACCGCAACTGGCCGGCCAAGCGGCGTGAGTGTGGTGCGGTCTCGAAAGAAGGAGCGAGAAGCCCCCGAGTCAAGGGTGAAGGTGTGGGAGGCCGAAGCCGACGCAGAACCTGAGAGAGCAGACTCACCAGCACTTGAGGGAGCAGACGCACCTAGAGCAGCAGCCTCGCTAGCACCTAGAGCAGCAGCCTCACCAGTACCTAGAGCAGCAGTCTCAATGCCCGGATCGGGCGGAAAACACCGGTAACAGTCACCCTCATCACTAATAGTCACAGTATACATGGCAGCAAGAATAGCATCAAAGTCAAGGTCAAAGACAGCGACACCCGCCCTAGACAGCTCACCCCAGCGGGGGATCTCAGTGGCCTCAGGGAACTGGTGACGCCAAGCGTCCGTCAGGCGGCCAAAGCAGCGCTGGGTGGAGTGCGCACCCCCGCACTGGTCACCCGCGCGGTCGCCGGTGCGTAGGACGTAGGTGCACGGACCAGTACCCCAACCCCGCTGGCGTGCAGCGTACCACTCACGGAGCTGCTGAGGGGGGGGGATGTCACGAGTGCGCTGCTGGTGCTGCTGCTGCTGCTGCTGCTGGCGCTGACCACCACCGGAGCCGACCCTCTGCGCAGCGCCACCCCGACCAGCTCCACCTCCTCCGCCGCCGCCTCCTCCACCGCCGCCACCTCCGCTCCCACCGCCACCGCCGCTGCCGCCTCCGCCTCCACCGCCGCCACCGACACCTCCACCCCCACCACCACCCCCACCGCCACCCCCACCCCCTCCACTGCCTCCACCGCCGCCTCCACCGCCCCCGCTAGCTCCTCCAGTGCCCCTGCCCCCCTTGCCCTTGCCAGGGCGGCGTCTCCCGCTAGGGGTAGACGCCGCACCGACCGACTCAAGCCCAACGAGGTCGGCCGCAGCAGCAGAGGCAACAGAGGGCAAAAGGGGTGAGGGGGAACACCCCTCAAAGATGGGGGTGCGCGGGTCACCACGAGAGGCTCCTACAGCTACTATGCTATTTTCTGCTGCTAGGAGGGACTTCTCGAGGAGGTCAACGGTGAGAGTGGTGGGGCAAACTGAGAGGAAGTGGTCCCTGACTACGCGAAGGGAGTCAGGGAGCCGGGTGACTATGTAGTAGAGGGTGATGTACATGGGGGGGGGGTTCTTGGCGCAGAACTCAGCAGGAAGCGCAGCGCGGTAGCGAGTGTCACTAGTGCGGAGGTGCGTAATGAGGTCAGCGACTGTGGGAAAGGCAGCAAGGTCAGGGAAGAGGTACGGTAGCATGAGGCGGCTCAGTGCAGCAGTGGCAGGGGAGGAGTAGCGCGCAACTACAGCGTCTTACAAGGTCTGAGCACTCTTGTACTGGCTAAAGTGCGCACGCTCAGAGGTAGGCAGGTGGCGACGCACAGCAAGACGTGCAGCAGCATCGCGCGTGGCCCACTGTGAGCGAACAGTGGCGTCAGCATCAGCAGCGGGGGCAGGAGAGGCACCAGAAGTGAGGTCAAAGAGGGAGAGGCCGTCTGCTCTGTCGCACTGTAAGAAAAGCTGCAGGTCATCTATCCAGACGTCAAAGTCAATGGCCCGACCCTCAGCGTCAAAAGCGAGGACACTAGGGGTACCCATGATAGCAGTAGACTAGCAGCGTAAACAGTAGGGTGAGGGCAGTGCTGTGAAAGAGGCGCTGCTCTTACCGGACAGGGCGGCTCGGGTGGTTCGGCTGCAGGGCGGCTCGGCGGCCCGGCTGCTGGGCGGCTCGGCGGCTCGGCTGCTGGGCGGCTCGGCGGCTCGGCTGCTGGGCGGCTCGGCGGCTCGGCTGTTGGGCGGCTCGGCGGCTCGGCGGCTCGGCTGCTGGGCGGCTCGGCGGGGCCGCTGAGAGGGCGGCGTCCGGGGCCGCTGGGAGGAGGCGGCGGGGCCGCTGAGAGGAGGCGGCGGGGCCGCAAAGGTAGGTGGCGGGGCCGCAGGTAGGTGGCGGGGCCGCTAGTAGGTGGCGGGGCCGCAGGTAGGTGGCGGGGCCGCTGGTAGGTGGCGGGGCCGCAGGTAGGTGGCGGGGCCAGCAGGAAAGGTGGCGGGGCCGCACAGGTAGGTGGCGGGGCCGCGGGTAGGTGGCGGGGCCGCTGGTAGGTGGCGGGGCCGCAGGTAGGTGGCGGGGCCGCACAGGTAGGTGGCGGGGCCGCACAGGTAGGTGGCGGGGCCGCGGAGGGCGGCGACGAGCCGTAGGGGGGGGGCCGTGAGGGGCCGCGGGAGGGGCCGTAAGGGGCGTAAGGGGCCGCGCGAGGGGCGGTAAGGGACGGCGCGAGGGGCCGTAAGGGGCGGCACGAGGGGCCGTAAGGGCGGCGCGACGGGCGCGACGGGCCGTAAGGGCGGCACGACGAGCCGTGAGAGGGCCGCTAAGGGCGACGCGACGGGGCCGTGAGGGGCCTAGCGAGGGCGCGACGGTAGGGGGAGCACACAGTGCGCGACTCGGGCCGGAGCGAAGCGCGCTCCGGGCAGGAAAAAAAAAATTTCGTGGTGGTGGGCCCTAGGAATCGTTCCCACTAGGGAACCTGCTCGATACCATGAGAAGAAACGAGGAATGAAATGACTAAGGAAAAGTTGGGTACAAAAGCAAACCCTAGGAAAACTGTACCCCATATGTGCTACCCCACTATAGCCTACAGTAGCTATGTCATATAAATCTGACACCGGAAGCCGAATCGCTGAAGGACCTGGTGCACCATGTGTGATTGAGTCAGGGTGATGGTGCGCCGTGCTCTGTCCCGGGTGATTTGCAAGCCAAGATATCTGTGCAGCTCACCCAGCTCAGTGCAGGTGTGTCTCTTCCGCAGCTCCGACTTCATAAGGGCCAGTGCCTCAGTTTCAGCAGTGGCAAAGACCAAGTCATCGACGTACACGAGGACATAGAACGGCGGCAGCAAAGTGTCGGTGCGCAGAAACAGCGACGGGTCAGCAAGGCATGCCGCAAACCCAAGAGCCGCAAGCGTCGTCCTTAGTGTGTCGTGCCACTCGCAAGGCGCCTGGCGGAGACCATAGATTGGCTGCCGGAGGCTCCACTGGGTACTTGCAGGAAACGACCCATTCAAGCCAGGTGGGCAGCGCATCCAGATCTCCTCGTGCAGGCTGCACTGTAAGAAAGCGGTGCTGAAGTCAAGAGAGTGTAGGTCGTAGTCACGTTGAGCGGCGACGTGCAGCAGAACCCGAAGAGTGGTCATCTTCGGGATAGGGGAGAAGGTCTGGAAGAAGTCAACTCCCTGTCGCTGACTGAAGCCTCGTGCAACGTAACGAGCCTTGAAGACAGGCGGAGAACCCGGCGGCCGCTTCACCCTGAAAATCCACATGCCATCGACTATGTTCACCCCAAAAGGGGGAACTGCGTCGACGTAGGTGCCTATGGACTTCCAAGATGCCCTCTCTGCATCCACGGCTGTCTGCCACTGAGAGGATTAGGCACCCGTAATCGCCTCTGCGTAAGAGCGCGGGGTAGGGATGTCTGGTGCATCCGGGTCTCCCTCAGGTGCAAGCAGCACGGCCACGAGATGAGGTACAGTAGGTGCAAGACACTCAAGTCCTCCTGCCTGTCCTCAAGGACGTCCGTGCCAAGAGCACACTCACCCCCGACGGACGGAGGTTAGTCAGACTCAGACTCAGCAACAAGACTAGTGGCGTAGTCGAGACGACAGGCGGCAGCAAATTCAACAAGCTCAGCAACTAGGGCAGACGCAACAGTGGACTCAAACGAAGGGTCAGTGACAACAGTGGCTAGAAGACGAGGGACAGTAGGACTGGCAGCACGAGCTAAGTTAGACTCAGGGTCAGGAACGGCAGGAAGGGAGGACGCAGGAGGAGGCGGCCGGGGAACTCCTAGTCGAACAGAGGAAGGACGAAGTGTCATAACGTGAGTGCCGGGGATAGGAGGAGGACGCGAACGAGGAACACGACGACCAGTGCGAACAACGTAAACAGGCGAGGCAGGACGAGACTCAGGCTCACGACGCTCTGTAAAAGAGTCTGACCGCTCAGCGTAAGGAGAAGGAGCAGGCAGTGGGGAGTCTGGCTGTAACTGTGGCTGCAACTGGTGAGGCGGTGGACTCAGTAAGCTAGGAGGAAGGCGAGTAGAAGACGGGAGACTAAGAACCTAGCGAAGGACCGAGCCAGGTGGCAGCAGAGACGATGGCTAGGGCGGAACGAAAAATGGGCGCCGCTGCACAGTGCCTCCAGAACCAGGACCGCTAGCTCCAGCACCCGCAGCGCCAGCACCTCCAGCTCCAGGGTCTCCATCTCCAGTGCCTCCAGCTCCAGCGCCTCCAGCGCCAGGGTTTCCAGCTCCAGCTCCTCCAGCTTTAGCGCCACCAGCGCCAGTGCCTTCAGCTCCACGGTCTCTAGCTCCAGCTCCTCTAGCTCCAGCGCCTCCACCGCCAGTGTCTCCAGCTCCAGCTCCTCCATCTCCACCACCTGCAGCGCCAGTGCCTCCAGCTCCAGGGTCTCCAGCTCCAGAGTCTCCAACACCACCAGCTCCGGCAGCTCCAGTTCCTCTAGTACGAGCACCTCCAGGACCAGCAGCTCCAGTACCTCCGGTACCTCCAGCTCCAGCAGTAACTCCATCACCTCCAAGACTAGTAGCTCCAGCACCTCCAGCTCTAGTGCCTCCAGCGGCAGAGCCTCCAACTCCTGCAGCACCACTCCTAAGGCGTGTGCGCTTAGCAAACCACTCGCGCAGCTGCTGCGGTGAGAGAGGCTCCCGCCGGGGAGACAGACGTGGCAAGGCACCCGCAGGACCTCCAGCAGACGTAGTACCTCGAGGCTCAGCACCCCCAGACTCCGCACCCTCAGACTCAGCACCCCCAGGCTCCGCACCCTCAGGCTCAGTACCCCCACGCTCCGCACCCCCAGGCTCAGCAGCCCCAGACTCCGCACCATCAGGCTCAGCACCCCCAGGCTCCGCACTCCCAGACGCAGTAACCCCAGACACAACACCTCTAGCAGCACGTGAGTCTACAGCGACCTCGACAGGCACGCTCCTGAGGAGTGGGTCTACCTGAGACACACCTGAAGGAGCAGGACCCTAAGGGGGGTGGGGGTCTACCGGAGGGGGACCTGGAGCAAGGAAGAGCGACGGGGGGGGGAGAGGGGCAGTGCGGTAGGGGAAGAGACGGTAAAAGGGAACCGACTCGTCAAACGTGTCGTCCTGAGAGGGGAGGACACGGCGCGAGGTGGGGTGGTAAAACTGCCAGCCATGCGCGTCAGGTGGAAAGCCAAGGAAGACGCAGGGAATAGCGCGGGAGGAGAGCTTGTCCGCGGAAGTATCGCGGACAAAGGCACGAGAGCCCCAGACCCAGAACACCGACGCATCGCCAACCTTCCCTGTCCAACGCAGTGTATGCAAGGTCTCCGGCAAGGAGACACGGGGCCAGAGGTTGAGCTGATACGCAGCGTACCGGACCGCAAACGGCCACAGAAAATGGGGAGCAGCCGCATGGATCATGGAGGTACGAGCCACCTCCATGACAAAGCCAATGCAGCGCTCAGCAACCCCATTTTCCTATCGGGCGGTTGGAAGCGTGAACGACAGGAGGATGCCCTCCCCACGACAAAAGTCCCGCAATAGGTCGGAGGAGAACTCACCACCTCTGTCAGAGTGCAGACGCAAGACAGGAAGGTCCTCGCGGAACCGCTCGCGGAGCTGGAGACGGAATGCGCGGATCCAAGGGATCAAGAGATCAGGGACCTCACTCTTGCTGCGCAAGGGGAAGAACGTGGTGCAACGCGTGTAGTCGTCAACAACTAGCAGATAGTAGCACTCGCGGACGCCCCATCCGTGTACACGTGCAGATCGACACACGCTGACCCCCAGGAGTGGTGGTAGTGACCATCGCATCCTGGAGGGCAGCGGTAATCAAGTTCGTAGAGAACGAGGGGAGGTGAAGACCTGACAGTGAATCGGACGGAACCGCCGGACACGGGAGAACAGTGGAGGAATGGGCAAGAACTCGGCCCCTTGAGGGGTCAGCCAGTCTGACTGGAACAGGTGCGAGGAGTGGAGTGAGGGTAGTACTGTCGTGAAAGAAACAGTGGGAAGCATGTGAGTCAAGCGTAAAGGTGTGCAAGGCCTCAGCAGGCGCAGTACCAAGGAGAGCAGACTCACTAGCACCTAGAGGAGCAGCCTCTATACTTGGGCCGGGCGGCACACACAAGTAACAGACAACCTCAGCACTAACAGACAAGGCATACATGGCAGCGAGGATAGCATCATAGTCAAGAGCAAAGATATCAACTCGAGACCTAAGCAGCTCTGACCAGCGGGGGTGCTCAGCCTCGTCACCAAACTATGCGCGCCAACCGTCGTCAAGGCGGGAGAAGCAGCAGTGCTAAGAGTGAAACTTCCCGCATGTCTAACCAGCACGGTCACCCGTGCGAATGACATACGGGCAGTGAACACTACACCCAGACGCCCCACACTGAGCAAACCACTCACAAAGCTGCTGGGGCGTAGGGGTTTCGCTCCGACGCTACTGCTGCTACCTCTGGCCACTGCCAGAAACTCCCCTCTGAACAGCTCCACCCCGACCGCCACCACTGCCGCCGCCACCACTCCCACTGCCGCCACCACCGCCATCCCCACCGCTGCCACCACCGCCGCCACCGAAGCCCCCACTTCCGCCACCACTCCCACCGCTGCCACCACCTCCGCCACCTCCACCGCCTCCACTGCCTCCACCACCACCACCCCCACTGCCACCGCCATCACCCTTGCCACCCTTGCACTTGCTGTTGCGGCGCTTCCCACAAAGAGCAGAAGCAGCCCCAACATCCTCAGCACCAAGGATGTCAACAGCAGCAGCAAAAGCGTAGGAGGGGGCAAGGGGGGAGGGGGAACACCCCTCAATGAAGGGTGTGCGAGGAGTGTCACGAGCAGCACCTATATCGACTACGCTAGTCTCAGCTGCAAGGAGGTGCTTCTTGAGCAGGTCGACAGTGAGGTCTGTGGGGTCACGTGCGAGAAAGTGGTCCCTGACAGCGCGAAGAGAGTCAGGGAGGCGGGTGACTATGAAGTAGAGAGTGATGTACATCGGGTGTGGGTTCCTATCAAGGAACTCTGCTGGGAGGGCAGCGCGGTAGCGAGCGTCGCTAGTGCGGAGGTGGGTAACAAGGTCCTTGACTATGGCAAAGGCTTACAGCTCGGGAAACAGGTAGGGCAGTATAAGGCGGCCTAGAGCTGCAGTGGCAGGGGAAGAGTAACGAGCGACTACAGTGTCGTACGGTGCTTTATCAGTCGTGTGCTGGCCAAAGTGAGCGCGTTTGGCTAACGGTAGGTGGTTGCAAACGGTTGAGCGAGCAGCAGCGTCACGGGTGAGGCACTGTGAGCGAGTCGCACTGTAATCTGTGGCGGGAGGGACGAGAGAGGCTCCAGACGTGTGGTCAAACAACGAAACGATGTCTCTAGAATGGCTCAGTAGGTACAATTGTAAGTCGTCGAGCCACGTATTGAACTGGATTGGACGGACCTCATGATCGAAGGTGAGAACACTGAGAGAAGCCATAGCGGGCAGAGCAGGGTGGCGCGCGACCAGCAGGGCAGCATGCAGGCAGGGCGGCGCGCGAGCACTAGAGCACTAGAGGAGCGCGTAGGGAAGGGCAGGGTGGTGCGACTGCCAACAGGGTGGCGCATGGGCAGCAGGGCAGCGCGCGGGCAGCAGGGCGTCGGCCAGCAGGGCGGCGCACAGCAGGGCGGGCAGCAGCAGGGCGGCGCGGGCAGGAGGGCGCCGGACAGCCGGGCGGGCAGCAGCCGGGCGGCGCAAGCAGCAGGGCAGCGCGCAACATGGCTGTGCAGGCAGCAGGGCGTCGGCCAGCAGGGCGGCGCATGGGTGCAAAGGGCGGCGCGCGGGCTGCAAGGGGCGGCGAGCGGGCTGCAAAGGGCGGCGAGGCGGGCTGCAAAGGGGCGGCGCGCGGGCTGAAAAGGGTAGCGCGGCGGCGAGCAGGGCGGCGCGCGGGTAAGGTAGGGAGGGCAGCAGCAGGGCGGCGCGCGAGTTGCAAAGGGCGGCGCGCGGGCTGTAACTGGCGGCGCGGGGGCTGCAAAGGGCGGCGTGGCGGGCTGCAAAGGGCGGCGTGCGGGCTGCTATGGGCGGCGCGGCGGCCAGCAGGGCGGCGCGACAGGCAGGGCAGGGCGGGGCAGGGCAGCGCGACTAGTGGGGCAGCGCTCTTTAGTGGGCCCTAAAAAAAATCGGTCCTAGAACAGGACCTGCTTTGAAACCATGTCAGAATACTGAACGAGAATGAAATGCATTGAGCAGAAAGTTGGTAGAAGTACTAACCCCAATTTGGTTGTACCCCTTATGGGCTACCCCACTACAGCCTACACAATGTAAGCACTATAACATTTTGACACGGGGATCTCACAGTGGAGCTCTACTGACAAGAGAAACTTCGGAAATGTTATAATAACCTTTCGGTTATTCCAACGAACCTCGCGTAAAAAAAAAAAAAAAAAAAAAAATGAATGTATCGCGACACTAGGCGACCGGGCGAAATGCACAGTTGTGCGCATTTGATTGGGTGACACAAATGACTGTACACCCGTTTCTTCAACCGCTTGGCTGGTGTGTGGTTTCGATGCGCGGTATTTTTTCCCGCGTGAAATTGGCATTGCAAGCTGTCCAGGTGCATTGACATTTCGAACCACGTGCGATTTTTTAAGAATGACAGGTCGGTTTGCAATTCGCCAGCGACATCAGCGCGTTTCATGCTGACCAATTAAAAATTCAGTACTGGTCGCTGAAACGCGACTCGCATTTGGGACACACTACAGTTTATGCTATTTTTGGGTGTCGCAAAGCGTTTGAGACACAAATGTCGACACAGGAATGTACCCTTAGTCTTCTGTGTATACCACTGGCAGTGAACCAACTCTACTAGCATCAGTGCCAAAGATACAGACACTAGTATCTGTAAGAAAACAAAGGATTCACGGTACAATGCAATGCAGTTTCCTCTACATTAGTGGGAAGTGTCAAAATGTTATAATGCTTACATTGTGTTGGCTGTAGTGGGGTAGCCCATAAGGGGTACAACCCAATTAGGGCTAGTACTTGTACCAACTTTCTGTTTAATGCATTCATTCCCGTTCTAGATTCTGACATGGTTTCAGAGCAGGTCCTTCCCTAGGACCGAATTTTTTTTAGGACCCACCACATCGCTGCCTCACTAGCTTCCCTGCAGCCCTGCCCTAACGGCCCGCCGCCCTGCTAGTCATTGTGCCGCCCCTAGCAGCCCGTCGTGCCGTCCTTAGCAGCCCGCGAGCCGCCCCTGCAGCCAGCACGCCGCCCCTACAGCCCGCGCGCCGCCATTGCCGCCCGCTCGCCGCCCGCTTGCGGCCCGCGCGCCGCCCCTGCAGCCAGCTAGCGACAGGGAGTTGACTTCTTCCATACCTTCTCCCCTACCCTGAAGATGACCACTCTTCGGGTTCTGCTGCACGTCACCGCTCAGCGTGACTACGAGCTGCACTCTCTTGACTTCAGCACAGCTTTCCTACAGGGCAGCCTGCACGAGGAGATCTGGCTGCGCCGCCCACCTAGCTTCACTGGGTCGTTTCCTGCAGGTACCCAGTGGAGCCTCCGGCGGCCAGTCTATGGTCTCCGCCAGGCGCCTCGTGAGTGGCACGACACACTGAGGACGACGCTTGCGGCTCTTGGGTTTACTCCTTCGACTGCTGACCCGTCGCTGTTTTTGCGCACCAACACTTCGCTGCCGGCGTTCTACGTCCTCGTGTACGTTGACAACTTGGTGTTTGCCACTGCTGACACTGAGGCATTGGCCCTTGTGAAGTCAGAGCTGCAGAAGAGACACACCTGTACTGACCTGGGTGAACTGCGCAGCTATCTTGGCTTGCAAATCACCCGAGACAGAGCACAGCGCACCATCACCCTAACTCAGTCACACATGGTGCAGCAGGTCCTTCAGCGCTTCGGCTTCCGGTACTCCTCGCCACAGTCCACTCCTCTGCCTACCGGTCACTCGCTCTCAGCTCCACCTTCGGACGAGCCCGTAGAGCGAGTGGCCTGTATCCAGAGCTTGTGGGCTGCCTCATGTACCTGATGACCTGCACTCGACCTGACCTTGCCTACCCTCTTAGTATCCTGGCACGCTACGTTGCACCCGGGAGACACCGACCATTTGTACAGGCCGCTAAGAGGGTGTTGCGCTATTTGTGCAGTACTTCGGGCATGGGGCTCGTGCTTGGAGGACGGGGTCCAGTTGTCCTCACTTGTGAGAGTACACCGACGTTCGACATATTTCTCATTTCCATATTTTTACTCCATCTCATTCTCCTTATTTTCCTCTTTCATTTGCACTTTATTTCACCTCAATCGGACTACTATTATATTTTCTAGAGCTTTCCGATTATTTCACTTATTTGGTATTTTCGGCACCGACATTTACATTATACGGCACCGACAGCACCGACAGTGGTGTACAAGGTGTAATCTCGCCATAATCCGAAGTGCCAATGGGCTTGCGTGCTTATGCGCACTTGTGATTATCTATTCTAGAAGAGCGCGTTCCCGAAGGTTCGGATTATCTGTTGTTTCTATGAATTTCTGAGTATAAATACGCCTTGTACTCACCTTTAGTGCAACATTCTCGAGTGGAAATTCGATCCTGTGACATCACTGGACACGCAGACGCTTCTTGGGTTGACGACTAGGCTACGCAGCGGTCGTCACTGGGTTACACTTTCATGTGAAATAACGAGGAATGGATTGACTAAGGGAAAGTTGGGTACAAAAGCAAACCCTAGAAAACTGTACCCCATATGTGCTACCCCACTATAGCCTACAGTAGCTATGTCATATAAATCTGACACACCCCCATAGGCAAAGTGGGGGAGAACAAGGGGTCACAAGACCAGTCAAGCAAAGCAAAGCAAGCTCAGGGTGGATCACAAAGTCACCACACATTCCGAGCACAAGTTCAAGGCCACAAGGCCAGTTCACATGCAGGATTGCATATATATATATAAGGCTAGACAAGCAAGAGCAGGTGTATATATATATGCAACAGTACAAACAAGGTCAAGGGGTGAGCAAGTGAGGCAAGGTAGGCACAAGACCCAGCTGAGTACAGAAGCGCTGATGATCACAAGGCGGGAGTGCCTTGGTGAAGATATCAGCAGTGTTGGCCTCATAGGCCACGTACGCAAGCCGCAGCTGACCACGCTGCTGTAGCTCACGAGCAAGGAAGTAGCGGAGAGCAATGTGCTTCGTTCTGTGCTCCAGTCTCTGCTCTCGACACAAGGCCAGCATGGCCTTGTTGTCTACGTACAGCACTGGAGGAGAACGAGGTGGCTCTCCGAGGTCAGTCAGCAGGTAGGTGAGCCAGCGAAGCTCCTGTGCAGCCATGGCACCGGCGTAGATCTCAGCCTCACAACTGGAGCCGAGAACAGAAGACGAGCGGGTAGCCCGCCACGAAACAGAGCCGGAACCAAGGCTGAAGGTGTAGCCCTGTAACGACCGCTGCGTAGCCTGGTCGTCAGCCCAAGAAGCGTCTGCGTGCCCAGTGAGGACCACTGGACTCTGCCCTCCAAGCACAAGCCCCATGCCTGACGTACTGCACAAGTAGCGCAACACCCTCTTCGCTGCAGCCATGTGCTCCGGTCTGTGTCTCCCAGGAGCAACATAGCGTGCAAGAATGCTAAGAGGGTATGCAAGGTCAGGTCGTGTGCAGGTCATCAGGTACATGAGGCAGCCAACAAGCTCTGGGTACGGGCCACTCGACTCTACGGACTCATCCGAAGGCAGAGCTGAGAGCGAGTGGCGAGTAGGCAGAGGAGTGGCCTGAGGCGAGGAGTACGTGAAGCCGAAGCGCTGAAGGACCTGCTGCACCATGTGTGACTGAGTCAGGGTAATGGTGCGGCGTGCTCTGTCCCGGGTGATCTGCAAGCCAAGGTAGCTGCGCAGTTCACCCATGTCTCTGCACGTGTGTCTCTTCTGCAGCTCGGACTTCACGTGGGCGAGTCCAGCAGTGTCAGCTGTGGCGAAGACCAAGTCGTCGACGTACACGAGGATGTAGAACGGCGGCAAAGAAGTGTCGGTGCGCAGAAACAGCGACGGGTCGGCAGTAGAGGGAGCAAACCCAAGAGCCGCAAGCGTAGTCCTCAGTGTGTCGTGCCACTCACGCGGTGCCTGGCGGAGACCGTAGCCTGGCCGCCGGAGGCTCCACTGGGTGCCAGGAGGAAAGGACCCAGTGAAGCCAGGTGGGCGACGCAGCCAGATCTCCTCGTGCAGGCTGCCCTGCAAGAAAGCAGTGCTGAAGTCAAGAGAGTGCAGCTCGTAGTCGCGGTGAGCAGCTATGTGCAGCAGTACCCGAAGAGTGGTCATCTTCGGGGTGGGAGAGAAGGTCTGAAAGTAGTCAACTCCCTGCCGCTGACTGAAGCCACGAGCCACGTAACGCGCCTTGAAGACAGGCGGAGAACCCGGCGGCCGCTTCACCCTGAAAATCCACATGCCACTGACGATGTTCGCCCCAGGCGGGGGAACCTCGTCAACGTAGGTGCCTGTGGACTTCCAGGAAGCCATCTCTGCGTCCATAGCTGCCTGCCACTGAGAGGAGTAGGGACCCTCTATCGCCTCCGCGTAAGAGCGCGGAGTCGGGATGTCAAGTGCATCCGGGTCTCCCTCAGGGGTAAGCAGTACGGACACGAGATGAGGTGAAGCAGCAGCCAAACACTGGAACTCCTCCTGCCTGTCCTCAAGGACGTCCGTGCCAAGGGCACACTCACCCCCGACGGACGGAGGACAGACAGACTCAGACTCAGCAACAAGACTAGCAGCGTAGTCTAGACGACAGCGAGCAGCAAAGTCGACGAGCTCAGTAACTAGTGCAGACGCAGCAGTGGACTCAAAGGAAGGGTCAGTGACAACAGTAGCAAGAAGACGCGTGACAGTAGGACTGGCAGCACGAAGAGAGTCCGACTCCGGGTCAGGAAGAGCAGGAAGAGAGGACTCAGGAGGAGAAGGCAAAGGGGCACGCAGAGGAGCAGTGGACGGACGCAGAGACATCCGGTGCGTGCCAGGGACAGGAGGAGGACGCTGACGCGAACCACGACCACTAGTGCGAGCAGCACGGACAGGCGACGCAGGGCGAGACGCAGGCTCACGACGCTCAGCAAGACCTCCAGTAGGACCAGTGTAGGGAGAAGGAGCGGGCAGTGGGGAGGCCGGCTGTAACTGTAACTGTGACGGGACAGGCTGTGGACACTCTAAGGGAGGAGGAGGACCAGTAGAAGGCGGGAGACCAAGAACCTGCTGAAGGAGTGGAACGAAGTACGGCCGAGGCCGCGCGGCGACTCCAGACACAGCAGGGACAGCACCAGTACCCCCAGCGGCAGCACCAGCGCCAGCAGTACCTCCAGCTCCAGTACCTCCAGCAGCACCAGTAGCACCCCCAGCAGGACCGCCTCCAGGACCGACAGCAGTAGCCTCAGCGCCAACACCCTCAGCAGCTCCAGCTCCAGTCGTACCCGCAGGCCCAGCAGCTCCAGTACTCCCAGTACGAGCACCTCCGGGACCCGCGGCACCAGTACCCTCAGCAGCCGAAGAACCTCCAGCTCCAGCAGCACGCCTCCAGCGCCGGGCAAACCACTCGCGCAGCTCCTGTGGAGAGAGTGGCTCCCGCCGAGACGAAGCACCCGGAGAACCTCCAGGCTCAGCACCGCCCGACGCCACACGAGCAGGCCCAGCTCCCTCAGGCTCCGCACCCCCAGGCTCAGCACCTCCAGGCGTAGCACCCCAAGGCTCAGCACCCCCAGGCGTAGCACCCCCAGGCTCAGCACCCCCAGGCTCAGCACCCCCAGTAGTAGCACCCCCAGGCTCAGCACCCCCAGGCTCAGGACCCCCAGTAGTAGCACCCTCAGGCTCAGCACCCCCAGGCGTAGCACCCACACGCTCAGCACCCCCAGAGTCAGCACCCCCAGGCTCAGCACCCTCAGCAGCACCAGAGTCACCAGTAACCTCGACAGGCTCGACTGCGTCTACCTGGGACACACCTGAAGGGGCAGGACCCTGAGGGGGGAGGGGGTCTACCGGGGGGGGACCTGGCACAAGGAAGAGCGGTGGCGGGGGGAGGGACGGAGTGCGGTAGGGGAAGAGGCGGTAGTAGGGGACCGACTCGTCAAACGTGACGTCCTGGGAGGACAGAACACGGCGAGAGGTGGGGTGGTAGAACTGCCACCCTGGCGCGTCAGGGGGGAAGCCAAGGAAGACGCAAGGAGCAGCACGAGGGGACAGCTTGTCCGCAGACAAGTCGCAGACAAACGCCCGAGATCCCCAGACACGGAACGCAGACGCATCGCCAACCTTCCCCGTCCACAGCAAAGCTGGGGAGGTCTCCGGCATGGAGACCCTGGGGTGAAGGTTGATCTGATGGGCCGCGTACCGAAGCGCAAACGGCCACAGAAAATGGGGGGCAGCCGCATGCATCATGGACGTACGGGCGACGTCCATGACCATGCCAATGCGGCGCTCAGCAATCCCATTTTGCTGTGGAGAGTCCGGAAGCGTGAAGGTCTGGCGGATGCCTCGTGCACGACAGTAGGCTCGCAGAAGGCCAGAGGAGAACTCTCCACCTCTGTCAGAGTGCAGACGCAGAACAGGAAAGTCCGAGCCGAAGCTCTGCCTGAGCTGGAGACGAGCTGCGCGGATCCAGTCGATCAACACCTCAGTGACATCACCCTTGCTGCGCAAGGGGAAGACTGTGGTGTAACGCGAGTAGTCGTCAACCACCAGCAGGAAGTAGCGCTCGTGACCCTGTCCACGGACGCGGGCCGGGCCCCACACGTCCATGTGAAGTGTCTGCAGCGGGGCCTCTGTCGGAGGAAACTGGGAGGAGTGAGGGGCAGCCCGCCGCCGCCCCTCGACACAGGGGACGCAGGTAGGGCCAGGCCCCGGAGGAAGGGGAGGGAGGGACCGGGGAAGACCAGAGACAAGGACACGGGAGGCCATGCCTCGGAGACGAAGCAGGGAGGGGTGACCAAGGCGGTGGTGCCAGAGGAGAGTCTCGTAAGACAGAAGGCGACACGAACAGGGGGCAGACTCAGGACCAGACCTGGACGCTGCAGCAAACACCTGACCCGACGCAGCTACCTGACCAGACGCAGTGACTGGAGGAGACGCAGTGGTCAGTGTGTACAGGCTCGACCCCGGCCGACGTGTAAACGTGGCCAGGTGTCGGCCTGTCCGAGCGTCCGTGCAGTGGGTCACCCGCTGACTCGCAGGAGTGAACTGGTGAACCCCCGCATCCTGTAGGTCAGCACCACTCACCAAGTTCGTAGAGAACGAGGGGAGGTAAAGACCAGACAGGGTGCCAGAGGGGGCCGCCGGACACGGGAGGACAGTGGAGAAGTGAGCAAGGACAGGACCCCCAGAGGGGTCTGCCAGAGAGACTGCAACTGGCCGGCCAAGCGGCGTGAGTGTGGTGCGGTCTCGAAAGAAGGAGCGAGAAGCCCCCGAGTCAAGGGTGAAGGTGTGGGAGGCCGAAGCCGACGCAGTACCTGAGAGAGCAGACTCACCAGCACCTGAGGGAGCAGACGCACGAGCACCTAGAGCAGCAGCCTCGCTAGCACCTAGAGCAGCAGCCTCACCAGTACCTAGAGCAGCAGTCTCAATGCCCGGGTCGGGCGGAAAACACCGGTAACAGTCACCCTCATCACTAATAGTCACAGCATACATGGCAGCAAGAATAGCATCTCAGTGGCCTCAGGGAACTGGTGACACCAAGCGTCCGTCAGGCGGCCAAAGCAGCGCTGGGTGGAGTGCGCACCCCCGCACTGCTCACCCGCGCGGTCGCCGGTGTGTAGGACGTAGGTGCACGGACCAGTACCCCCACCCCGCTGGCGTGCAGCGTACCACTCACGGAGCTGCTGAGGGGGGGGGATGTCACGAGTGCGCTGCTGCCGCTGCTGCTGCTGCTACTGGCGCTGACCACCACCGGAGCCGACCCTCTGTGCAGCGCCACCCCGACCAGCTCCACCTCCTCCGCCGCCGCCTCCTCCACCGCCGCCACCTCCGCCACCTCCGCTCCCACCGCCACCGCCGCCGCCGCCTCCGCCTCCATTGCCGCCACCGACACCTCCACCCCCGCCACCACTCCCACCACCACCCCCACCCCCTCCACTGCCGCCACCGCCACCTCCGCCACCCCCGCCAGCCCCTCCAGCACCCTTGCCCCCCTTGCCCTTGCCGGTGCGGCGTCTCCCGCTCGGGGCAGAGGCAACAGAGGGCAAAAGGGGGGAGGGGGAACACCCCTCAAAGACGGGGGTGCGAGGGTCACCACGAGAGGCTCCTACAGCGACTATGCTCTTCTCTGCTGCTAGGAGGGCCTTCTCGAGGAGGTCAACGGTGAGAGTGGTGGGGCAAACTGAGAGGAAGTGGTCCCTGACTACACGAAGGGAGTCAGGGAGCCGGGTGACTATGTAGTAGAGGGTGATGTACATGGGGGGGGAGTTCTTGGCGCAGAACTCAGCAGGAAGCGCAGCGCGGTAGCGAGTGTCACTAGTGCGGAGGTGCGTAATGAGGTCAGCGACTGTGGGAAAGGCAACAAGGTCAGGGAAGAGGTACGGTAGCATGAGGCGGCTCAGTGCAGCAGTGGCAGGGGAGGAGTAGCGCGCAACTACAGCGTCGTACAAGGTGTGAGCACTCTTGTACTGGCTAAAGTGCGCACGCTCAGAGGTAGGCAAGTGGCGACGCACAGCAAGACGTGCAGCAGCATCGCGTGTGGCCCACTGTGAGCGAACAGTGGCGTCAGCATCAGCAGCGGGGGCAGGGGAGGCACCAGAAGTGAGATCAAAGAGGGAGAGACCGTCTGCCCTATCGCACTGTAGGAAAAGCTGCAGGTCATCTACCCAGACGTCAAAGTCAATGGCCCGACCCTCAGCGTCAAAAGCGAGGACACTGGGGGTAGCCATGACAGCAGTAGACTAGCAGTACGAGCAGTAGGCTAAGGGCAGCGCAGTAGTAGAGGTGCTGCTCTTACCGAGCAGGCGAGACGGACCGAGTGTAGAGGACAGGGCGGCTCGGACGGCTCGGCGGCTCGGCAGCACCAGCAGGTCGGCAGCTCAGCGACTCGGCGGCTCGGGTGGCTCGGCGGCTCGGGCGACTCGGGCGGCTCGGGCGGCTCGGGCGGCTCGGGCGGCTCGGGCGGTTCGGTGGCTCGGGCGGCTCGGGCGGCTCGGGCGGTTCGGTGGCTCGGGCGGCTCGGCTGCTGCAGGGGCAGCGGCGGCTGTTGCTCACAGGACGGCGGCGGCCGCTGCTGCAGCGGCGGCGGCAGTTGCTGCTGCAGGGCCGGCGGCGGCCGCTCCTGTAGGGACGGCGGCGGCCGCGGTTGCAGTGGCGGCGGGTGCTGCTGCAGGGGCGGCGGATGCTGCTGCTGCTGGGACTGCGGCCGCGGTCGCTGTAGCGACTGCAGCTGCTGCTGCTGTAGAGGCGGCGACGGCGGGCCGAGAGAGGCCGCGAAGGGCGGCGGACGGGCCGTGAAGGGCGGCACGAGGGGCCGCAGAGGGCGGCGACCGGCCGTGAAGGGGCCGGGAGTGGCCGCAGAGGGCGGCGACGGGCCGTGAAGGGCGGCGCGAGGGGCCGCGGAGGGCGGCGACCGGCCGTGAAGGGGCCGCGAGTGGCCGCGGAGGGCGGCGACCGGCCGTGAAGGGGCCGCGAGTGGCCGCGGAGGGCGGCGACGGGCCGTGAAGGGCGACGCGAGGGGCCGCGAAGGGCGGCTACGGGCCGTAAGGGCTGCGCGAGAGGCCGGAAGGGCGGCGCGAGGGGCCGTAATGGCGGCACGAGGGGCCGTCAGAGGGGCCGCTAAGGGCGACGCGAAGGGGCCGTAGGGGGCCTAGAGAGGGCGCGACGGTAGGGAGGGCACGCGGGGCGCGACTCGGGCAGGAGCGAAGCGCGCTCCGGGCAGGAAAAATAAAAATTTTCGATTGGTGGGCCCTAGGAAGCGTTCCCACGAGGGAACCCGCTCTATACCATGTGAAATAACGAGGAATGGATTGACTAAGGGAAAGTTGGGTACAAAAGCAAACCCTAGAAAACTGTACCCCATATGTGCTACCCCACTATAGCCTACAGTAGCTATGTCATATAAATCTGACATTTCAGCCTTGGCTCCGGCTCTGTTTCTTGGCGGTCTACCTGCTCATCTTCTGTTCTCAGTTCCAGTTGTGAGGCCGAGATCTACGCAGGGGCCATGGCTGCACAGGAGTTACGCTGGCTCACCTACCTGCTGACCGACTTGGGAGAGCGGCCTCGTTCTTCTCCAGTTCTGTACGTAGACATTAAGGCCATGATTGCCTTGTGTCAGGAGCACAGACTGGAGCACAGAACGAAGCACATCGCTCTGCGTTACTTCCTTGCTCGAGAGTTGCAGCAGCGTGGTCAGCTTCGTCTTGCGTACGTGGCCACTAGGGCCAACACTGCTGATATATTCACCAAAGCACTTCAGTCTAGTGATCATCAGCGTTTCTGTACTGTTTTAGGCCTTGTGCCTACTTTGCCTCACTTGCTCTCTGCGTGACTTTGCTTGTACCGTGATCTATACATATACCTGCATGCTTACACTTGCTAGGGTATGATCACTGCACTGTTTGTTCTCTTTTACGTAACTCTGCATGTGAACTGGCCTTGTGGCCATTTGCTTGTGCTCGGAATGTGTGGTGACTTCGTGATCCACCCTGAGCTTGCTTTGCTTTTCTTGACTGATCTTGTGACCAATGGTTCTCCCCCACTTTGCCTATGGGGGTGTGTCAAAATATTATAATGCTTACATTGTGTTGGGTGTAGTGGGGTAGTCCATAAGGGGTACAACCCGATTATGGTTAGTACTTGTACCAACTTTATGTTCAATGCATTTCATTCTCGTTCTAGAATCTGACAAGAAGGCCCATTTCCTCTTCCCTTTCCTGCTTGCACCCACTGCCAATGGTCCCCTGAAACCGATTCCCTTGAGCGTCGTCTCTGATTTACCTGAGATATCACCTGGGGCTTCACCTGAGCCTCCTCAACATCTGAGACACAAGCAGTATGCCTGCGATTAAGCCCCCTGGCACCTCGTCTCTCTTCAAACCTCATTCTCTGACCACCACAGCCAGATTTCGAAGGGCTGGCAGCTGCGAAGGAAGGGGCAGCTGTAGCAGCTGCTACAGCACGTGCGGCTGAGGTGAGTGGTTTTCTGAGTACAGGCAAAGTGATGCTGCGAAGGCACACATCTAGATCTGTAGCATAGCTCATGCCGTAACCTGATGGAGGAGAGGCCAGTACAGCTGCCCGTGCAGAGGGAGAGCCGGCTGTAGCGGCTGTAGCGGCAGTGAGTGCTTGTCTGGAGACAGGCAACGTTGCACTGTGAAGGCAAATGTCTGAATCTGTAGCACAGCTCGTGCCATGAGCAGCTGTAGCGGCTGTAGCAGCTACAGCAGCCCTGGCGGCAGCAGTGAGTGCTTGTCTGGAGATTGGAAGAGAGGCGGATCCATGTGGGGTGTATGAGAGGGAAGCAGAGGAGGTAGTTAGACCAGGGGCACCCGAGACACCAACAGCAGCAGTAGCAGCAGCGGCAGCAGCAGCAGGGGCAGAACAGGGGCCTAGAAGGGGGCCTAATGGAGATGGTCGGGGGCTGCATAAGGGAGAGGGATGGGGACTATGAGCGGGAGATGTATGGGTGCTGTATGTGGTTGAAATGCGGGGGCTGCATAAAGGAGAGGAGTGCGGGCTGTGTGTGGGACCGGGACGGGGGCTGCATAAGGGGGAGGGATGAGGACTGTGTGTGGGAGAAGAATGGGGGCTACATAAGGGAGAGAGATGGGGCCTGGATATGGGAGGAGAGTGGGGACTGTATGAGGGAGGGGGACTGCTTGAGCGAGAGGGGCGCGGGCTGCATGTAGGGCTGCCTTGTGCCACGTTGATCGCTACTGGGCTTTGTTGAAGCTTAAGAATGGCACGTCCCTGCGCACCGTTGACCACTGCTGTTCTGCCACGTGGACTCACTGCCCCAGTGCCACGTGGACTCACTGCCCCAGTGACACATGGACTCACTGCCCCAGTGCCACGTGGACTCACTGCCCCAATCCCACCTCCACTCTCACACCCTCTCCCACCTCCACCTGTACCTGCTGCAGCTCCTGCCTTGGGAAGGCTTGTCTGGGGGAGGTATAACCTGGCGCTTTGACTTGCAAGCTTCGTGCCGTCCATCCCTGCTACACCTCCACCTGTAGCTGCTGCAGCTCCTCCCTTGGGAAGGCTCAACTGGGGAAGGTACAACCCGACGCTTTGACTCGCAGGCCTCATGCTGTCTATGCCTGCTGCCTTGGGAAGGTTCACCCGGGGGAGGCTCAGCCTGGCACTCTGGCCGGCAAGCTTTGTACCTGGTGCCCTGGGAAGGTCCAACTGTGGAGGGTTCAGCCTGGCGCTCTGGCTGGCAAGCTTTGTGCCTGCCGCCCTGGGAGGATTCACCAGGGGAAGGTAGAGCCTGGCGCTCTGGCTTGCAAGCTTTGTGCCTGCCGCCCTGGGAGGGTTCACCTGGGGAAGGTAGAGCCTGGCGCTCTGGCTGGCAGGTCTCATGCCGTGTATGCCTGCAAGTCTAGGCACTGTGAGTCGGGGTCTCCTTCTCTTGCGCTGATCCCTTGTGACCACTATGCTGTCCGAATGTGGGAACACCGGCACTCGCACATCTTGCTCCTCTTCCTCCTCCTCCTCCTCCTCTTCTAGAGACGACTCAAGACTCTGAACTTTCGCCACAACTATGCTGTCAGAATGCGGAAACACGGGCACTCGCACATCTTGCTCCTCTTCCTCTTCCTCGTCCACCTCCTCTTGATCCGCTTCCTCATCCTCGTCTCCTTTGCCGTATGCCCCTGTGACCACTCCCCGAAGCTTTGCAACTGAGAGGCTGTCAGAGTGAACAAACCGCCTTGCATGTGGGGGAGGAGCAGCAGAGGCGAAAGCACTTGAATTTCCACCTGAAAATTCGCCTGAATGTTCGCCTGAATATTCACCTAAAGTTGCGCTCGTGGAATGGCCTGTCCTCCTTTTAAGCCGGTTCACAGCTAAGCTATCAGAATGCACCAACCGCCTTCGCCAAGAAGCCCCTTTCTCCTTATCCAAGCCTTCCAACTCCTCCCCGTCTTCGTCATTTACACCTTCCAATTCCTCATCCCCTTTTTCCCCTCTTTCTTCCGGTACCAACTTCTCGCTCCCACTCCCCCTTTCCTCCCACTCATCCTCCTCTTCCTCTCCCACCACTTCGTCTTCCTCGATTTCAGCCATCCTCGTTTCAGGCTTCCCCACTCTCTTCCGTTGTAGCACCATGCTGTCCGAGTGTATCAACTTGCGAAACCCTAAATCTGTATCTCCAGTTCCCTCTTCATCCTCATCCTCATCCTCCTCTTCTTCTCCCTCCTCCTCTCCCTCCCATTCCTCAATCTTTCCATCCAGTCCAGTTCTCTTCCGGTGCAGCATCACGCTATCAGAGTGCATCAGCCTGCGAAACCCTAAAACTGCTGATCCATCTCCTTCCTCTCCCTCCTCTTCTACCCCTTCCTCTCCCTCCTCTTCTGCCCCTTCCTTTCCCTTCTCTTCTGCCCCTTCCTCTCCCTCCTCGTCTGCCCTGTCTTCCTTGTCTCCTCCACCATCATTCCCCCAACCGCCTTCAACCACCCCTAACCTTTCCTCACCTTTCAACCCCACCAACCCTTCTGCTCTCCACCCTTCTCTCCCATATCCTCTCTTTCCCTCGTCGTCCTCCTCCTCCCCCTTGTCCTCTTTTCCTTCATCTCTGTGTAAACCAGCACCAGAGTCTTCTAGTAATCTCTTTCGTCTGATCACCACACTATCAGCAATCCACACCAAGGGTGCACCAATCCCCCCTTCCCCCTCCTCTTCATCATCCCATTCCTCCTCTTCCTCCTCCCCTTCCTCCTTGTCCTCGCCCTCTTGCTGTTTCCCCCCTTCCTCGGCTTCTTCCCCAGACTCCCCTATACACACCTGCCCACATTGTTTCTGAATGTAATATTTTGGCTGCAGGGAAATCGTCACATTGTCAGCAATTTTTCCTCCGCAAACCGTCACCCCCACAACTACCCGCTCTTCACAAACATCCACCTCAAAGCTCTTCCTCTCTTCCCCAAACTCCCCCCCCACTCCCCCTTCCCCCGCGCCTTCCCTTTCCCCTCCCCCTTGCCCTTTTCTCCCGTCGCATTCAACCGTTTCCCCGTCGAATCCCGTTATCCTTGCCGGTTCCCCACTTCCCCCTTCCGCAAAGTCCCTAGCTCTGTGCGCCTGCTGCGCCTGGTCTTCCCCCCATTCCGCTTCTCCCCATTCCGTTTCCTCCCGAAGTTTGGTTTCCGCACTGACTTCACGTGATCGGGTAACGAAGTTTTCGTCCCGAATGACATATTCTCCATACTCTCGCCACGACGCTGGCGAATCCCTAGCCGAGCTGAAACCTTCTCGCAAATCTTTGACACTGGCAGCGAAACTCGAGCATCCTGTGTCCTTTTGAGGCACCGTGAACGATCGGAACTCCGAGGGTTGCGAAACGCGAGGCGACAGGAGGTGCGACAGGCGAGAGTAGGATGTTCCCGCGGGCAACAGACTCATGTGCGAAATACCACGCGGCGAAACCGCACTGGCGATAAAAGACGACAGAACTGAGCGACCGGGCTGGGACGAAATACCCGATAAGTTGAAGTTACCACTAACGTCATTAGGGTTTCTGCTGCTGCTTCTATCCAAATCAATGCTGCTGCCACAGCCAAAACTGCTGTTACTACTACCACTGCCACTGATGCTTCTGCTGCTGCCGTTCCCTCCGTGGTTTGCGTTACCCCTGTGATTGACGGCGCTACAGCTGCTATAAGTGAAATTGCAATTCCCAGCGCTCGTCCTAACTTGCGGCGACGCCAACGGCGTTTGCGAGAGACGCGATTGGATCCGAGGCATTGCAGCCGAACTCGACGGCTGGGGCTGTTGATTCCAACGACCGAGGCTGCTACTACTGCAGGTATCCTTATTACCACTTGGAGCATTAGTACTTGAACCATTAATACTTGAACTATCAGAACTTAAACTCGATCTAGGGGACTGGATTCCATGTGATGATGGTTCCGTTAGGCTCGTTCCAGGAAGCTGCACCAGAGGAGCAATCATCCCAGACTCAAAGCTCCCGCCACCCTTCCCGATGCTGCCAACGATTCTGCGTAGATCTGCGCTGCCGCTTCGCCGTACCCGCATGGGAAGTTTCTGACCGTTGATATTGCTAACGTTTCCCATTTCTCCAGCGGGTTCGTTCCCCCGGCTGCTGACGCCGTCAACGCCTGCGGCTTCTCCGGATCCCCACTTCCCCCCGCTCGCTCTCCAGAGTGCTCCGCCGTTGCTTACGAGCCGCATATTCGCGTCAGTTCGCGCGGCAATGTAAGAAGTTTGGACCGGAGAATCGAGCCGCGAAAGCGAACGCGCGCGCTGGTGACCTGCGGCGGCGCGCTGTTGCGAGTTCATATCCGCGGCCTGCGCGCGCGGCATCGCTTGCGCGCTTCTTCCTTGCGCAGGTTGCGCAAGCTCATGCGCGTGCGTCATGTACGTCCGCCCACGCGAATCCCGCATCCCCCATTGACTTTCGTGGTTTGACGGGAGGGGACTGTTGCAAGTGCTCGAACCGCGATTGTCCGCACTTAATCTGCCGTCTATTCCGGAACGTCTATCGCCTCCTAGATTGCTCAGTGCGGGCGCAAACCCGCGACGCGGCGGGAGGCCTCTGGGAGTAGACGACGCGCTGCCACTGCGGCTTCCTCCGCAGCTCCCCCCGCTGCTTCCCCCGCTGCTTCTCGGACTGCTTCCTCCGCTGTTGCTAATCCCACGAGGTGACTTCAGCGGGCTGCGCTGCTGACTCGGCGGCGGTTGTCGACGTGGCAACTGCAGCCGCGGGTCCTCGCCAGTGGAGTGGCGACGCTTCGGAAGTTGGAGGCGAGGCGCGTCGAGCGAGTGGCGGCGCGCGTGATGCGCGGGCAAGCTCACTTGTGACTGTAACGAACCTTTCAGTAAGGAGCCTCTTTGAGATGCTACTTGCAATTGACGGTTCACCGGTGGATTCACAGCAGGTGGGCCACGACACCTGGCGGAATCCCGGCTGTTCGCGGAGTCTTGGTTTGCGAAATCCCAGCTCGCAGTAACATTATTACTACAGCTACCGTCGGCGATGCTTCTGCTGCTGCTGCTGCTGCCAGTAGGATATCTGTACATAGGGATGTCCCCCTCGTTAAAAGAACCCGTCACTCCAGGGTATTCCACTTCCGACATGCTCATATTCCTCCGCTGCGAAGGCATCATTCGTGTTCGCACTTGCCGTCCCACGTCGCCGTTACTCGCGCCTGGGAACGAACATGAGCCCCTGGGTGTTGCCGAAGCTAAGCTTGTCGGTGTTGACGAACCCGTGCCGCGGCTTAGTATTGACGAGCCTGAGCTTCTTGGTGTTGACGAGCCGAGTTTCGGTGACGAGTTTCCGTCTCCTCCCCCCCGTCCACCTTGCTGCCACGGCATGATTCCACGCGGGGAGCGGGCGCACGCGGCGGCGGCGCCAACCTGGCGCACTGCACATGACAGGCGCGCAGCGGCGCCAGGTGCCTGATTTTCCGCGACCTCATGCTCAAATGAGTCACGGAAATCCCCGTCATGAAAATCCTCGTTATTGTTTTCGTGCTCGCCGTCTTGAAACTCGGTGTCCCGAATATTAGCATGGAGATCAGGTATCGTCAGGGAAGGAATCCGAGTTCGTAACTCGACCCTGGACCCCGCGACTCCATAGTCGCTGTTTGTACGGTGCACATCCAGCATGCTCGCAAGAGGGAGACTGTCTTTCTGTGAGGTAATAGAAATGTTCTACGCTGAGACTCGGTACGCTAATTCGCTGGTGAATAATGAGTTCATACAATGTCGGTTGCATAGAGCTTTAAAATCAGCGAAGCAGGTTGAGGTGCGAAGAACATGTTGCAGTTTCACTGCGTTTGGAAACAACGTCGTTTTCACAAAACCCAAGTCTGGAATTATCAAGTGAAGATTAGTATGATTTGAGGCGAGACGAGGAGATATCGAGAAGAGAGGAGTGGACGGCGAGACGAGACGAGGCTGATTGGCTCGGAACGTTGCCCCAAATTAGGAGCGAAGATATTATAGCAGAGAAAGTTCTCCACAATCTGTACAGAGCAGCGCTGCACTGTGCGAAGTCGTGTTTTGCGGAACCTATCGACCACTATCCATTAGGCCTGTCGAAGTCCCTGGGACCAAAACTTTGAGTCCTGAGCTCTGCTCGAATTCTGGCCCTGATTTTCACGGACGGTCCATATTAAAAACTTGAAATCAGGGCTTCTTAAAAAAGTGTGTTTGAGCCCTGATGTAACACAGGAGAATGTTTTCTCTTAGCAGGAAAAAGGTACATACGAACTACTCATCCACACACCTACAGCCTCTACATCGTAGGCAAAAGCACCATAGGAAAAATCATCGGGGAGTGGGGGTATGGAGGGGAGGCGGGGGGAATTTGAGGGGGTGTGTCCTTCGAAACAGAAACCAAAGCTTTGACTCAGGGGAAGGCCCAAACGAGGCCCGTAACGGTCACGGGTGCCATGCGGATCTAACACTTTAAATGGTCGAGCTGCTCGAAACGTAAGCCGGAATGTTCTACAGCCCTGCTATCCACCATGCCACCATGCGGCGAGAGGCTAGTCCTAAATCTCACACCTGAAAGGTCAGACAGGCAGGTGAACGCCCAGTCGACGACAAGCAGAAATCAGGAACAAGCTGGAATGATATGATTGGACTCCACATGACAATGACACACAACACAACACATGGCTTGTGTAACAGAGTGCCACAGGCGTGCAACAGAAAGTATCTGACGCCTAAGGACAAGCTCGCCAACAAGGGGGTGACCGCCATGGTCACTTTCAGCTCGTTACCTTCCTTGATTTCGTTTGGTATGTTTCCTTCCTTCCGAAGGAGTTCGGGAACACTAGGTATGCAACAAACTAAATTTCGTTTCTTTAGATACGCCCTTCACCATGCAAAGGAAGCGACGGGTCTTGGAGGGGGAGGGGAAGGAGAAAGATGCATCACCGACCCGCGACGCAAGCGGGATGGCGCGGAATCACAGAACTCAGGCCGCTTGGAGCCTTGTTTAATGCGGACCTGAGGCGTGTTTTTCGTGCCACTCTCACCGCCATTCCAGTTGATTTGTATCAACACTACAGTAGTGCACGTGGTTTGACTGGCTGACTGAAAGGGGGGACCTCCCAGAGTTTTGGGCAGAAGCCCTTCAGGGCGGCCTATTGTTGAGCATTTGGGCAGCTACGGCCAGAGGACTCAACCACCCTAAAAATCTTGGGTAAGTAGCTTTGGCAGGGGTCCTACTAGCGACCCTGCGCTTTCCAGGGAACTACAGTGCTAGTTGCGGGCACTTTCCGCCCCTCCGTCCCTCGGACAGGTAAGTTATCGCAACAGCACAGAACTCGGCTCCACATACACCCACGTGTCACAAATTCGCAAGCCACAGAAAAATGCTGACCGAAAAAAAACTAAAACCCAATCGGAAAGGGATGCGTCTCGGGGAGGCATAAACCCTTTAAAAATGCGGGTTCCTTTGTTTAGGGTTGATCCCTCCCGAAAATGAGTCCAGGTTTCCTATGAGATTTTTGTTTTTTCTGCCCTGCGTATTCTAGTTTTCTCGAATTTGTGACACGTGGGAGAATGTGGGACCGAGTTCTGTGCTGTTGCCATAACTTTCCTGTCTGAGGGTCAGAGAGGGGGGAAAGTGCACGCAACTAGCACTGTTGTTCTCTGGAAAGTGCAGGGTCGCTACCCCCGCCAAAGCTACTTACCCAAAAATCTTGGAGCCAAGTGAGACCCCCTTGTTCGTATTGGGTGTGAACAGTGTTCCGGCCAGCATGAATCTAAAAGTAACATTAACAATTATTGTCAGCCAAGAATGAAAACACACAAGAAAATGTTCGGCAATGCCATTTGGTCGTTTACGGTAGTTTCTCTACCTTTTGTAAAAATAAGGAGTGCAAGGCCAAAAGTGTGTCATCGAGCTTCTGCATGCTTTGTTCAATACGGCAAATTGCCCCTGAACCGTTGAATAATTTATCAGTTCCCCTTCCTCCCCCATTACCATATCAGAGGGAAACATGCTGTCCAACTTCTCATTCGAAGCATGCCGTATTTCTGATTATTGGGTACAAAACAAGTTGAAAACAATTTTTGTGTGGTAACGAGACAAGGCCCCCCTGGTCTACCATATGAGCGAATATGGTACCTTTCGGAATGATTTTGAACCCATCCGTTCCATCCTCACATTATACAGCATTGTTCATGGCCTAGAGAGTGCCTTGTTCATGGCCTAGAGAGTGCCTAGTTCATGATATAGAGAGCGATACATAGTGCAGAAAACGCCACTGCGTTGCCAGGCTCTGAAGAGCAACATCAAAGGGAGGAGGATAACACCGTTGATATCATGAGGCCGTGTTCATGGTCTAGAGAGCATGCCTTGTTCACGGTCGTGAGAGCGAAACGTAGTGCAGTAACCGCCACTGTGTTGCCGGGCTCTGAGGGGCAGACAAAAGGAAGACATACATCGATAGGAGCAGAAGGTGTAGAATAAGGGGGCTTTTAATATCAAGTCTGCTTTGAAGACAAAGAAGTCCGTTATAAAGGTGTGCAACACAGGAGATACCGTAACAGGGAAATCAGGAGATTGAGTTTAGGGTAGACAAAAAAATCAGCTCCGGCTATTTTCACACAATGTGCGGAACAAGGGAGGTAGAAGGCAGAATCTACCCATTCTCGAGTTCGTTACTGATCGGCATCGAGCTGCCACAGCCTTCCAATCACCATGCTACTCATCAATCTTTTGAGGCGCCTAAAAAGCTGCCACAGCCTTCCAATCACCCGTGCTACTGTTGTTACTGAACAATCACTAGCACGGGTTGACCAAACCATTGGTTGCTGCTGTGCTGCCATCTGTGCATAACGATAATATATTGCATGTATCATGTAATCGGGGCTTTAAGTGCATTCTGAATCACTGCACTCACCAGGTCATCGAGGTCTACAGTGAAATCGGAATCCCTCGTTCGCCGCGTTCCCCGTGCTGCTCTCGCTACTCCTCCTGCTGCTCTTGCTGCTGCTGCTGCTGCTGCTGCTGCTGCTCTTGCTGCGCGTTCACCCATGCCCTCTTGACCACCCCTCTCACCCTCCTCTCCTTGCCCACCCCCTGCTGCCCTTCGCCCTGCTCCTCCTGCTGTTCCTACTCCTGGATTTACTGCTGCGGCTGCGGCTACTGTTCCTAATGCTCCTCCTGCTGCTCTTGCTTCTGCTCCTCCTAACCCTCCCATTCCTGCTTCCTCCTGTTCAGCCTTCCTCACATTGCCTCTCTCCGTATCACAACCCAACTTGCAGTCAACCGAGCCTTCTCCCACCAGCCCCCCATGAACAGTACCACCATGATTGATGATGCCACTGCCATGAACAGTGGCTCTGACATGAACAGTACTATTGCCATCTGCCACACCCACACCCGCACACATCCCCTCCTCTGGCTCACCCTTACACTCCACGTCACCATCCTCTCCTGATTTAGAAACTCCTTGCAGTTGCTCCTGTCTCATCTCCCCCACTCCCCCTCTCTCCTCTCCCCCCATATCCTCTGTTCCTCTTCCCTCTTTCCCCCTCTCCTCTTCCCCCCTCTCCTCTTCCCTCCTCTCCTCTTCCCCCCTCTCCTCTTCCCCCCTCTCCTCTTCTCCCCTCTCCTCTCCCCCCCTCTCCTCTCCCCCCCTCTCCTCTGAATCCTTCTCTGCGTTCTCTTTTCTCCTCGCCTCCTCCTCCCGCCCACCCTCCCTTTCTTCCCTCTCCCTCTCCTCCTCCTTCATCTCCCTCTCCCTTTCCTCCCGGTCCCGCTCCTCCCTCTCTCTCTCCCGCTCCTCCCGCTCCTCCTGCTCCTCAATAATCTCTAACAGTCTCGCCATAGCGTTGGGTTTTAACCGCCGCATTCCCCGTCCCAACCGCCTTACTTCCTCAGGTGTCATGGGTCTGGACGGGGGTAAGGGAGCAGTAAAGTCTTGATGGGAAAGGGAGGAAGGGAGGAAGGGAGGAAGGGAGGAAGAGAGCGACCAAGCAGTCTCGCCATGGCGTTGGGCTTTAACTGCAGCATGCCCCTGTTTTGAGGCGCCTCAAAACTAGGCTTTAACTGCAGCATGCCCCTGTTTTGAGGCGCCTCAAAACTAGGCTTTAACTGCAGCATGCCCCTGCGCAAGCGCCGAAACTCCTCGGGAGACATGGGTCTGGAAGGACTTTTGAGACGCCTCAAAAGTCATGGGTCTGGAAGGAGAACGGGGTGAAAAAAAGAGAAATTAATAGAAAGCAAAAGGTGCTGGGCTTTAACCGCTGCATGCCTCTGCCTAGCCGCCTTACCTACTCTGGTGTCAGGGGACTGGATGGTGAAAGGGAGCAACACGAAGCAAAGAGAAGAGGTAAAATGAGTGAGGAAGGAAGGAAGAGAAAGGGGGTGAGGAAGGGAGGAAGAGTAAGGGGGCGAGGAAGGGAGGAAGCAAGAGGGCTTCTCAGTAATCTCCAGCAGTCTCGTCATGGCGTTGAACTTCAAACTTCGCATTCCCCTGTCCAGCCACCTTACTTCCTCAGGGGTCATGGGACTGGATGGGAGAGAAGGTAAAAGGGAGCAGGACGAAGCAAAGAGAGGAAGTAAAAGGGAGCAAGAGCGAGAGAAGCAGTCTTGCCATGGCGTTGGGCTTCAGCCGCCGCATGCCCCGGCCCAGCCGCCTCACCTCCTCAGCTGTCATTGGGCTTGTCATTGGGCTTGTCATCGGGCTTGTCATTGGGCTTGTCATTGGGCTTGTCCTTGGGCTTGTCCTTGGGCTTGTCATTGGGCTTGTCATTGAGCTTGTCATTGCGCTGGAAGGAGAACGGAGTGCGAAAGGGAGGAACTAAAAGGGAATAAACAAAGTGGAATGCAACGATAGAAAGAGGCGGTGCAAGGGAAGCTGTCAAGAAGGCGCGCACGCTTGGTTTACCGGCAGAGCGGGGAAAAGGAGTCTCTGAGCTGCACCAGCTGCTGATCCACGTGGGATGTGGGAAGAAGCAGAGAGGGGCAGTGGACCTTGCATCTAGGTTGCTTGACGACGCCTTGCACCTAGTTGACTTTTGAGTCGACTCAAAAGTCAACTCTTTTTTAGTCGACTCAAAAGTGGACCTTGCATCTAGGTTGCTTGACCCCTTGCACCTAGAGAGCGGATCACATCCCATCTCACGCGCTAACACATCGGCTCGACTTACCGGCAGAGAGGGGAGATGGAGTCTCGGAGCTGCACGAGCTGCTGATCCACATGGGATGTCTGAAACAGTAGAGAGGGGCAGCGATGTCTCTTGCAGCCTAGCCAAGGTATCGAGCACAGAGCGGCGAGGGGTGCTGGGCCTAGCTTACCGGCAGAGAGGGGAGATGGAGTCTCTGAGCTGCACCAGCTGCTGATCCACATGGGATGTCTGAAACAGCAGAGAGGGACAGAGGGGATAAGAGGAAAGAGGGCTGGGAGAAGGGGCGTTTTAGGAGACTGTAAGGCGCCCCTCCCCTTGTGTTAACAAGTACTTCGAATGTCAGAATTCTCAAATCGCACACCCGTCCATTGCTGCTTCCTCCGCCTCTGCCTTCACCCCATCCCCCCACCTAGCCCCCACTCTTGTAGCTTGCCTGCTCCCTCTCTTCCCCCCCACTTTCACCTCTATCTCACCTTGGCAGCTATCTGTCTCTCTCGCCCATCCATTGATGCCTCCTCTGCCTCTGCATTCACCCCACCCCCCCTGACCCAGCCAGAACTCTGCTAACTGGCCAACAAACTCACACCTCCGCATGCCACTCTCCTATCCCCCCTCTCCCCACCTCACCTCAGCTGCAACCTGTCTCGCCCGCCCATCCATTGCTGCCTCCTCGGCCTCTGCCTTCACCCGACTCTCAAACACCTGCAGCTGCTCCTCCTCTGTGCGCCGCCGTTTCTCCTGCAATGGAGCAGGTGGGGGGGTGGTGGGGTGGGGGGAGAGGGAGACCAGGCGGGAACACGTTATCAACACATTGACAGGCGGGAACACGTTATCAACACATTGACAGGCGGGAACACGTTATCAACACATTCACAGGCGGGAACACGTTATCAACACATTCACAGGCGGGAACACGTTATCAACACATTCACAGGCGGGAACACGTTATCAACACATTCACAGGTGGGAACACGTTATCAACACATTCACAGGCGGGAACACGTTATCAACACATTCACAGGCGGGAACACGTTATCAACACATTCACAGGCGGGAACACGTTATCAACACATTGACAGGCGGGAACACGTTATCAACACATTGACAGGCGGGAACACGTTATCAACACATTGACAGGCGGGAACACGTTATCAACACATTGACAGGCGGGAACACGTTATCAACACATTGACAGGCGGGAACACGTTATCAACACATTCACAGGCGGGAACACGTTATCAACACATTCACAGGCGGGAACACGTTATCAACACATTCACAGGCGGGAACACGTTATCAACACATTGACAGGCGGGAACACGTTATCAACACATTGACAGGCGGGAACACGTTATCAACACATTCACAGGCGGGAACACGTTATCAACACATTGACAGGCGGGAACACGTTATCAACACATTGACAGGCGGGAACACGTTATCAACACATTGACAGGCGGGAACACGTTATCAACACATTCACAGGCGGGAACACGTTATCAACACATTCACAGGCGGGAACACGTTATCAACACATTCACAGGCGGGAACACGTTATCAACACATTCACAGGCGGGAACACGTTATCAACACATTCACAGGCGGGAACACGTTATCAACACATTGACAGGCGGGAACACGTTATCAACACATTGACAGGCGGGAACACGTTATCAACACATTCACAGGCGGGAACACGTTATCAACACATTCACAGGCGGGAACACGTTATCAACACATTCACAGGCGGGAACACGTTATCAACACATTGACAGGCGGGAACACGTTATCAACACATTCACAGGCGGGAACACGTTATCAACACATTCACAGGCGGGAACACGTTATCAACACATTGACAGGCGGGAACACGTTATCAACACATTGACAGGCGGGAACACGTTATCAACACATTGACAGGCGGGAACACGTTATCAACACATTGACAGGCGGGAACACGTTATCAACACATTCACAGGCGGGAACACGTTATCAACACATTCACAGGCGGGAACACGTTATCAACACATTCACAGGCGGGAACACGTTATCAACACATTGACAGGCGGGAACACGTTATCAACACATTGACAGGCGGGAACACGTTATCAACACATTCACAGGCGGGAACACGTTATCAACACATTGACAGGCGGGAACACGTTATCAACACATTGACAGGCGGGAACACGTTATCAACACATTGACAGGCGGGAACACGTTATCAACACATTCACAGGCGGGAACACGTTATCAACACATTCACAGGCGGGAACACGTTATCAACACATTCACAGGCGGGAACACGTTATCAACACATTCACAGGCGGGAACACGTTATCAACACATTGACAGGCGGGAACACGTTATCAACACATTGACAGGCGGGAACACGTTATCAACACATTCACAGGCGGGAACACGTTATCAACACATTGACAGGCGGGAACACGTTATCAACACATTGACAGGCGGGAACACGTTATCAACACATTGACAGGCGGGAACACGTTATCAACACATTCACAGGCGGGAACACGTTATCAACACATTCACAGGCGGGAACACGTTATCAACACATTCACAGGCGGGAACACGTTATCAACACATTGACAGGCGGGAACACGTTATCAACACATTGACAGGCGGGAACACGTTATCAACACATTCACAGGCGGGAACACGTTATCAACACATTGACAGGCGGGAACACGTTATCAACACATTGACAGGCGGGAACACGTTATCAACACATTGACAGGCGGGAACACGTTATCAACACATTCACAGGCGGGAACACGTTATCAACACATTCACAGGCGGGAACACGTTATCAACACATTCACAGGCGGGAACACGTTATCAACACATTCACAGGCGGGAACACGTTATCAACACATTGACAGGCGGGAACACGTTATCAACACATTGACAGGCGGGAACACGTTATCAACACATTCACAGGCGGGAACACGTTATCAACACATTGACAGGCGGGAACACGTTATCAACACATTGACAGGCGGGAACACGTTATCAACACATTGACAGGCGGGAACACGTTATCAACACATTCACAGGCGGGAACACGTTATCAACACATTCACAGGCGGGAACACGTTATCAACACATTCACAGGCGGGAACACGTTATCAACACATTCACAGGCGGGAACACGTTATCAACACATTCACAGGCGGGAACACGTTATCAACACATTCACAGGCGGGAACACGTTATCAACACATTCACAGGCGGGAACACGTTATCAACACATTGACAGGCGGGAACACGTTATCAACACATTGACAGGCGGGAACA
This sequence comes from Closterium sp. Naga37s-1, assembly GCA_947471745.1. Classification (NCBI taxonomy): domain Eukaryota; kingdom Viridiplantae; phylum Streptophyta; class Zygnematophyceae; order Desmidiales; family Closteriaceae; genus Closterium; species Closterium sp. Naga37s-1. Next base: position 291,942 of record CANJKZ010000862.1, read on the forward strand.
CGTTATCAACACATTGACAGGCGGGAACACGTTATCAACACATTGACAGGCGGGAACACGTTATCAACACATTGACAGGCGGGAACACGTTATCAACACATTCACAGGCGGGAACACGTTATCAACACATTCACAGGCGGGAACACGTTATCAACACATTCACAGGCGGGAACACGTTATCAACACATTCACAGGCGGGAACACGTTATAAACACATTGACAGGCGGGAACACGTTATCAACACATTGACAGGCGGGAACACGTTATCAACACATTCACAGGCGGGAACACGTTATCAACACATTCACAGGCGGGAACACGTTATCAACACATTCACAGGCGGGAACACGTTATCAACACATTCACAGGCGGGAACACGTTATCAACACATTGACAGGCGGGAACACGTTATCAACACATTGACAGGCGGGAACACGTTATCAACACATTCACAGGCGGGAACACGTTATCAACACATTGACAGGCGGGAACACGTTATCAACACATTGACAGGCGGGAACACGTTATCAACACATTGACAGGCGGGAACACGTTATCAACACATTCACAGGCGGGAACACGTTATCAACACATTCACAGGCGGGAACACGTTATCAACACATTCACAGGCGGGAACACGTTATCAACACATTCACAGGCGGGAACACGTTATCAACACATTCACAGGCGGGAACACGTTATCAACACATTCACAGGCGGGAACACGTTATCAACACATTCACAGGCGGGAACACGTTATCAACACATTGACAGGCGGGAACACGTTATCAACACATTGACAGGCGGGAACACGTTATCAACACATTGACAGGCGGGAACACGTTATCAACACATTGACAGGCGGGAACACGTTATCAACACATTCACAGGCGGGAACACGTTATCAACACATTCACAGGCGGGTACACGTTATCAACACATTCACAGGCGGGAACACGTTATCAACACATTCACAGGCGGGAACACGTTATCAACACATTGACAGGGGGGAACACGTTATCAACACATTCACAGGCGGGAACACGTTATCAACACATTCACAGGCGGGAACACGTTATCAACACATTCACAGGCGGGAACACGTTATCAACACATTGACAGGCGGGAACACGTTATCAACACATTGACAGGCGGGAACACGTTATCAACACATTCACAGGCGGGAACACGTTATCAACACATTCACAGGCGGGTACACGTTATCAACACATTCACAGGCGGGAACACGTTATCAACACATTCACAGGCGGGAACACGTTATCAACACATTGACAGGCGGGAACACGTTATCAACACATTCACAGGCGGGAACACGTTATCAACACATTCACAGGCGGGAACACGTTATCAACACATTCACAGGCGGGAACACGTTATCAACACATTCACAGGCGGGAACACGTTATCAACACATTCACAGGCGGGAACACGTTATCAACACATTGACAGGCGGGAACACGTTATCAACACATTCACAGGCGGGAACACGTTATCAACACATTCACAGGCGGGAACACGTTATCAACACATTGACAGGCGGGAACACGTTATCAACACATTGACAGGCGGGAACACGTTATCAACACATTGACAGGAGGGAACACGTTATCAACACATTCACAGGCGGGAACACGTTATCAACACATTCACAGGCGGGAACACGTTATCAACACATTCACAGGCGGGAACACGTTATCAACACATTCACAGGCGGGAACACGTTATCAACACATTGACAGGCGGGAACACGTTATCAACACATTGACAGGCGGGAACACGTTATCAACACATTCACAGGCGGGAACACGTTATCAACACATTGACAGGCGGGAACACGTTATCAACACATTCACAGGCGGGAACACGTTATCAACACATTCACAGGCGGGAACACGTTATCAACACATTGACAGGCGGGAACACGTTATCAACACATTCACAGGCGGGAACACGTTATCAACACATTCACAGGCGGGAACACGTTATCAACACATTCACAGGCGGGAACACGTTATCAACACATTGACAGGCGGGAACACGTTATCAACACATTCACAGGCGGGAACACGTTATCAACACATTCACAGGCGGGAACACGTTATCAACACATTCACAGGCGGGAACACGTTATCAACACATTCACAGGCGGGAACACGTTATCAACACATTCACAGGCGGGAACACGTTATCAACACATTCACAGGCGGGAACACGTTATCAACACATTCACAGGCGGGAACACGTTATCAACACATTGACAGGCGGGAACACGTTATCAACACATTGACAGGCGGGAACACGTTATCAACACATTGACAGGCGGGAACACGTTATCAACACATTGACAGGCGGGAACACGTTATCAACACATTCACAGGCGGGAACACGTTATCAACACATTCACAGGCGGGAACACGTTATCAACACATTCACAGGCGGGAACACGTTATCAACACATTCACAGGCGGGAACACGTTATCAACACATTCACAGGCGGGAACACGTTATCAACACATTGACAGGCGGGAACACGTTATCAACACATTGACAGGCGGGAACACGTTATCAACACATTCACAGGCGGGAACACGTTATCAACACATTCACAGGCGGGAACACGTTATCAACACATTCACAGGCGGGAACACGTTATCAACACATTCACAGGCGGGAACACGTTATCAACACATTGACAGGCGGGAACACGTTATCAACACATTCACAGGCGGGAACACGTTATCAACACATTCACAGGCGGGAACACGTTATCAACACATTCACAGGCGGGAACACGTTATCAACACATTCACAGGCGGGAACACGTTATCAACACATTCACAGGCGGGAACACGTTATCAACACATTCACAGGCGGGAACACGTTATCAACACATTCACAGGCGGGAACACGTTATCAACACATTGACAGGCGGGAAAACGTTATCAACACATTCACAGGCGGGAACACGTTATCAACACATTCACAGGCGGGAACACGTTATCAACACATTCACAGGCGGGAACACGTTATCAACACATTCACAGGCGGGAACACGTTATCAACACATTCACAGGCGGGAACACGTTATCAACACATTCACAGGCGGGAACACGTTATCAACACATTGACAGGCGGGAACACGTTATCAACACATTCACAGGCGGGAACACGTTATCAACACATTCACAGGCGGGAACACGTTATCAACACATTCACAGGCGGGAACACGTTATCAACACATTCACAGGCGGGAACACGTTATCAACACATTCACAGGCGGGAACACGTTATCAACACATTGACAGGCGGGAACACGTTATCAACACATTCACAGGCGGGAACACGTTATCAACACATTGACAGGCGGGAACACGTTATCAACACATTGACAGGCGGGAACACGTTATCAACACATTGACAGGCGGGAACACGTTATCAACACATTCACAGGCGGGAACACGTTATCAACACATTCACAGGCGGGAACACGTTATCAACACATTCACAGGCGGGAACACGTTATCAACACATTCACAGGCGGGAACACGTTATCAACACATTCACAGGCGGGAACACGTTATCAACACATTCACAGGCGGGAACACGTTATCAACACATTCACAGGCGGGAACACGTTATCAACACATTGACAGGCGGGAACACGTTATCAACACATTGACAGGCGGGAACACGTTATCAACACATTGACAGGCGGGAACACGTTATCAACACATTGACAGGCGGGAACACGTTATCAACACATTCACAGGCGGGAACACGTTATCAACACATTCACAGGCGGGAACACGTTATCAACACATTCACAGGCGGGAACACGTTATCAACACATTCACAGGCGGGAACACGTTATCAACACATTCACAGGCGGGAACACGTTATCAACACATTGACAGGCGGGAACACGTTATCAACACATTGACAGGCGGGAACACGTTATCAACACATTGACAGGCGGGAACACGTTATCAACACATTGACAGGCGGGAACACGTTATCAACACATTCACAGGCGGGAACACGTTATCAACACATTCACAGGCGGGAACACGTTATCAACACATTCACAGGCGGGAACACGTTATCAACACATTCACAGGCGGGAACACGTTATCAACACATTCACAGGCGGGAACACGTTATCAACACATTGACAGGCGGGAACACGTTATCAACACATTGACAGGCGGGAACACGTTATCAACACATTGACAGGCGGGAACACGTTATCAACACATTCACAGGCGGGAACACGTTATCAACACATTCACAGGCGGGAACACGTTATCAACACATTCACAGGCGGGAACACGTTATCAACACATTCACAGGCGGGAACACGTTATCAACACATTCACAGGCGGGAACACGTTATCAACACATTCACAGGCGGGAACACGTTATCAACACATTGACAGGCGGGAACACGTTATCAACACATTGACAGGCGGGAACACGTTATCAACACATTGACAGGCGGGAACACGTTATCAACACATTGACAGGCGGGAACACGTTATCAACACATTCACAGGCGGGAACACGTTATCAACACATTCACAGGCGGGTACACGTTATCAACACATTCACAGGCGGGAACACGTTATCAACACATTCACAGGCGGGAACACGTTATCAACACATTCACAGGCGGGAACACGTTATCAACACATTCACAGGCGGGAACACGTTATCAACACATTCACAGGCGGGAACACGTTATCAACACATTCACAGGCGGGAACACGTTATCAACACATTGACAGGCGGGAACACGTTATCAACACATTCACAGGCGGGAACACGTTATCAACACATTGACAGGCGGGAACACGTTATCAACACATTGACAGGCGGGAACACGTTATCAACACATTCACAGGCGGGAACACGTTATCAACACATTCACAGGCGGGTACACGTTATCAACACATTCACAGGCGGGAACACGTTATCAACACATTCACAGGCGGGAACACGTTATCAACACATTCACAGGCGGGAACACGTTATCAACACATTCACAGGCGGGAACACGTTATCAACACATTCACAGGCGGGAACACGTTATCAACACATTCACAGCCCTTGTTCTTGACCCACCCCCCTCGTTAGATTCTCGTTAGTGAAGGGTTTTTAATGTTTCTACTGATCATTTTTCCAGGAAAGAATTTCTGTTTCGTTTCCTTCTGTTGCTTTAAGCGTCACTCTTTAGAATTGCTGCTCTTCCACTATGAGCGAACACATTCACAGCTCCCTAATCGGCTCTCAAACACCTGCAGCTGCTCCTCCTCTGTGCGCCGCTGGTTCGTCCGTTTCATGTGCCTTCTTTCCTTCTGGGGTCAGAGCGGTGCATTGCACTTGCTTTAGACGTCCCCATGCCCTCATGCTGCCTACCTGCCTTACCTCCTTGATCTCCTTGATCTCCTTGATCTCCTTGATCTCCTTGATCTCCTTGATCTCCTTGATCTCCTTGATCTCCTTGATCTCCTTGATCTCCTTGATCTCCTTGATCTCACCTCCTCTTGTATCCTCGGCAGCATGACAGCTTGCCACTTCTCCTCAAATCGGTCTGAGAGAGCCTGGGCCATAAGATACACCTGGGGGGTGGGATGGGATGAATGTAAGGATGGATGTTTGTTGGATAACAACTGAGTGCAGTGAGAGCCTGGGCCATGAGGTAGACCTGGAGGGGTGGGATGGGATGGGTGGGTGGATGGTTGAATGGGTTACAGCATAGTGCACGTCCCTTGCAAACCCAAATCACTCCCCTCAACCCCCTCCCACTCCTCACAACAAACTCTCACGCAATCTCACTCCTCCCAGCCCCCTCTCACTCCTCCCAACCCCCTCTCACCTCTGACCCCGGTCCATTGTACTTCATCACATCGGCAAACGCAATAAATCACTCCTCCCACCCCCCCCCTTCACTCCTCACAACCCCCTCTCAACCAACTCTTACCTCTGACCCCGGTCCATTGTACTTCATGGCATTAGCAAACACCAGCCGCATGTCCCTTGCAATCCCGAATCACTGCCCTCGACCCCCTCCCACACCTCACAACAACCCCTTCTCAACCCCCTCTCACTCCTCCCAACCAACCTCCTCTCACCTCTGACCCCGGTCCATTGTACTTCATCGCATTGGCAAACACCAGCCGCACGTCCCATCAACACCCTCCCACTCCTCACAACCCCCTCTCACTCCTCATAATCCCCTCTCAGTCTTCTCAACCAAATCTCACTCCACTCAACCCCTTCTCACCTCTGACCCCGGTCCATTGTACTTCATGGCATTGGCAAACACCAGCCATCCGTACAAGCAACAGGATGCAACCATCCATGCTCTCACTTCACTCACCCCACTCCCTCTCACTCCTCTCAACCATCCTCTCACCTCTGATCCCGGTCCATTGGACCTCATCGCATTAGCAAACACCAGCCGCACGTCCCTTGCAATCCCAAATCACTCCCCTCAACCCCCTCTCACTCCACATAACCCTCTTTCACTCCTCATAATCCCCTCTCAGTCTTCTCAACCCAATCTCACTCCCTCCCAACCCCCTCTCACCTCTGATCCCGGTCCATTGTACTTCATCGCATTTGCAAACACCAGCCGCACATCCCCTGCCACCTCTGTCACGTGACTATAGTGAGGGGGCTGCGATGCAGCAGCAGCAGCAGCAGCAGCAGTAGTTTCTGCTTCTCCTGCTGCTGCTCCTTTTCCCTCTTCTCCAAATTTTCCCTCGGCTGCCCCGTCTGCCCGCGTGGCAGCAAGTGATTGGACGAGGTGGGAGCGGATGGTGCCCAGGTCCATGGGATGGCTGATGATCTCATGGTAGTCGGGCAGACCTAAGCTTTCCGCGTCCACAGGCTCAGCAAACACCCACCCGAACCTGTGCTTCAGTAGCTGTAGGGACGGATTTGAGGGGACGTAGGGGCAGAGGGTGTAGGGGAGACGGAGGGCCGATAGTGGGGGTGGGGAGCAGAAAGGGCGGGGGGGCCCAGATAAGGGGGCGGATGGCACAAGATCCAAGATCCATGATCCATGGGCTCGCTGATGATCTCGTGGTAGTCGGGCAGAGGGCACAGGGAACGGGGCAAGAGGGGGCACGAGAGGGGGCACGAGAGGGGGCACGAGAGGGGGCGGATGGCACAAGATCCATGATCCATGGGCTCGCTGATAATCTCATGGTAGTCGGGCAGACCTAAGCTTTCCGCGTCCACAGGCTCGGCAAACACCCACCCGAACCTGTGCTTTAGCAACTGTAGAAGAGTGATGGGGGAAAGAGGGTGTAAGGAGGGGGAGGGCAGAAAGGGGGCGGAGGGCAGAAAGGGGGCGGAGGGCAGAAGGGGGGGGCGGCAGAGGGGGTTGTAGAGGGCAGAGGAGGTGGGGGAGAAGGAGGGGCCATGCAGGCAGGTCCATGGGCTCGCTGATGATCTCATGGTAGTCAAGCAGACCCAAAATTTTCGCATCCACAGGCTCAGCAAACACCCACCCGAACCTGTGCTTCAGAAGCTGCCAGGTAGGAACGGGGAGAACAGGGTGTAAGGGGGGTAGAGGGCAGAAGGGGGGCGGGGGGGGAAGGCAGAGGGGGGCAGAGGGCAGAAGGGGGTAGGAGGCCAGAAGTTGAGCGGAGGGTGCCCAGGTCCATGGGATGGCTGATGATCTCATGGTAGTCGGGCAGACCTAAACTTTCCGCGTCCACAGGCTCGGCAAACACCCACCCGACCCGAACCTGTGCTTCAAAAGCTGTGGGGGAGGAATGGGGGCAAGAGGGTGTAAAGGGGGTGGAGGGACAGGGGGAGGGGGAGGGCAGAGGGGGGCCACATACAGGCACACCCATGGGATGCAATCAAAGGCGACTCAATAATGCCCAGCTCCATGGGTTGGCTGATGATCTCATGGTAATCGGGCAGAACCAAACTTTCTGCGTCCACAGGCTCGGCAAACACCCACCCGAACCTGTGCTTCAGAAGCTACCAGGAAGAGGGGAGAGAAGGTAAGCGGGCAGAGAGGCTTGACCAACACTAATCCGAACCTGTGCTTTAGTAGCTGCCACGTAGGAATGGGTGAGATGGCATAAGAGGGGCAGAGGGACATGGGAACCGCACAGCACCACACAGCACCACACAGCACCACACAGCACCGCTCACCTGCTTCACAATGCTGCCTGCCCTCTGCAGCATGTCAGCCATTCTCTTTGTTCTCACCCTCGCCACCCTCCCCCCCTCCTCCCTCACTGCCCCCTTCACTCCCCCAATGCATGCCCCACACTTCCTTCCCCAGATCCACTTCTCCCCTCAGCACCGCACAGCACCACAAATCACCGCACAGTACTATACAGTACTGCACAGCACCGAAGAGCACCGCACAGCACCACTCACCTGCTTCACGATGCTGCCTGCTCGCTGCAGCATGTCAGCCATTCTCTTTGCTCTCACCCTCGCCACCCTCCCCCCTTCCTCCCGCACTGCCCGCTTCACCCCCCCATCCCCCACATCTCCCCAGCTATCCACCTCTCGCCTCAGCACCGCACAGCACCACACAGCACCGCAATGCACCGCACAGCACCACACAGCACCGCAAATCAACGCACAGCACCACTCACCTGCTTCACGATGCTGCCTGCTCGCTGCAGCATGTCAGCCATTCTCTTTGCTCTCACCCTCGCCACCCTCCCCCCCTCCTCCCTCACTGCCCGTTTCACCCCCATCATGCCCAGCCCCTCCAGCCCCACTCCTCCGGCTATTCCCCCCCCTCCCCCCGCTGCCGCTGCTGCTATCACAGCATCGATATGCTGCTCGTGAGCCTGCTCCTGCTGCTGCTTCTGCTGCTGCTGCTGCTGCTGCTGCTGCTGCTGCTGCTGCTGCTGCTGATGGTGACCCTGTTTCTGCTGCTGCTGCTGGTTCTGGTGGGTGTGCTGCTGCTGCTGTTGCTTCTTTTGCTCCTGACGATGCACCTGCTGCTGCTGCTGCTGCTCCTTCCCTCCCGCTCCCCTGCTCCTCCTCCGCACGTCCCTCAGCTGGGCCAATGCTGCTGCCTGCCGCTCCAACTGGCAAAATCAGGATTGGGGGGGAAGGGAGGGGAAGGGAGGGGGAGTAAGGAGAGGACTGAGTGGGGGAAAGGAGAGGGCGTGGAGGAACGTTAAAGCCCGTCCATGGCCCCTCCTCCCCTGGTCCCCTGCTCCTCCTTCGCACGATCCTCAGCTGGGCTAAGGCTGCTGCCTGCTGCTCCAACTGGCAGGGGAGCAGGAGGGGAGGGAAAGGGTTTTCTAGAGTTGGGATGAGGAGAGGGGTAAGAGACTCAAGCGGTCCCTCTTGCCCCCTCTATGCTCCTCCTCCGCACGTCCCTCAGCTGGGCTAAGGCTGCTGCCTGCCGCTCCAACTGGGCCTGGCACGGGGAAGAGGGAGGGGAGGAAACGAAAAGGGTTGAGGATTAGGAGTTGGTACGGATTAGGAAGTCTCAAGATATCCATAGCCCCTCCCCTCCCCTTACCCCTCCGCACATCCCTCAGCTGAGCCAATGCTGCTGCCTGCCGTTCCAACTAAAACGGGGAGCGTAGAAAGGGAGGTTGCATGGTATACTGAGGGTGGGAATACAGGTTACCTGACTAAAAAAATCTAATGATCATGAAAGTATGTGTAAAAACAACGATCCGCGTAAGAAACGATGTGTAAAAAAACAACAATGTGACAGAAGTTGCGGCAAAAGCATAGGTTGGAAAAAGGAAATATTGAGGGGGTGGGGAATGGGGAGAGCAAGTGGGCAGCTCACATCTTCCACCACAGATGTGAGTTGGTCTACCCTGTGCTTTGATGCAACTAAGGAGGTAACTAAAAAGGCGCTCACATTAGTTAAAGCGCAATAAACTCACATCTTCCATCACGGAAGTGAGTTGGTCCAGTTTCCTCTTCAGCTTTTTCTTTGACTGCTGCTGTTGTAATGCGTACTCGGCTTCTTGCTGCTGGTGGTGTTGGTTCTGCTGCTGCTGCTGCTGCTGCTGCTGCTGCTGCTGCTGCTGCTGCTGCTGCTGCTGCTGCTGCTGCTGCTGCTGCTGCTGCTGCTGCTGCTGCTGCTGCTGCTGCTGCTGCTGCTGCTGCTGCTGCTGCTGCTGCTGCTGTTGGTTCTGCTGCTGCTGCTCGGATTGATGGTGGTGGTGTTGCTGCTGCTGCTGGTGGTTCTGCTGCTGTAATGGAAGGTCTGATGGGTGCTGCTGCTGCATCTGATGCTGGTGTTGCAAGTTGTACGGTGACTGATGATGTTGCACCTGATGTTTCATCTGATGCTGCTGCTGCTGCAATGGGTAGTGCGAATGATACTGCGACTGCTGCTGCAACGAATAATGCGACAACGGCGACTGATCGTGCCTCTGGTTGTGCGACTGGTTGTGCGACTGGTTGTGCGACACAATCTGCAGTGTGTTATTTCCTCCACTTATATCGCGCCCACCGTCCAATCCCCCCACTCTCCATTCTTGATGCGCCTCAGGGATATGCGACTGCATGTTACCCCCCCCGCTCACACCATGCCCTCTGCCCAATCCCTCCACTCTCCGTTCATACATCCTCGCATGCTGTACGGCGCCTGTCTCTGCGCCACGTGGCATATGCTGCAATGTGCCACGTGGCATCTGCTGCAACGGGCCACGTGGCATCATGCGCTGCGCCGGTCGCGGCGCAGGGGAAGGGCGGGGAGGGACGGGTGCGCCCGCGGGGTTGGAGGATGGCGCGTGGGGATGGGGAAGGGCGGAGGAATGGGGGAGCGAGGGGGGATGGGGGAGGGCGGACATCTAAAAAATGGGGGGTTGAAAAACCTACTGTAAAACTACTTACGAGTTACTGCTCGGCTGCTCATCAGAAAGCTGCGTTTCGGTTTCTGGGAAACATACTTGATGTAGGTGTGCCAGGTTTGAGCCTTCCGAATGTAAACCTACGGAAGAGTTACTAAGATCGCAACTCCGATTGTATGGTGTCTTATTTGCGCACGACAGTGGGTTACCTTGTGCTTGCGATGAGGTTTTGGGGGTCGGAAAAAAATTCTAGCGCTGTGATTCGCCATCGAGAGTGTAAAGTGCGACTTCGCAAGACGCAGTATGGGCCCTGGCTCGCATCTGGTTGGTTGCTGGATCATCGTATTTGCTCGCGAAGATCGAAATGCTATTTGGTAACTCGAGTTGTTCAACTGTTTTCAACATGCTCCCTTACGCGATACAAATGTGTACAGTAAAATCCAGTCAGGGTGCAAACACATAAGAAGTTATGAAATGAATTATAATACAACATGGTAACCTGGTAACTTCATAATGTCAGAAATGCGCGTTAAATTTATAATTTCTAATGTTAAATTTGTACATTTATATTGCGAGCCGTTTAAAAACGGCTTAGCATGTCATTTCTAACGAAGTTAATAAGCTAGTTCTCCATGAAATCTGGTTGCCTATCATAGCCAATATTTATAGCATGAAATGTTACAAAAAAAGAATATCAATAGATACAAGGTAACAAGCATGCAGATCTAAACAACACTTAAAACACGCGTTAAACTGATCGTGATTCTACGATGGCCGAAGGGCGTGTTTGAAATAAAACTCGAGAACCCTGTAATCACGATCCAGCAAAATCAAGAGAACAAGAGTACACTAGCACTGAGAGTTAGTCGAGAATCATAGGAAAAACCATGTCTAACCTAGTGACTTTATACCTACCGGAGACAAGAAAACAGCTGCAGACAGTAAGTCAAAAGACGACATTCATGTGTTCTGTTCTTCAAAGATCATCGAAATCACAACCTGGCATGTAAGAGCAGAAGTAAAACTGCACGAAAAACAGAAACAAAACGAAAAGAAAAACATAGAAACACAACACTGCGGGATTCGGAAATGCTAAGCGCTTCAACGAAGACAAGTGATTACCTGAAGCTTGCCATCCGCAGGGAAATCGATGATAGACGAAACCGATTGCCATGGCTAAGACTACTTCGGCGTGAACTAAGAGCAGTAGTGAAGGAAACCAAGCAGCAGGAGAAGTTCCCAGTGAAGGAAGAACTGACGAAATCGTGAAGGGATGGTGATGTTACATAAAGGCTAGCGTGAGGAATGGAGTGGGGTGGAGGAGTAAAGAGGGAGGGGAAAAGGAAGGAGTCCAGCAGCGCGCTACTTGGACTGACGGGAAACGAGTGAGGGCGGGCAAGGAAAAACAACATAAAACAACGAAAAAAAAATGGAGAATACAGTCAGTCGGGAAGATTGGATGCACATACATAGTTTAATTACAAAAACATGTGTGAATAAAACTGAACGGTCAGATGGAAATAACGAACAACAATTGCATACGTGTCAGAATCCCAACCACTTGACCATTGGGATAGAAGGGCTTGTTAAGTAGCGGGTCAGTGCGCCCATAACCCCCCCCGACAATGAGCCTGTAACCCTTCCCTAGGATCAATCGGGGATCACTAGTGGACCTTTGACAACACGGCCACACATGTCAGCGAAGCGAATATCCCGCTAGATGTGTCGAATGTTGAGAAGATTTGAACAAGAATGGGTGAACTATGAAATGAAGTGAGTACAAATATGAAACCCTAATTGGTTGTACCCCCTATGGGATACCCCACTATAGCCTACACAACAGCATAAGCTACAATGTTCTGACACACCCCCATAGGCAAAGTGGGGGAGAACAAGGGGTCACAAGACCAGTCAAGCAAAGTAAAGCAAAGCAAGCTCAGGGTGGATCACAAAGTCACCACACAGTCCGAGCACAGGGTCAAGGCCACACGGCCAGTTCACATGCAAGAGTACACACATATATATAAAGCTAGACAAGCAAGAACAGGTATATATATATGTGAGAGTACAGGCAAGGTCAAGAGGAGAGCAAGTGAGGCAAGACGGGCACAAGACCCAGCTGAGTGCAGAAGCGCTGATGATCACAAGGCGGAAGTGCCTTGGTGAAGACATCAGCAGTGTTGGCCTCAGAGGCCACGTACGCAAGCCGCAACTGACCACGTTGCTGTAGCTCACGAGCAAGGAAGTAGCGGAGAGCAATGTGCTTTGTTCTGTGCTCCAGTCGCTGCTCTCGACACAAGGCCAGCATGGCCTTGTTGTCTACGTACAGGACTGGAGGAGAACGAGGCGGCTCTCCAAGGTCGGTCAGCAGGTAGGTGAGCCAGCGAAGCTCCTGTGCAGCCATGGCCCCGGCGTAGATCTCAGCCTCACAACTCGAGCCAAGAACAGAAGACGAGCGAGTAGCCAGCCACGAAACAGAGCCGGAACCAAGGCTGAAGGTGTAACCCTGTGACGAGCGCTGCGTAGCCTGGTCGTCAGCCCAAGAAGCGTCCGCGTGCCCAGTGAGGACCACTGGACTCCGCCCTCCAAGCACTAGCCCCATGCCCGACGTACTGCACAAGTAGCGCAACACCCTCTTCGCTGCAGCCATGTGCTCTGGTCTGTGTCTCCCAGGAGCAACATAGCGTGCAAGAATGCTAAGAGGGTATGCAAGGTCAGGTCGTGTGCAGGTCATCAGGTACATGAGGCAGCCAACAAGCTCTGGGTACGGGCCACTCGACTCTACGGACTCATCCGAAGGCAGAGCTGAGAGCGAGTGGCGAGTAGACAGAGGAGTGGCCTGAGGCGAGGAGTACGTGAAGCCGAAGCGCTGAAGGACCTGCTGCACCATGTGTGACTGAGTCAGGGTAATGGTGCGGCGTGCAATGTCCCGGGTGATCTGCAAGCCAAGGTGTCGGTGCGTAGAAACAGCGACGGGTCGGCAGTAGAAGGAGCAAACCCAAGAGCCGCAAGTGTAGTCCTCAGTGTGTCGTGCCACTCACGTGGCGCCTGGCGGAGACCGTAGACTGGACGCCGGAGACTCCACTGGGTACCAGAAGGGAAAGACCCAGTGAAGCCAGGTGGGCGACGCAGCCAGATCTCCTCGTGCAGGCTGCCCTGCAAGAAAGCTGTGCTGAAGTCAAGAGAGTGCAGCTCGTAGTCACGGTGAGCAGCAACGTGCAGCAGTACCCGAAGAGTGGTCATCTTCGGGGTGGGGGAGAAGGTCTGAAAGTAGTCAACTCCCTGCCGCTGACTGAAGCCACGAGCCACGTAACGCGCCTTGAAGACAGGCGGAGAACCCGGCGGCCGCTTCACCCTGAAAATCCACATGCCACTGACGATGTTCGCCCCAGGCGGGGGAACCTCGTCAACGTAGGTGCCTGTGGACTTCCAAGAAGCCATCTCTGCGTCCATAGCTGCCTGCCACTGAGAGGAGTAGGGACCCTCTATCGCCTCCGCGTAAGAGCGCGGAGTCGGGATGTCAAGTGCATCCGGGTCTCCCTCAGGGGTAAGCAGTACGGACACGAGATGAGGTGAGGCAGCTGCCAGACACTGGAACTCCTCCTGCCTGTCCTCAAGGACGTCCGTGCCAAGGGCACACTCACCCCCGACGGACGGAGGACAGACAGACTCAGACTCAGCGACAAGACTAGCAGCGTAGTCTAAGCGACAGCGAGCAGCAAAGTCGACGAGCTCAGTAACGAGAGCAGACGCAGCAGTAGACTCGAAAGAAGGGTCAGTGACAACAGTAGCAAGGAGACGCGTGACAGTAGGACTGGCAGCACGAAGAGAGTCCGACTCCGGGTCGGCAAGAGCAGGAAGAGAGGACTCAGGAGGAGAAGGCAAAGGGGCACGCAGAGGAGCAGTGGACGGACGCAGAGACATCCGGTGCGTGCCAGGGACAGGAGGAGGACGCTGACGCGAACCGCGACCACTAGTGCGAGCAGCACGGACAGGCGACGCAGGGCGAGACGCAGGCTCACGACGCTCAGCCAGACCTCCAGTAGGATAAGTGTAGGGAGAAGGAGCAGGCAAAGGGGAGGTAGGCTGCAACTGTAGCTGGGACGAGACAGGCTGTGGACACTCTAAGGGAGGAGGAGGACCAGTAGAAGGTGGAAGACCAAGAACCTGCTGCAGGAGTGGAACGAAGTACGGTCGAGGCCGCGCGGCGACGCTAGAAGCAGCAGGGACAGCACCAGAACCCTCAGCAGGAGCACCCGCTCCAGCAGCACCACCAGTAGCTCCAGAACCTCCAGCAGCACCAGGAGCACCCCCAGTAGGACTGCCAGCGGTAGTCTCAGCGCCAACACCCTCAGCAGCACCAGCTCCAGTGCACCCAGGACGAGCACCTCCGAGACCCGCGACCGCAGCACCCTCAGCAGCCGAAGGACCTCCAGCACCAGCAGCACGCCTCCAGCGCCGGGCAAACCACTCACGCAGCTCCTGTGGAGAAAGTGGCTCCCGGCGAGACGAAGCACTCGGAGAACCTCCAGGCGGAGCACCTCCAGGCTCAGCACCCCCAGGCGTAGCACCCCTAGGCTCAGCACCCCCAGACGTAGCACCCCTAGGCTCAGCACCCCCAGGCTCAGCACCCCCAGGCTCAGCACCCCCAGGCTCAGCACCCCCAGGCTCAGCACCCCCAGGCTCAGCACCCCCAGGCGCAACACCGCCAGACGTAGCACCCCCAGGCCCAGCACCCCTAGGCTCCGCACCCCCAGGTACAGCACCCCCAGCCTCAGCACCCTCAGCAGCACCAGAGTCACCAGTGACCTCGACAGGCTCGACTGCGTCTACCTGGGACACACCTGAAGGGGCAGGACCCTGAGGGGGGAGGGGGTCTACCTGGGGGGGACCTGGTACCAGGAAGAGTGGGGGTGGGGGGAGGGACGGAGTGCGGTAGGGGAAGAGGCGGTAGTAGGGGACCGACTCGTCAAACGTGACGTCCTGGGAGGACAGAACACGGCGAGAGGTGGGGTGGTAAAACTGCCACCCAGGCGCGTCAGGGGGGAACCCCAGGAAGACGCAAGGAGCAGCACGAGGGGATAGTTTGTCCGCAGACAGGTCGCGGACAAACGCCCGAGATCCCCAGACCCGGAACGCCGACGCATCGCCAACCTTCCCCGTCCACAGCAAGGCTGGGGAGGTCTCCGGCCTGGAGACCCTGGGGTGGAGGTTGATCTGATGCGCCGCGTACCTCACCGCAAACGGCCACAGAAAATGGGGGGCAGCCGCATGCATCATAGACGTACGAGCGACGTCCATGACCATGCCAATGCGGCGCTCAGCAATCCCATTTTGCTGCGGTGAGTCCGGAAGCGTGAAGGTCTGACGGATGCCCCGTGCACGACAGTAGGCACGCAGAAGGCCAGAGGAGAACTCTCCGCCTCTGTCCGAGTGCAGACGCAGAACAGGAAAGTCCGAGCCGAAGCTCTGCCTGAGCTGGAGACGAGCTGCGCGGATCCAGTCGATCAACACCTCAGTGACATCACCCTTGCTGCGCAAGGGGAAGACTGTGGTGTAACGCGAGTAGTCGTCAACAACGAGCAGGAAGTAGCGCTCGTGACCCTGTCCACGGACGCGGGCTGGGCCCCACACGTCCATGTGAAGTGTCTGCAACGGGGCCTCTGTCGGAGGAAACTGGGAGGAGTGAGGGGCAGCACGCTGGCGCCCCTCGACACAGGGGACACAGGCAGGGCCAGGGCCCTGAGGAAGGGGAGGGAGGGACCGGGGGAGACCGGACACAAGAAGACGGGAGGCCATACCTCTGAGCCGAAGCAGAGAGGGGTGGCCAAGGCGGTGGTGCCAGAGGAGAGTCTCGTGAGACAGGAGACGACACGAACAGGGGGCAGACTCAGGACCAGACCTGGACGCCGCAGCAAACACCTGACCCGACGTAACTACCCTACCAGACTCAGCAACTGGAGGAGACGCAGTGGTCAGAGTGTACAGGCTCGACCCCGGCTGACGGGTGAACGTAGCCAGGTGTCGGCCTGTGCCAGCCTCTGTACAGTGGGTCACTCTCTGACGTGCAGGAGTGAACTGGTGGACCCCCGCATCCTGTAGGTCAGCACCATTCACCAGGTTCGTAGAGAACGAGGGGAGGTAGAGACCAGACAGGGTGCCAGAGGGAGCCGCCGGACACGGGAGGACTGTGGAGAAGCGAGACAGGACAGGACCCCCAGAGGGGTCAGCCAGAGACACTGCAACCGGTCGACTCAGCGGTGTGAGTGTGGTGCGGTCCCGAAAGAAGGAGCGAGACGCCCCAGAGTCAAGGGTGAAGGTGAGGGAGGCCGAAGCCGACGCAGTACCTGAGAGCGCAGACTCACCAGTACCTGAGGACGCAGACACACGAGCACCTAGAGCAGCAGCGTCGCAAGCACCTAGGGCAGCAGCCTCACCAGGACCTAGAGCAGCAGTCTCAATGCCCGGATCGGGCGGGAAACACCGGTAACAGTCACCCTCATCACTAATAGACACAGCATACATGGCAGAGAGAATAGCATCAAAGTCAAGATCATAGATGGCAACACCCGCCCTAGACAGCTCGCCCCAGCGAGGGATCTCGGAGACCTCCAGGAACTGGTGACGCCACGCGTCCATCAGGCGGCCAAAGCAGCGCTGGGTGGGGTGGGCACCCCCACACTGCTCACCCGCACGGTCGCCAGTGCGCAAAACGTAGGAGCACGGACCAAAACCCCCACCCCGCTGACGCGCAGTGTACCACTCACGAAGCTGCTGAGGGGACAGGGTGTCACGACCACGCTGCTGCTGCTGGCGCGAGCCACCACCGGAGCCACTCCTCTGCGAAGACCCGCGACCAGCACCAACGCCACCCCCGCCGCCTCCGACGCCTCCGCCGCCTCCGCTACTGCCGCCGCCTCCGCCTCCGCCGCCGCCTCCACCTCCGCCACCTCCGCCACCTCCGCTCCCACCGCCACCGCCGCTGCCACCTCCACCTCCACTGCCGCCACCGACCCCTCCACCCCCACCTCCACTCCCACCGCCACCCCCACTCCCCCAACTGCCGCCACCTCCACCTCCACCGCCCCCGCTCGCTCCTCCAGCGCCCTTGCCCCCCTTGCCCTTGCCAGAGCGGCGTCTCCCGCTAGGGGCAGACGCCGCACCGACCGACTCAAGAACAAGGAGGTCGGCCGCAGCAGCAGAGGCAACAGAGGGCAGAAGGGGGGAGGGGGAACACCCCTCAAAGATGGGGGTGCGCGGGTCACCACGAGAGGCCCCTACAGCGACTATGCTCTTCTCGGCCGCTAGGAGGGACTTCTCGAGGAGGTCAACAGTGAGAGTGGTGGGACAGACAGAGAGAAAGTGGTCCCTGACTACGCGAAGGGAGTCAGGAAGGCGAGTGACTATGTAGTAAAGAGTGATGTACATGGGGGGGGGGTTCCTGGCGCAGAAGTCAGGAGGGAGTGCAGCGCGGTAGCGAGTGTCACTAGTGCGGAGGTGCGTAATGAGGTCAGTGACTGTGGGAAAGGCAGCAAGGTCAGGAAAGAGGTACGGTAGCATGAGACGGCTCAGTGCAGCAGTGGCAGGGGAGGAGTAGCGCGCAACTACAGCGTCGTACAAGGTCTGAGCACTCTTGTACTGACTAAAGTGCGCACGCTCGGAGGTAGGGAGGTGGCGACGCACAGCAAGACGTGCAGCAGCGTCGCGCGTGGCCCACTGGGAGCGAACAGTGGCGTCAGCATCAGCAGCAGGGGCAGTGGAGGTGCCAGAGGTGAGGTCAAAGAGAGAGAGGCCGTCTGCCCTATCGCACTGTAAGAACAGCTGCAGATCATCCACCCAGACCTCAAAGTCAATGGCCCTACCCTCAGCGTCAAAGGCGAGAACACTAGGGGTAGCCATGACCCTAGACGACTAGCAGCGCAAACAGTAGGGTGAGGACAGTGCAGTGAAAAGGCGCTGTGCTCACCAGACTGGGCAGGTCGGGCGGCCCTGAAGGAAGGCGGCGCGGCGGCTCGGCGGCTCAGCTGCTGGGCGGCCCGGCGGCTCGGCGGCCCCGCTGCTGGGCGGCTCGGCTGCTGGGCGGCGCGGCCGCTGGGCGGCTCTGCTGCTGGGCGGCTCGGCTGCTGGGCGGCTCGGCTGCTGGGCGGCTCGGCGGCTCGGCTGCTGGGTGGCTCGGCTGTGCTGCTGCAGGGCGGCACGGCTGGGCAGCAGGTGACGGGGCCGCAGGTAAGGGCGGCGGGGCCGCTGGTAAGGGCGGCGTGGCCGCGGGTAGGGTGGCGGGGCCGCAGATAGGGTGGCGGGGCCGCAGCAGAGGGCGGCGGGGCCGCAGGTAAGGTGGCGGGGCCGCAGGTAAGGTGGCGGGGCCGCAGCAGAGGGCGGCGGGGCCGCAGGTAAGGGCGGGGCCGCAGGTAAGGTGGCGGGGCCGCAGCAGAGGGCGGCGGGGCCGCAGGTAAGGGCGGGGCCGCAGGTAAGGTGGCGGGGCCGCAGGTAAGGTGGCGGGGCCGCTAGGTAGGGCGGCGGGGCCGCGCGATGGGGCGGCGGGGCCGCGAGGAAGGGCGGCGGTGCCGCTAGGTAGGGCGGCGGGGCCGTTAGGTAGGGCGGCGGGGCCGCGCGATGGGGCGGCGGGGCCGCGATGGGGCGGCGGGGCCGCTAGGTCGGGCGGCGGGGCCGCGCAATGGGGCGGCGAGGCCGCGAGGTAGGGCGGCGGGGCCGCTAGGTAGGGCGGCGGGGCCGCTAGGAGAGAGGCGGCGGGGCCGCGAAGACGGGCGGCGGGGCCGCGGAGACGGGTGGCGGGGCCGCAGTGAAGGGCCGCTAGGGCGGCTCGACGAAGTGAGGGCCCGGAGCGCGACTCGGGCTGAGCGCGCTTCGGGCAGGAAAAAAAAAAAAAAAATCGATGTGGTGGGCCCTAAGCACAGTTCCCAAGGGGGAACCTGCTCGATACCATGAGAAGATTTGAACAAGAATGGGTGAACTATGAAATGAAGTGAGTACAAATATGAAACCCTAATTGGTTGTACCCCCTATGGGATACCCCACTATAGCCTACACAACAGCATAAGCTACAATGTTCTGACAAATGTGTGCGGTTCGGAGTAGGCAAGGTGACTCGAAAGTGATGGTGTAATCCAAAGAAGAAAAAAACGGCGCGAATTGATTGGGCGTCGTGAGCTGCCAGATGACGCTGTTGCGCGGCTTGCTACCCAGAATTTTGCCAGCTCGACAAATATGGCAGTGGGCAGCAATGCTGTCAGACAAGTTCATGCATTGAAGGTTCTGTCAGAATGTGTAATTTCTCTAGTCTGCAGTGGGGTACTCCATAGTGAGTACAGCCTTGTTAGGGTTTGCTATATGTACTCAACTGCCTGCTAGTGAAATCCCCCTTCTCTGTTTCATTCCTTCCTTCACTATTCTGACATGCTATCAGAGCAGGTCGACCCTCTCTGGTCGACCCTGTGGATGGGCCCACCCGATGCTTCCGCTGCTGTACTGCCTGTCGCGCGCCCCGGGCGCGCGACGTTTTCTGCCTGCCACGCGCTCATGGCGCGCGGCGTTTTTTCTTCCAGCCGCGCGCTCGGGGCGCGCGGCGATTTTCTGCCCGTCGCGCCGCCCTGCTGGCCGCGCGACGCCCTGCCCTGCCCGTCGTGCGCCCCGTGGCGCGCGACGGTGCCCTGCCCGTCACGCGCCCCGAGGCGTGCGGCGGTCTCGTCGCCCGTCGCGGCGCCCTGGGGGGGCCGCGCGTCGCCCCCCTCCCATCACCCGTCGTGGCGCCATCAAGGGCCGCGCGTCGCCCCCCTCCCGTCACCCGTCGTGGCGCCCTCGGGGGCCCGCGCGCGGCCCCCTCCCCCCTCCCGTCGCCCTTCGTGGCGCCCTCGAGGGCCCGCGCGCTACCCCCCCTGCAGCCCGCGAGCCGCCCCTGCAGCCCGCGAGCCGCCCCTGCCGCCTCCTGTCCTCGTGCACCTGTGGGGTGGCGGGTGTGTGAGTCGTCCCCTGCTCCTCCTCCTCCGTCTCCCACTGCTGCAGCTGCCGCTGAGGGGGGTGGATGTGTGGGAGCCGAGGGAGTGGCGCTAGGAGGGTGACACGGGATTGGAGCTAGGGGTGCAGCAGGGGGTGTCTGAAAGGGGGGTGGGACAGTTGGGGGAGGTTGAAGGGGGGTGGTCGCCGTGAAGCCAACAGCTCCAGTCGCCAGTGAGACCGTTGCGCCAGTCGCCCGTGAGCCCGTCGCTCCAGTTGCCCGTGAGCCCGTTGCTCTAGTCGCCCGTGGGTCCGTTGCTCCTGCCGCTCAGAGTTAGCCGCGGAGCCAGTTACTCCAGTAGCCCGTGTGCCAGTTGCTCCAGTTGCCAGTGTGCCAGTTGCTCCAGTTGCCCATGTGCCAGTTGCTCCAGTTGCGCTGTGTGCCAGCAGCTTCAGCTGCCGCCCACTACCTCCTCTCCTCTCATAGTCCCTCCTCCTCCACACTTGCCCTCTGTGATAGCTTCTAGCTTTGCTTATATTTGTGAACTATAAACTGCTGCTTGTTGTGCTGATCATACCCCACTTTGACTATGGGGGTGTGTCAGAATGTGTAATTTCTCTAGTCTGCAGTGGGGTACTCCATAGTGAGTACAGCCCAGTTAGGGTTTGCTATATGTACTCAACTGCCTGCTAGTGAAATCCCCCTTCTCTGTTTCATTCCTTCCTTCACTATTCTGACAGGTTCATGAATCGCGACCACCTGGAAATGTTGCTGTACAAAACATTTTTCATTACAATAGCAATATATTTTGTCACATCTCATATACACTCACATTCTGGGATATAAAATCATCTGAATTACCATGTCGATATCACAAACAAACTATGTTATATGGCTGTTGCAAAACTGGATTCATTAGGTATCTAAACAAATATTTTGACGTAACTATTTGCTCATAACCCTTAATCATATATATTAATCAATTCTCTAAAACATGGGAAATTTTAAGCTCTCGGGCTTGAGTAGATATCAGATGTGCAAAGGTAAGCGATATTGTTGAGGCAGTCAGACCCAATTAAATTAAATCTATCATTTGCACTTGTCGAGCTTCAGCAGTTGATAAATGTACAAAGGTAGGCGACCGTTTTGGGCTTGTATATGGGTCACAACATAAATACACTTATCTGTATATATTATATTGACTTCATTCCTTGTAAAGGACCTTCATATAGTGTTAGGAGGCTGTTAAAACACACACACATACACACACACACACACACACACACACACACACACACACACACACACACACACACACACACACACACACACACACACACACACACACACACACACACACACACACACACACATACACACACACACACACACACACACACACACACACACACACACACACACACACATACACACACACACACACACATACACATACACATACACACACACACACACACACACACACACACACACACACACACACACACACACACACACACACACACACACATACACACACACACACACACATACACACACACACACACACACACACACACACACACACACACACACACACACACACACACATACACACACACACACACACACACACATACACACACACATACACACACACACACACACACACACACACACACACACACACACACACACACACACACACACACACACACACACACACACATACACACACACACACACACACACACATACACACATACACACACACACACACACACACACATACATACATACAAAGTTGACCAGACAAGCTTGCGTAGTTGATGTTACGAATAGTAATTGACGAAGCATTACTGTGCACTCCTCACCATAGCAAACGAAGCACGCACTACCAAGGCTGCAGACGAAAAGGCGGAAGTGACGCGAAGGGTCGTACGGCTACGAAAGGATATGGACCGTCGGGCAGACATCATCAGGCACCAGCAGTGGCAAGGATTCTGCCCAAGCAGTTTGTAACCGTCTGGAGTCGCACGGATGGGTTTCGCTGCAATATGGGAAAGTACCCCTTAGAGTACCTGTCTAGACTAGGGCGATTGGTATTCCCTTGTACTCTTATTTATATTCTTGTACTTGCATGTTTTTATCATCTCAAGCATTTTACATCCACTCTGCTATTGAGGTCAAGGTCCACCACTACTCAGACGTGTGCGAACCTTCCTGAGGTGATCCTAGGGTCGATCAATAACTGATCGCAACAGTTGACATATGTACTAAGGCAGGTGAAGCCAATCAAGTTCTTAGCATGCATATGGATTGCAATATGAAATACATAGGTATACATATTGGATTGGCTTATTTTTATGCGAGGGACATTTTTCTAGTGTTAGAAGGCCTTCTTATAAATATAAAATTATTTGGAGCACTTGAGCTTGGGAAGTTGACAAATATGCTAAGGCATACGACGTTGCTGAAGTTATGGGCATGCGCACGGATCATGGCATGAAAGTATTACCTAGATACGTATATTGGATTGACCTCATACAAAATCAAATAATATGGAACATTTGAGCGTGATAATTTTACAAATATGCAAAGACAGGCTTCCTGTCTAAGTTATGGGAAGGCATATGGGCCATTGCATGATTTATTGATTAAATATATTGGATTGATTCTTGAAAGTATCAAATCATTTGGACCATTTCAGCTTGAGCCGTTGACAATCGTGCAAATGTTGGCGATGTTGTTGATGACAAAAAAACTGTATTTTTTTCATAAATCATTACTGAAAAAATAAAATCGGCTCACATGTGTTCTAAATTACAAGTACATTTACATATATAACATGGAAAATCGAATCTGTAGAAACATATGTGAGAATAGTACGAGGAATGGTGTGGACTAGAAAGGAGATGGGTACAAGTATGAAAACCTAGAAAAGCTGTACCCCATAATGTCTACCCCACTAAAACCTACACAGGCTATATCATATATGTTTGACACACCCCCATAGGCAAAATGGGGGAGAACAAGAGGTCACAAGACCAGTCAAGCAAAGCAAAGCAAGCTCAGGGTGGATCACGACGTCACCACACATTCTGAGCACAAGCACAAGGCCACAAGGCCAGTTCACATGCAGAGTTATATATCAAGGTGAACAAGCAAGACAGTGATCTCAACCTAGCAAGGGTGCACCTATATATAGATCACAGTACAAGCAAAGTCAAGAAGTGAGCAAGTGAGGCCAAGTAGGCACAAGACCTAGCATAGTACAAAAACGCTGATGATCACAAGGCTGAAGTGCCTTGGTAAAGATATCGGCAGTGTTGGCCCGAGTGGCCACGTAAGCAAGACGAAGCTGACCACGCTGCTGCAACTCTCGAGCAAGGAAGTAGCGCAGAGCAATGTGCTTCGTTCTGTGCTCCAGTCTTTGCTCCTGACACAAGGCAAGTATGGCCTTGTTGTTGACGTACAGAATTGGAAGAGAACGAGGCGCCTCTCCCAAGTCGGTCAGCAGGTAGGTGAGCCAGCGTAACTCCTGTGCAGCCATGGCCCCAGCGTAGATCTCAGCCTCACAACTGGAGCTGAGAACAGAAGACGAGCGGGTAGACCGCCACGAAACAGAGCCGGAACCAAGGCTGAAGGTGTAACCCTATGACGACCGCTGCGTAGCCAAGTCGTCAACCAAAGAAGGGTCTGCGTGACCAGTGAGGACAACGCGAGCCCGTCCTCCAAGCACAAGCCCCATGCCCGACGTACTGCACAAGTAGCGCAACACCCTCTTAGCTGCATCCATGTGCTCAGGTCGGTGTCTCCCAGGAGCAACATAGCGTGCCAAGATGCTAAGAGGGTATGCTAGGTCAGGTCGAGTGCAGGTCATCAGGTACATGAGGCAGCCAACAAGCTCTGGGTACGGGCCACTCGGCTCTATGGACTCATATGAAGGCAGAGCTGAGTGCAAGTGGCGAGTAGACAGAGGAGTGGCCTGAGGCGAGGAGTACGTGAAGTTGAAGCGCTGAAGGACCTGCTGCACCATGTGTGACTGAGTCAAGGTAATGGTGCGCCATGCTCTGTCCCGGGTGATCTGCAAGCCAAGATAGCTGCGCAGTTCACCCAGGTCTGTGCACGTGTGTCTCTTCTGCAGCTCCGACTTCACGTGGGCCAGTCCAGCAGTGTCAGCAGTAGCAAAGACCAAGTCGTTAACGTACACGAGGATGTAGAACGGTGGCAGAGTGGTGTCGATGCGGAGAAACAGCGACGGGTCAGCAGTGGAAGGAGCAAACCCAAGAGCCGCAAGCGTAGTCCTCAGTGTGTCGTGCCACTCATGGGGCGCCTGGCGGAGACCATAGACTGGCCGCCGGAGGCTCCACTGAGTACCTGCAGGAAACGACCCAGTGAAACCAGGTGGGCGGCGCAGCAAGATCTCCTCGTGCAGGCTGCCCTGTAGGAAGGCTGTGCTGAATTCAAGAGAGTGAAGCTCGTAGTCACGCTGAGCAGCGACGTGAAGCAGTACCCGAAGAGTGGTCATCTTCGGGGTGGGAGAGAAGTTATGAAAGTAGTCAACTCCCTGCCGCTGACTGAAGCCTCGAGCCACGTAACACGCCTTGAAGACAAGCGGAGAACCCAGCGGCGGCTTCACCCTGAAAATCCACATGCCATCGACAATATTCGCCCCAAGTGGGGGAACCTCGTCGACGTAGGTGCCTGTGGACTTTCAGGAAGCCATCTCTGCGTCCATGGCTGTCTGCCACTGAGAGGAGTAGGGACCCTCTATCGCCTCTTCGTAAGAGCGCAGGGTCGGGATGTCTGGTGCACCCGGGTCTCCCTCAGGGGCAAGCAGCATGGACACGAGATGAGGCAAAGAAGAAGCAAAACACTAGTGTGAATCAAGAAAACAGGAATGAAATGACTAAGTGAAAGTTGGGTACAAAAGGCAAACCCTAGGCAACTGTACCCCATATGTGCTACCCCACTATAGCCTACAGTAGCTATGTCATATAACTCTGACACACCCCCATAGGCAAAGTGGGGGAGAACAAGGGGTCACAAGACCAGTCAAGCAAAGCAAAGCAAGCTCAGGGTGGATCACAAAGTCACCACACATTCCGAGCACAAGTTCAAGGCCACAAGGCCAGTTCACATGCAGGATTACATATATATATAAGGCTAGACAAGCAAGAGCAGGAGTATATATATATATGCAACAGTACAAACAAGGTCAAGAGGTGAGCAAGTGAGGCAAGGTAGGTACAAGACCCAGCTGAGTACAGAAGCGCTGATGATCACAAGGCGCAAGTGCCTTGGTGAAGATATCAGCAGTGTTGGCCTCAGAGGCCACGTACGCAAGTCGCAGCTGACCACGCTGCTGTAGCTCACGAGCAAGGAAGTAGCGAAGAGCAATGTGCTTCGTTCTGTGCTCCAGTCTCTGCTCTCGACACAAGGCCAGCATGGCCTTGTTGTCTACGTAGAGCACTGGAGGAGAACGAGGCGGCTCTCCGAGGTCAGTCAGCAGGTAGGTGAGCCAGCGAAGCTCCTGTGCAGCCATGGCCCCGGCGTAGATCTCAGCCTCACAACTGGAGCCGAGAACAGAAGACGAGCGAGTAGCCCGCCACGAAACAGAGCCGGAACCAAGGCTGAAGGTGTAACCCTGTGACGACCGCTGCGTAGCCTGGTCGTCAGCCCAAGAAGCGTCTGCGTGTCCAGTGAGGACCACTGGACTCTGCCCTCCAAGCACAAGCCCCATGCCCGACGTACTGCACAAGTAGCGCAACACCCTCTTCGCTGCAGCCATGTGCTCCGGTCTGTGTCTCCCAGGAGCAACATAGCGTGCAAGAATGCTAAGAGGGTATGCAAGGTCAGGTCGTGTGCAGGTCATCAGGTACATGAGGCAGCCAACAAGCTCTGGGTACGGGCCACTCGACTCTACGGACTCATCCGAAGGCAGAGCTGAGAGCGAGTGGCGAGTAGACAGAGGAGTGGCCTGAGGCGAGGAGTACGTGAAGCCAAAGCGCTGAAGGACCTGCTGCACCATGTGTGACTGAGTCAAGGTAATGGTGCGGCGTGCTCTGTCCCGAGTGATCTGCAAGCCAAGGTAGCTGCGCAGTTCACCCATGTCTGTGCACGTGTGTCTCTTCTGCAGCTCGGACTTCACGTAGGCTAGTCCAGCAGTGTCAGCTGTGGCAAAGACCAAGTCGTCGACGTACACGAGGATGTAGAACGGCGGCAAAGAAGTGTCGGTGCGTAGAAACAACGACGGGTCAGCAGTAGAGGGAGCAAACCCAAGAGCCGCAAGCGTAGTCCTCAGTGTGTCGTGCCACTCACGCGGTGCCTGGCGGAGACCGTAGACTGGCCGTCGGAGGCTCCACTGGGTGCCAGGAGGGAAAGTCCCAGTGAAGCCAGGTGGACGGCGCAGCCAGATCTCCTCGTGCAGGCTACCCTGCAAGAAAGCAGTGCTGAAGTCAAGAGAGTGGAGCTCGTAGTCGCGCTGAGCGGCTATGTGCAGCAGTACCCGAAGAGTGGTCATCTTCGGGGTGGGAGAGAAGGTCTGAAAGTAGTCAACTCCCTGCCGCTGACTGAAGCCACGAGCCACGTAACGCGCCTTGAAGACAGGCGGAGAACCCGGCGGCCGCTTCACCCTGAAAATCCACATGCCACTGACGATGTTCGCCCCAGGCGGGGGAACCTCGTCAACGTAGGTGCCTGTGGACTTCCAGGAAGCCATCTCTGCGTCCATAGCTGCCTGCCACTGAGAGGAGTAGGGACCCTCTATCGCCTCCGCGTAAGAGCGCGGAGTCGGGATGTCAAGTGCATCCGGGTCTCCCTCAGGGGTAAGCAGTACGGACACGAGATGAGGTGAAGCAGCAGCCAAACACTGGAACTCCTCCTGCCTGTCCTCAAGGACGTCCGTGCCAAGGGCACACTCACCCCCGACGGACGGAGGACAGACAGACTCAGACTCAGCAACAAGACTAGCAGCGTAGTCTAGACGACAGCGAGCAGCAAAGTCGACGAGCTCAGTAACTAGGGCAGACGCAGCAGTGGACTCAAAGGAAGGGTCAGTGACAACAGTAGCAAGGAGACGCGTGACAGTAGGACTGGCAGCACGAAGAGAGTCCGACTCCGGGTCAGAAAGAGCAGGAAGAGAGGACTCAGGAGGAGAAGGCAAAGGGGCACGCAGAGGAGCAGTGGACGGACGCAGATACATCCGGTGCGTGCCAGGGACAGGAGGAGGACGCTGACGCGAACCACGAGCACTAGTGCGAGCAGCACGGACAGGCGACGCAGGGCGAGACGCAGGCTCACGACGCTCAGCAAGACCTCCAGTAGGACCAGTGTAGGGAGAAGGAGCGGGCAGTGGGGAGGCCGGCGTAGCACTCCCAGGCTCAGCACCCCCAGGCTCAGCACCCCCAGTAGTAGCACCCCCAGGCTCAGCACCCTCAGGCTCAGCACCCCCAGTAGTAGCACCCTCAGGCTCAGCACCCCCAGGCGTAGCACCCACACGCTCAGCACCCCCAGAGTCAGCACCCCCAGGCTCAGCACCCTCAGCAGCACCAGAGTCACCAGTAACCTCGACAGGCTCGACTGCGTCTACCTGGGACACACCTGAAGGGGCAGGACCCTGAGGGGGGAGGGGGTCTACCGGGGGGGGACCTGGGACAAGGAAGAGCGGTGGCGGGGGGAGGGACGGAGTGCGGTAGGGGAAGAGGCGGTAGTAGGGGACCGACTCGTCAAACGTGACGTCCTGGGAGGACAGGACACGGCGAGAGGTGGGGTGGTAGAACTGCCACCCTGGCGCGTCAGGGGGGAAGCCAAGGAAGACGCAAGGAGCAGCACGAGGGGACAGCTTGTCCGCAGACAAGTCGCGGACAAACGCCCGAGATCCCCAGACACGGAACGCAGACGCATCGCCAACCTTCCCCGTCCACAGCAAAGCTGGGGAGGTCTCCGGCATGGAGACCCTGGGGTGAAGGTTGATCTGATGCGCCGCGTACCGAACCGCAAACGGCCACAGAAAATGGGGGGCAGCCGCATGCATCATGGACGTACGGGCGACGTCCATGACCATGCCAATGCGGCGCTCAGCAATCCCATTTTGCTGTGGAGAGTCCGGAAGCGTGAAGGTCTGGCGGATGCCTCGTGCACGACAGTAGGCTCGCAGAAGGCCAGAGGAGAACTCTCCACCTCTGTCAGAGTGCAGACGCTGAACAGGAAAGTCCGAGCCGAAGCTCTGCCTGAGCTGGAGACGAGCTGCGCGGATCCAGTCGATCAACACCTCAGTGACATCACCCTTGCTGCGCAAGGGGAAGACTGTGGTGTAACGCGAGTAGTCGTCAACCACCAGCAGGAAGTAGCGCTCGTGACCCTGTCCACGGACGCGGGCCGGGCCCCACACGTCCATGTGAAGCGTCTGCAGCGGGGCCTCTGTCGGAGGAAACTGGGAGGAGTGAGGGGCAGCCCGCTGCCGCCCCTCGACACAGGGGACGCAGGTAGGGCCAGGCCCCGGAGGAAGGGGAGGGAGGGACCGGGGAAGACCAGAGACAAGGACACGGGAGGCCATGCTTCGGAGACGAAGCAGGGAGGGGTGACCAAGGCGGTGGTGCCAGAGGAGAGTCTCGTGAGACAGGAGGCGACACGAACAGGGGGCAGACTCAGGACCAGACCTGGACGCTGCAGCAAACACCTGACCCGACGCAGCTACCTGACCAGACGCAGTGACTGGAGGAGACGCAGTGGTCAGGGTGTACAGGCTCGACCCCGGCCGACGGGTAAACGTGGCCAGGTGTCGGCCTGTCCGAGCGTCCGTGCAGTGGGTCACCCGCCGACTCGCAGGAGTGAACTGGTGAACCCCCGCATCCTGTAGGTCAGCACCACTCACCAAGTTTGTAGAGAACGAGGGAAGGTAAAGACCAGACAGGGTGCCAGAGGGGGCCGCCGGACACGGGAGGACAGTGGAGAAGTGAGCAAGGACAGGACCCCCAGAGGGGTCTGCCAGAGAGACTGCAACTGGCCGGCTAAGCGGCGTGAGTGTGGTGCGGTCTCGAAAGAAGGAGCGAGAAGCCCCCGAGTCAAGGGTGAAGGTGTGGGAGGCCGAAGCCGACGCAGAACCTGAGAGAGCAGACTCACCAGCACCTGAGGGAGCAGACGCACCTAGAGCAGCAGCCTCGCTAGCACCTAGAGCAGCAGCCTCACCAGTACCTAGAGCAGCAGTCTCAATGCCCGGGTCGGGCGGAAAACACCGGTAACAGTCACCCTCATCACTAATAGTCACAGTATACATGGCAGCAAGTATAGCATCAAAGTCAAGGTCAAAGACAGCCACACCTGCCCTAGACAGCTCACCCCAGCGGGGGATCTCAGTGGCCTCAGGGAACTGGTGACGCCAAGCGTCCGTCAGGCGGCCAAAGCAGCGCTGGGTGGAGTGCGCACCCCCGCACTGCTCACCCGCGCGGTCGCCGGTGCGGAGGACGTAGGTGCACGGACCAGTACCCCCACCCCTCTGGCGTGCAGTGTACCACTCACGGAGCTGCTGAGGGGAGGGGATGTCACGAGTGCGCTGCTGGTGCTGCTGCTGCTGCTGGCGCTGACCACCACCGGAGCCGACCCTCTGCGCAGCGCCACCCCGACCAGCTCCACCTCCTCCGCCGCCTCCTCCTCCACCGCCGCCACCTCCGCTCCCTCCGCCACTGCCGCTGCCGCCTCCGCCTCCACTGCCGCCACCGACACCTCCACCCCCGCCACCACCCCCACCGCCACCCCCACCTCCTCCACCGCCTCCACTGCCGCCTCCACCGCCCCCGCTAGCTCCTCCAGCGCCCCTGCCCCCCTTGCCCTTGCCAGGGCGGCGTCTCCCGCTAGGGGTAGACGCCGCACCGACCGACTCAAGCCCAACGAGGTCGGCCGCAGCAGCAGAGGCAACAGAGGGCAAAAGGGGGGAGGGGGAACACCCCTCAAAGATGGGGGTGCGAGGGTCACCACGAGAGGCTCCTACAGCTACTATGCTCTTCTCTGCTGCTAGGAGGGACTTCTCGAGGAGGTCAACGGTGAGAGTGGTGGGGCAAACTGAGAGGAAGTGGTCCCTGACTACGCGAAGGGAGTCAGGGAGCCGGGTGACTATGTAGTAGAGGGTGATGTACATGGGGGGGGGGTTCTTGGCGCAGAACTCAGCAGGAAGCGCAGCGCGGTAGCGAGTGTCACTAGTGCGTAGGTGCGTAATGAGGTCAGCGACTGTGGGAAAGGCAGCAAGGTCAGGGAAGAGGTACGGTAGCATGAGGCGACTCAGTGCAGCAGTGGCAGGGGAGGAGTAGCGTGCAACTACAGCGTCGTACAAGGTCTGAGCACTCTTGTACTGGCTAAAGTGCGCACGCTCAGAGGTAGGCAGGTGGCGACGCACAGCAAGACGTGCAGCAGCATCGCGCGTGGCCCACTGGGAGCGAACAGTTGCGTCAGCATCAGTGGCGGGGGCAGGAGAGGCACCAGAAGTGAGGTCAAAGAGGGAGAGGCCGTCTGCCCTATCGCACTGTAAGAAAAGCTGCAGGTCATCTATCCAGACGTCAAAGTCAATGGCCCGACCCTCAGCGTCAAAAGCGAGGACACTAGGGGTAGCCATGACAGCAGTAGACTAGCAGCGCAAACAGTGGGGTGAGGGCAGTGCTGTGAGAGAGGCGCTGCTCTTACCGGACAGGGCGGCTCGGCTGCAGGGCGGCTCGGCGACTCGGCTGCTGGGTGGCTCGGCTGCTGGGCGGCTCGGCGGCTGGGCGGCTCAGCGGCTCGGCTGCTGGGAGGCTCGGCGGCTCTGCTGCTGGGCGGCTCGGCTGCTGGGCGGCTCGGCGGCTCGGCTGCTGGGCGGCTCGGTGGCTCAGCTGCTGGGCGGCTAGGCTGCTGGGCGGCTCGGCGGGGCCGCTGAGAGGGCGGCGTCCGGGGCCGCTGGGAGGAGGCGGCGGGGCCGCTGAGAGGAGGCGGCGTGGCCGGAAAGGTAGGTGGCGGGGCCGCGTCAGGGGCCGCGACAGGGGCCGCGTCAGGGGCCGCGTCAGGGGCCGCGGCAGGGGCCTCGTCAGGGGCCGCGGCAGGGCCGCGTCAGGGCGCCGCGTCAGGGGCCGCGTCAGGGCGCCGCCAGGGGCCGCGGCAGGGCCGCGTCAGGGCCGCGGAAGGGGCCGCGGCAGGGGCCGCGTCAGGGGCCGCGTCAGGGCCGCGTCAGGGCCGCGGCAGAGCCGCGTCAGGGCCGCGTCAGGGGCCGCTTCAGGGCCGCGGCAGGGGCCGCAGCAGGCCGCGTCAGGGCCGCGTCAGGGGCCGCGGCAGGGCCGCGTCAGGGCCGCGGCAGGGGCCGCGTCAGGGCGCCGCGTCAGGGGCCGCGTCAGGGCGCCGCCAGGGGCCGCGGCAGGGCCGCGTCAGAGCCGCGTCAGGGCCGCGGCAGAGCCGCGTCAGGGCCGCGTCAGGGGCCGCTTCAGGGCCGCGGCAGGGGCCGCGGCAGGCCGCGTCAGGGCCGCGTCAGGGGCCGCGGCAGGGCCGCGTCAGGGCGCCGCCAGGGGCCGCGTCAGGCCGCGTCAGGGCCGCGTCAGGGCGCCACCAGGGGGCGCGTCAGGGGCCGCAATAGGGCGCCGGCAGGGGCCTCGTCAGGGCGCCGCCAGGGGCCGCATAGGGGGCGCGTGGGAGGCGGCGTAGGGGCCGCGTAGGGGCAGCGTAGGGGCCGCTAAAAAAAAATTTTAGGGCAGGGCGCAATGTGTGCGGGCAGCTAAAAAAAAAAAATCTTATGGTGGGCCCTTAGGAAGGAACGGTCCCATGTAGGAACCCGCTCTATACCATGTGAATCAAGAAAACAGGAATGAAATGACTAAGTGAAAGTTGGGTACAAAAGGCAAACCCTAGGCAACTGTACCCCATATGTGCTACCCCACTATAGCCTACAGTAGCTATGTCATATAACTCTGACAACTAGAACTCCTCCTGCCTGTCCTCAAGGACGTCCGTGCTAAGAGCACACTCACCCCCGACGGACGGAGGACAGACAGACTCAAACTCAGCAACAATTCTAGCGGCGTAGTCTAAACGACAGTGAGCAGCAAAGTCGAGAAGCTCAGCAACCAAGGCAGACGCAGTAGTGGACTCAAACGAAGGGTCAGTGACAACAGTAGCGAGACGACGCGTGACAGTAGGACTGGCAGCACGAGCAAGGTCTGACGGCGGGTCAGCAAGGGCAGGAAGAGAGGACGCAGGAGGAGACAGCAGAGGGACACGCTGCGGAGCAGTGGAAGGACGCAGAGCCATCTGGTGCGTGCCAGGGACAGGAGGAGGACGCTGACGCGAACCACGACGACTAGTGCGAGCAGCACGAACAGGCAACGCAGGACGAGACTCAGGCTCACGACGCTCCGTAAGACCTCCTGTCGGACCAGTGTAAGGGGAGGCGGGCTCTAACTGGGACTGCGACTGGACAGGCGGTGGACACTCTAAGGAAGGAGCTGGACCAGTAGAAGGCGGGAGACCAAGAACCTGCTCAAGGAGCAGAAAGAAGTACGGCCGCGGCCGCGCAGCGCCTCCAGAACCAGCAGGGACAGCACCAGCACCCCCAGTGTCAGGTCCAACTCCACCAGCTCCAGCAGCACCTCCAGCAGCTCCAGTAGCGCCAACCCCAGCACCCCCAGGAGCACCGGCTCCAGCAGCACCTCCAGCTCTAGCAGAACCACCAGAAGCCTCAGCAGCTCTAGTAGCGCCAGCTCCAGTACCTCCAGCAGCACACACTCCAGCAGTACCGCCAGCTCCAGCACCTCCAGCAGCTCCAGCTCCAGTAGCACCACCAGGCACAGCAGCTCCAGTACCTCCAGTACGAGCACCTCCGGGACCAGTGACTCCAGAACCCCCAGTAGCCCCAGCAGCAGTAGAACCTCGAGCGCCCGTAGCACCACCAGCTCCAGCAGCACGGCTCCAGCGCCGAGCAAACCACTCGCGCAGCTGCTGTGGAGAGAGTGGCTCCCGCGGGGACGAAGCACCCGAAGGACCTCCAAGCGCAGCACCTCCAGACTCCACACGAGCAGGCTCAGCACCCTCAGGCTCCGCACCCCCAGACTCAGCAACCCCAGGCTCAGCACCCCCAGACTCAGCACCCCCAGGCTCCGCACGCTCAGGCTCAGCACCCCCAGACCCAGCACCCGCAGGCTCAACACCCCTAGCAGCACCAGAGTCAACAGCTACCTCGACAGGCTCGACTGCGTCTACCTGGGACACACCTGAGGGGGCAGGACCCTGAGGGGGGAGGGGTTCTACCGGGGGGGGACCTGGCGCGAGGAAGAGCGGCGGGGGGGGGGGAGGGGGGCAGTGCGGTAGGGGAAGAGACGGTAGTGAGGAACCGACTCGTCAAACGTGACGTCCTGAGAGGACAGAACACGGCGCGAGGTGGGGTGGTAAAACTGCCAACCAGGCGCGTCAGGGGGGAAGCCAAGGAAGACACAGGGAACAGCACGAGAGGACAGCTTGTCCGCAGACAAGTCGCGGACGAAAGCTCGAGATCCCCAGACACGGAACGCAGACGCATCGCCAACCTTCCCCGTCCACCGCAGAGTAGGTGTGGTCTCTGGCATGGAGAACCGGGGCTGGAGGTTGATCTGATGCGCCACGTACTGAACCGCGAACGGCCACATAAAATGGGGAGCAGCCGCATGGATCATGGACGTACGAGCGACGTCCATGACCATGCCAATGCGGCGCTCAGCAATCCCATTTTGCTGAGCAGAGGACGGAAGCGTGAACGTCTGGCAGATGCCCTCTGCATGACAGAAGGCTCGCAGAAGGTCGGAGGAAAACTCTCCACCTCTGTCGGAGTGCACACGCAGAACAGGAAGGTCCGAGCCGAAACTCTCGCTCAGCTGACCACGGGCAGCGCGGATCCAGACGATCAGCACCTCAGTGACCTCACCCTTGCGGCGCTCAGCAGAAAGGGGAAGACGGTGGTGTAACGTGAGTCGTCGTCAACGACCAGCAGAAAGTAGCGCTCGTGACCCTGTCCACGGACACGGGCTGGGCCCCACACGTCCACGTGAAGTGTCTGCAGGGGAGCCTCCGTTGGGGGAAACGAGGAGGAGTGAGGAGCGGCGCGCTGCCGCCCCTCGACGCAAGGAACGCAGGTAGGGGCAGGCCCCGGGGGAAGGGGAGGGAGAGACCGGGGAAGACCAGTGACAAGGACACGGGAGGCCATGCCTCGGAGACGAGGCAGGGAGGGGTGACCAAGGCAGTGGTGCCAGAGGAGAGTCTGGTGAGACAGGAGGCGACACGAGCAGGGGGCAGACTCAGGACTAGACTGGGACGCTGCAGCAAACACCTTACCCGACGCGGCTACCTGACCAGACTCAGCAGCTGGAGGAGACACGGTAGTCAGGGTGTACAGGCTCGACCCAGGCTGACGGGTGAACGTGGCCAGGTGCCGGCCCGTCCGAGTACAGGAACTGTGGGTCACTCGCTGACCTCCAAGAGTGAACTGGTCAACCCACGCGTCCTGAAGGTCAGCTCCACTCACCAAGTTCGTGGAGAACGAGGGGAGGTGGAGGCCAGACAAAGAGCCAGACGGGACCGCCGGACACGGCAGAACCGTGGAAGAGTGTGCAAGGACCGGACCCCCAGAGGGGTCAGCCAGAGAGACTGCCACCGGCCGACTGAGCGGCGAGAGTGTGGTGCAGTCGTGAAAGAAGGAGCGGGAAGCACCCGAGTCAAGGGTGAAAGTGTGCAAGACCTGAGCCGACGCGGTACCTGAGAGAGCAGCCTCACCAGCACCTGGAGCAGCAGACTCACTAGCACCTAGAGCAGCAGCCTCAATGCCCGGGTCGGGCGGAACACACACGTAACAGTCACCCTCAGCACACATAGCAGCAAGGATAGCATCATAATCAAGATCAAAGATAGCAACCCCCGACTTAAGCAGATCACCCCAGCGAGGGATCTCAGTGGCGTCAGGAAAGTGTGCACGCCTGGCGTCAGTCAGGCGGCCGAAACAGCAGAGCGTGGCATGCGGGCCACCGCACGTCTCTCCGTTGCGGTCGCCGGTGCAGAGAACGTACGCGCAGGGACCAGCACCCTCAGACCTCCCACGCCCAGCGTACCACTCACGAAGCTGCTGGGGCGATAGGGTCTCACGAGGGCGCTGCTGCTGCTGGCGCTGGCCACCGCCAAAGCCTCCCCGCTGCACAGCACCACCCCGACCAGCACCACCACCGCCGCCACCCCCACCGCCGCCGCCACCGCCGCCACCTCCACCCCCACTGCCGCTGCCTCCGCCGCCTCCACCTCCACCACCGCCACCGAAGCCCCCACTCCCGCCACCACCCCCACCTCCACCCCCACCCCCTCCACCGCCACCACCGCCACCACCGCCGCCCCCGCCATCCCCTCCAGCACCCTTTCCCCCCTTGCTCCTGCCACTGCGGCGCCTCCCACTAGAAGCAGACGCAGCGCCGACCGACTCGGTGCCAACGAGGTCGACAGCAGCAGCAGAGGCAACCGAAGGCAAAAGGGGAACGGGGAAGCACCCCTCAAAGAGAGGGGCACGAGGGTCACCACGAGAGGCTCCTACAGCGACTATACTCTTCTCAGCTGCAAGGAGGCACTCCTCGAGGAGGTCAACGGTGAGCGTGGTGGGGCAAAGGGAGAGGAAGTGGTCCCTGACCGAGTGAAGGGAGTCAGGGAGCCGGGTGACGAGGTAGTAGAGAGTGATGTACATAGGGAGGGGGGTCTTGGCGCAGAACTCGGCAGGAAGCGCAGCACGGTAGCGGGTGTCACTAGTGTGGAGGTGCGTAATGAGGTCAGCGACTGTGGCAAAAGCAGCTAGGTCGGGGAACAAGTACGGCAGGATGAGGCGGCTAAGGGCAGCAGTGGCAGGGGAGGAGTAGCGCGCAACAACAGCGTCGTACAGAGTCCTAGCGGTCTTACACTGGCTAAAGTGCGCGCGCTTAGCAGACGGCAGGTGACTACGAACAGCAAGACGGGCAGCAGCATCGCGCGTGGTCCACTGCGAGCGAACAGTACTGTCAGCATCGGCAGCAAGTGCAACAGAGACGCCGGACGTGAGATCGAACAGTGAGACTCCGTCCCTAGAATCGCACTGCAGAAACAGCTGCAGATCATCGACCCAGACCTCGAAATCAACTGCCCGACCCTCAGCATCGAAGGTAAGTACATTAGGGGTAGCCATGACAGCAGTAGTAGTAGCAGTAGCAGCAGCAGCAGCAGCAAGAGCAGCGCGACTCGGCAGGGCGGCACGGCTTAGTAAGGCTGCGCGGCTTGGCAGGGCGGCACGTAGGGGGCGGTGCGCTTACCAGGGCGGGATCAGGGTACGGCCGCAACTGGAAGGGCAGGGCCGTGGCGCGCCGGCAGGTCAGGGCCGCGTCAGGCAGGGCCGCGACGAGGCAGGGCCGCAACAGCGGCTGTAGGCAGGGCCGCAACCGCGGCGGTAGGCAGAGCCGTGACGGCGGCCGTAGGACGGGCCGCAGCGGCGGCAGGCAGGGCCGCGACGGCAAGGTGGGGCCGCGACGGCGCCAGGGAGGGCCGCGACGGCAGGGCCGCGACTGCAGGGCGGCAGGGCCACAACGGCAGGGTAGGGCCGCGACGGCCGCAGGGAGGGCCGCGACGGCAGGGCGGCAGGGCCGCGACGGAAGGGCAGGGCCGCGACGGCAGAGCAGGGCCGCGACGGCTTCAAACAGGGCCGCGACGGCAGGGGCCGCGACGACAGGGTAGGCGCATGGGGCGCAGGTGAGGCCGGCGCGAGGTGCGCGACAGGGGCCGGAGCGCGCTTCGGGCAGGGCAGGAAAAAAAAAATAAGTGGTGGGCCCTAAAAAAAACGGTCCCACTAGGGAACCCGCTCTATACCATGTGAGAATAGTACGAGGAAAGGTGTGGATTAGAAAGGAGATGGGTA
The DNA here is from genome assembly GCA_947471745.1 of Closterium sp. Naga37s-1. Taxonomy (NCBI): domain Eukaryota; kingdom Viridiplantae; phylum Streptophyta; class Zygnematophyceae; order Desmidiales; family Closteriaceae; genus Closterium; species Closterium sp. Naga37s-1. The sequence continues at coordinate 329,623 of CANJKZ010000862.1, forward strand.
CAAGTATGAAAACCTAGAAAATCTGTACCCCATAATGTCTACCCCACTACAGCCTACACAGGCTATATCATATATGTTTGACAACATATACGAAAGAATGATCTGAGAAATTATATAAGGGATGCGTGTAATGGGTATGACCCCCCCCCCCCCCCGCCCCCCCCCCCCCTCATCGCACGAAACAGTTCCATTTATTTCGGGGTGTACAGTTGAAACTCGAACCTGATGCTCGCGCAGTTCGGATTCCAAACCAGCCGGAAGCCTCTTGGTCGCGAGGCCGGGATTGGCTGGCGAAAAAAAAGACACTTTCTAGTTACTTCGAATTGAAGCCTGCCTGGCAGCACCCCAGCCTCAAAAGCTGCGCGAAAGTTACTGCAGAGACACAATACATACCACAAACCTACAGGCAACCTACGACCAACCTACCTAGCACAAAAGGTGACTTTTCCAAACATACTGTACACCCCTCCCCATTTTTGGGATGGAGGAATGGGGGAGTGAGGAGGGATGGGGGAGAGCAGAGCCATACGCGTGCGCAGGGGGAAGGTGCGTGGACACAAAGCTGTGCGCGGCGGGGGATGTGTGCGCGGGGGGGGCGGAGGGGTGCGCAGCGGCAGGGGGGTGCGGGGGAAGGTACGCGGAGAACCCTTGAGGCATGTGAGCAGTGGCGGAGGAGCGCGAGGAATGCAACGGCGGGCGCGGGGGGTTTGCTGGGAGGGCATCCGCATGGTGGTGCGCAGGGAGTGCTTCCCGATTGATTATTGTGTTCCGCCAAGAGGTTGCGAGAGTGAGGAAGGGGCTGGGTACCCGTCACACGTTGTGCAGCCATGATGAGGCCTGTGTTGTTCTAAGATTGCATTCTCGGTTCGGACACCATCCGAAGACGAGTAAATGGTAGATAACAATATGTTTATGTGGCTGGGTTTGTTTTCCTCACTGCTTTGCACCGCGGTAGATCAGAAGACACCAAAGAAAATTGAACAAAAAAAGCTAATGACGTCAGGTTCTGGTTTCCAAACCGTACCTCTGAACTAGACTTTGCATCGGGTCTGGATCGTAACTATTTGTTATTTCGCTAGAGGTCGTAGTTTTTTCCGACAACTTTCACTAAGCATGCTTCTCAGCCAAATGTTGTTCAGGATCCGTCACTTTGAGAGCTTACGACGAACTCAATTCTCAACTAAACGCAAATCCGCTCGGTAGGATTGTGCGCCTTAGCCTAAGCTACCATCTCCAAGTTGAATCAGTCGTTAAGATGGTCTATAGAGTGAGAACCAAGTAAAAACGTCCAGCAGCCGCATAACTAGAATGGTAGAGGAAGTACAAACATTAAGGCATAGAATGTTGGAGTTGGGGACTCCAAGAGAACCATGAGAGGGAAGGGGTTCTCCAAGAGCTAGGGAAGAATGGTAGGAACCTTCCTAGCAGCAAGGATGCAACCCTCATCATGAGGTCCTTGAGGTGTCACATGCAAAATCCAATCTAGTTGGATTTGCCTAGGTGTTGCAACATTTGCAACCCATGCTAGAAACTTCTAGCCACCCCAATCCAAAAGTCAAAGTTGCCTTCCCTAACCACCCAACCAAAGATCCCTTTATAGTCATGTCCCAAGTAATCACCCAAATTAGATATAACCTTAAAAGGTAATAAGAAATCCAAGTCTTGGAAATCTTGTAACTTGGGCGATCTTGGTCAGAATAAGGCGATCTTGGTATCGTTGGAAAGCTCTGGATTTCTCCTGCATGATCGAGCATTTAAACTTGGAGAAAACACAGAGATGGTAAAATCCAACAGCCATGCATAATGACAAATGCTCATGCAAACAATGCACGCATGAATAGCACGAGCACTCGGCCAGACGTTAGGATGACATCCACTCAGAATGACGTGCATCCAACACCAAAATGCTCAAAGATTCAAATAAAAAATTCGCAAATTTGCTAAACTGCAACTGGAGTCTAGAACTCGCGCTTGCATTCTCGCTACCTGAACGCAACCTCCTACTGGAACGAAGCTAATTTCAACCAGCTGCTAACTGGATTGAGGAGATCGTGCCAAACTTTCACATCAGAGAGTATGTTAGCGATCCAGTACAATACAATCCAAGTAAGGAATTGCATTTCCTTGTCAAAGTTACGAACGAGAATGAATGCATTGAGCATAAGCAAACCCAAGAGCCGCAAGTGTAGTCCTCAGTGTGTCGTGCCACTCGCGAGGCACCTGGCGGAGACCGTAGACTGGCCGCCGGAGGCTCCACTAAGTACCTGCAGGAAACGACTTAGTGAACCCAGGTGGGCAACGCAGCCAGATCTCCTCGTGCAGGCTGCCCTACAGGAAAGCTGTGCTGAAGTCCAGAGAGTGCAACTCATAGTCACGCTGAGCAGCGACGTGCAGCAACACCCAAAGAGTAGTCATCTTCGGGGTGGGGGAGAAGGCCTGGAAGTAGTCAACCCCCTGTCGTTGACTGAAGCCTCGAGCAACGTAACGCGCCTTGAAGGTAGGCGGAGAACCCGGCGGCCGCTTCACCCTGAAAATCCACATGCCATCGACTATGTTCGCCCCAAATGGGGAAATCTCGTTGACGTAGGTGCCTGTGGACTTCCAGGATGCCATCTCAGCATCCATGGCTGCCTGCCACTGAGAGGAGTAAGGACCCGTAATCGCCTCTGCGTAAGAGCGCGGGGTCGGGATGTCTGGTGCATCCGGGTCTTCCTCAGGGGCGAGCAGCATGGAAGCAAAACGAGGTACAGCAGCTGCAAGATACTCAAAGTCCTCCTGCCTGTCCTCAAGGATGTTCGTGCCAAGAGCACACTCACCCCCGACGGACGGAGGACTGGCAGACTCAGACTCAGCAACAAGAGCAGTGGCGTAGTCTAGACGAGGGGCAGCAGCAAAGTCAAGCAGCTCAGCAACGAGAGCAGACGCAGCAGCAGACTCAAAGGAAGGGTCAGTGACAGTAGTGGCGATGAGACGAGCGATAGTGGGACTGGCAGCAAGAGCGCGGTCAGACTGAGGGTCAGGGACCTCAGGAAGAGAGGACTCAGGAGGAGCAGGCAGAGGAACACGCAGTGGAACAGAGGAAGGACGGAGTGCCATAGCGTGTGTGCCGGAGACAGGAGGAGGACGCGAATGAGGAACGCGACGAGCACTGCGAACAGGCGAGACAGGACGAGACGCAGGCTCACGACGCTCTGTAAGACCACCGGACTGCTCAGTGTAAGGAGAGGGAGCAGGCAGTGGAGAGGCCGGCTGCAACGGCAGCTGCGACTGGTCACGCGGTGGACACAGGAGGGGAGGAGTAAGGCCAGTAGAAGAGGGGACACCAAGAACCTGCTGAAGCAGGGGAACGAAGTACGGTCATGGCCGCACAGTGTCTCCAGCACCTCCAGCTCCAGGGTCAACAGCTCCAGCTCCTGCAGCTCCAGCGCCTCCAGCTCCAGCAGCTCCAGGCAACGTAGGGTCTCCAGCTCCAGCGCCCTCAACACCACCAGACCCAGAGACTCCAATACCCCTGGTACGAGCACCTCCAGGACCAGTAGCCGAAGTGCCTCCAGTACCACCAGCTCCAGCAGTAACTCCAGCACCTCCAACTCTAGCGTCTCCAGCGCCTCCAGCTCCGGTAGCTCCACTCCGAGGGCGGGCGCGCCGAACAAACCACTCACGCAGCTGCTGCGGAGACAGAGGCGGCGAAGCACCAGCAGGACCTCCAGACGAAGCAGCACCCCGAGGATCAGCACCCCCAGACTCCGCACCCTCCGAATCAGCACCCCCAGGCTCAACACCCTCAGGCTCCACACCCACCGGCTCAGCACCCCCAGGCTCCACACCCCCAGGCTCCTCACCCCCAGGCTAGGCACCCCCAGACCCAGCACCCTCAGACTCCGCACCCCCCGGCTCTGCACCCCCAGACGCAGCACCCCCAGACGCAGCACCTCAAGCAGCACTTGAGCCGACAGCTACCGGAACAGGCACAGGACCAAGGAGAGCGTCTACCTGAGACACACCTGAGGGAGCAGGACCCTGGGGCAGGAGGGGGTCTACCAGAGGGGGACCAGGGGCAAGGAAGAGCGGCGGGGGCAGGGGAGGGGCAGAGCGGTAGGGGAAGAGACGGTAAAAGAGAACCGACTCGTCAAACTTGACGTCTTGACAAGGGAAGACACGGCGCGAGGTGGGGTGGTAAAACTGCTAGCTAGGCGCGTCAAGGACAAAGCCAAGGAAGACACAGGGGATAGCATGGGCGGAGAGCTTGTCCGCGGACGTATCGCGAACAAAGGCACGAGAACCCCAGACCCGGAACACCGACGCATCGCCAACCTCCCCCATCCAACGCAGTGTGGGCGAGGTCTCCGACAAGGAGACACGGGGCCAGAGGTTGAGCTAATGCGCAGCGTACAAGACCGCAAACGGCCATAGAGAATGGGGAGCAGCCACAAGGATCATGGAGGTACGAGCGACCTCCATGACTAAGCCAATGCGGCGCTTAGCAATCCCATTTTGCTGAGGGGAGTCCGGAAGCGTGAAAGACTGGAGAATGCCCTCCCCACAACAAATGTCTCGCAAGAGGTTGGAGGAGAACTCACCACCTCTATCAGAGTGCAGACGCAGGACAGGAAGGTCCTGGCCGAACCGCTCGCGGAGCTGGAGACGGACTGTGCGGATCCAAGGGATCAAGACATCAACGACCTGACCCTTGCTGCGCAAGGGGAAGACCGTGGTGTACCACGTGTAGTCGTCAACTACCAGCAGAAAGTAGCGCTTGCGGCTCTGTCCACTGACGCGGGCTGGGCCCCACACGTCCATGTGGAGAGTCTGCAGGGGAGCAGTCGTCGAGGAAAACGAGGAGGAGTGAGGAGCGGCGCGCTGCCGCCCCTCGACGCAAGGAAGGCAGGGCGGGGCAGGCGAGGGCGGCAGGGGAGGCAGTGATCTGGGAAGACCAGAGACAAGAAGACGAGAGTGCATGCCACAAAGGCGTGGCAGGGAGGGGTGACCCAGGCGGTGGTGCCACAGAAGAGTCTGGTGCGACAGGAGGCGACACGAGCAAGAGGCGGCTACCTGACCTGACGTGGACACCTGAGCAGACGCAGCTACCTGAGGAGGCTTGGTAGCGAGTGTGTACAGATTCGACCCTGGCCAACGAGTGAACGTGGCCAGGTGACGCCCCATCCGTGTGCACGTGCAGATCGACACACGCTGACCCCCAGGAGTGGTGGTAGTGACCATCGCATCCTGGAGGGCAGCGGTACTCACCAAGTTCGTAGAGAACGAGGGGAGGTGAAGACCGGACAGTGAGCCGGACGGAACCGCCGGACACGGGAGGACAGTGGAGGAACGGGCAACGACCGGGCCCCCAGAGGGGTCAGCCAGTCGGACCGGGACAGGTGTAGAAAGAGGAGTGAGAGTGGTGCTGTCACGAAAGAAACAGCACGAGACACCTGCGTCCAGCGTGAAGGTGTGCAAGGCTTGAGCTGGCGCAGTACCAGGGAGAGTACCAGACTCACTACCACCTAGAGTAGCAGCCGCTATACCTGGGTCAGGCGGCAAACACCTGTAACAGTCACCCTCAGCACTAACAGACAAAGCATACATAGCAGAAAGAATAGCATCAAAGTCTAGGTCAAAGATAGCAATCCTAGACCTAAGCAGATCTGCCCAGCGAGGGAGCTTGACCTCATCACCAAACTCAGCACGCCAAGCGTCGTCAAGGTGGGAGAAGCAGCGGTGTTGAGTGTGGAGCCGCTCGCAAGTCTGACCAGCACGGTCACCCGTACGAATGACATACGGGCAACTACCCCCTGACGCCCCACGCAAAAACCACTCACGAAGCTGCTGGGGCGACTGGGTCTCGCTCCGACGCTGCTGCTGCTGACGTTGGCCACCTCCAAAACCAACACGCCGAGCGCCAGTCCCTCCGCCACCAGTCCCACTGCTGCCATTGCCGCCACTCCCACCGCTGCCTCCACCGCCGCCTTCAGAGCCCCCACTCCCTCCACCAGTCCCACCGCCGCCACCACCTCCACTGCTGCCCCCACCACTACTCCCGCTGCCACCTCCACCGCCATCGCTGCCACCTCCACCACCCTTGCCACCCTTGCCCTTGATGTTGCGGCGCTTCGCACTAGCAGAAGCAGCCCCGACGTCCTCAGCAACAGAGACGTCTGCAGCAGCAGCAGAGGCGTAGGAGGGGGCAAGGGGGGAGGGGGAGCACCCCTCAAAGAAGGGCGGGCGCGGAGTGCCACGAGCAGCACCTACAGCAACCGCACTAGTCTCAGCGGCGAGGAGATGCTGCTCGAGGAGGTCAACAGTGAGGGAGGTGGGGTCAAGAGAGAGAAAGTGGTCCCTGACAGAGCGAAGGGAGTCAGGGAGGCGAGTGACTATGAAGTAGAGGGTGATGAACATCGGGGGCTGGTTCCTGTCAAGGAACTCAGCAGGGACGGTAGCGCGGTAGCGAGCGTCGCTAGTGCGCAGGTGGGAAACCAGGTCCTCGATTGTGGCAAAAGCTGACAGCTCGGGGAACAGGTAGGGCAGTAGCAGTCGGCCTAGAGCAGCAGTGGCAGGCGAGGAGTAGCGAGCTACGACTGCAGCGTACAGTGCCTGTGCTGTCCTGTGCTGTCCGAAGTGAGCGCATTCAGTTAACGGCTGGTGGTTGCGAATGGCTAAGCAGGCAGCAGCGTCGCGAGTAAGCCACTGTGAGCGAGTCGCACTGTCAGATGTGGCGGGAGGGGCAGTAGCAGCGCCTGACGCTAGGTCAAACAGCGAAACACTGTCCTTAGAAACGCTCAGTAGGTACAGCTGCAGATCATCAAGCCACGTGTCAAACTGAAGTGGTCCGCCCTCATGATCAAACGCTAGAACTCGAAGCAAAGCCATCGGGGCACAGTACGTAGGAGCAGCAGTGGCCGCAGTAGCAGTAGCAACAGTAGTAGTATCAGCAGCAGCAGTAGTAAGAGCAGCAGCTGGGGCCGAGGGGCCTGGGGTCAAGGAGCCGAGGGGCCAAACACGAAGGGGGGGGGGGCGAGGGGCCTAGGGGCCAAGGGGCCAAGGGGCAGAGGGGCCGAGGGGCCTAGGGGCCGAGGGGCCAAACACGTAGTGGGGGGGGGGCCTAAGGGCCGAGGGGCCGAGGGGCCAAGGGGCCGAGGAGCCAAACACGGGGCCGCGGGGCCAGACTAGGAGGGGCCAAGGGGCCGGGGGCCTAGGGGCGACGGGGCCGAGGGGCCGGGGGCCTAGGTCGACTGGGCCGCGGGGAAGGGGAAACGAGGCCGAGGGGCCTGGGGCCTAGGGGCGTCGGAGCCGCAGGGCCAGGGGGACGGGGCCGAGGGGCTGGGGGCCTAGGTCGACGGGGCCACAGGGCCAGGAGCGACGGGGCCGAGGGGGGGGGGGGGGGGGGGGGGCGGGGGCCTAGGTCGACGGGGCCGGGGGCCTAGGTCGACGGGGTCGCGGGGGCCGGGGGGGCCTAGGTCGACGGGGTCGCGGGGGGCCGGGAGCCTAGGTCGACGGGGCCTCGGGGCCAGAAACGACGGGGCCGAGGGGGGGGGGGGGGGGGGGGGGGGGGCGGGGGCCTAGGTCGACGGGGCCGCGGGGCCTAGGTCGACGGGGCCGGGGGGCTAGGTCGACGGGGTCGAGGGGGGCTGGGGGGGGCCTAGGTCGACGTGGTCGCGGGGGCCGGGGGCCTAGGTCGACGGGGCCGCGGGGCCAGGAGCGACGGGGCCGAGGGGGGGGGGGGGGGGGGGGGCCTAGGTCGACGGGGTCGCGGGGGCCGGGGGGGGCCTAGGTCGACGGGGTCGTGGGGGGCCGGGGGGCCTGGGTCGACGGGGCCGCGGGGCGAGGGCCGAGGGGTTGGGGGCCTAGGTCGACGGGGCGAGGGCCGAGGGGCCGCGAGGCGAGGGCCGGGGGGGCGAGGTCCTAGGTCGACGTGGTGAGGGCCTAGGTCGACGGGGCGAGGGCCTAGGGGCCGCGGGGCGAGGGCCGCGGGGCGAGGGCCGCGGGGCGAGGGCCGCGGGCCGCGGGGCGAGGGCCTAGGTCGACGGGGCGAGGGCCGAGGGGCCGCGGGGCGAGGGCCGGGGGCCTAGGTCGACGGGGCCGTGAGGGGCGACTGGCGACGAGGGTCGCTACGGGCCTAGGGCGACGGGGGTCACGACGGGCCTAGGGCGACGTGGATGGCGACGGGCCGGGGCCTAGGGGCAACGGGCGCGAGGCGAGGCTAGCAGGGCAGCAGGTGGTGGGCCCAAAAAAACGGTCCTAGGAACGGACCTGCTCTGAAACCATGTCAAAGTTACGAACGAGAATGAATGCATTGAGCAGAAGTTGGGTACAAGTACTAACCCTAATTGGGTTGTACCTCTTATGGGCTACCCCCACTATAGCCTACAAAAATGTAAAAGCTATAATGTTCTGACATTCCTTACACAACATGCGCCAGCAACGCGTACAGTATTGGTTTGCGGTAACTGTGGGGCCACCGTACCGTAGCTCCGCCGCGCAAGGTGCGGCGTCCTATCGAACCGTTCAGCTTCTCCCATCAACAGTTTTTATAGTCGCTTGCTAGACGCGCACCGTGTGTTCTGCTTTCTAGAAGGTGGGAGCTCCCTCCGTGTGCATACTGTGTACTGAGCATTTTTTGTAAGAAACGGTGCAGAAGGGTTTTCCGCAGGTTGCAATATCTTCAAGGTGGTTTTACCAGAGCTCCATGTGACATATCCGTTTACGTTCCGTTCCGTCAAGATTGAGCATTCAACAAGAGCATCCTTACACATAAGCACATCAACGGAGGCTTTGGCACCTTCCCACGCTCTGTGGATGCATTTCAGCCAGGCAAAAACGCGCAGTACCACTATAAAAAGCTAAACAACCTTACGAAAACTACGATGGCCAGGAAATGAACGCGTTGGATATTTTCAGTCGCGTTCCGTGTAGTAAGTTAGTCCGTCTGTACAGAAGGACAGAAGGACGGGCATGTACAGTACGACAATGCCAATGCTCTCTGCCACCTCACGGCAGCCATATATTTCTACGCATCAATGTCCCCGCTAGGGAGTTCGTTTTTAACATCTGATCTAATAAACGGCATCGCTGATATCTCATCAATCAGAACTCTGTCATTACTTCCGACATTGACATTCCGTATTATCGGGCGACCACCCCTGATGTTAACCGAATACTCCCAAGGCCTCGGGAGCTCAGCGTGAAGTCTTTCCAGTTTTATAACAATGCATGGTGTTCTGACAACAGTGCTATCAAGAATATTCATCTATCAGCTCCCGAGGCTTCGACCTCGAGTTTGCTCTATTATCAGCATGAATACTGGGAACCTGACAAGATCAAATTACTACTTAAACAGTCCGTGCTCAGAATCTCGGCAGGCTTACTCTTCATTTTTCAACCTGCCTAAGTCTCATCATCGCTCTATGGCGCATCCCAAGAATACCAGATCCAAGTTGATTACGGACCAGGCTGCTGCTGATGGTGGTGTCATTCCACCCATTGACCCGCTGGTCAAGCCTGTGGCTGCAGTTGATCCGTCTGTTGATCCGTTGGTCATGCTTGCGGGAGACAAGGCATTGGGAGCGTCAGCATCTTGTCAACGGTTAACAACACTGCAGCAGGAATCTCTGGCCTCTCGGTGGAAGAGAAGGCAGTGGATGATGACGGCTTCATTGACAACGATTCGGATGTCGAAATGGAGATCGACCTGGAAAAGGAGTTGGCTCTTAAGCTGCGTTCAACACTTATCCTGCTGTTTCCTGTTAACTTGGTCGTTGCAAAGGAACTTGGTCAATGCTGATCACATGCGGATGGAATGCAGAGTTGTCCGCTAAAGCTCAAACCACGACCAAGTTCCAGGAACTGCTGCCGGCCTATGTCGCCAAGGTCCGCTTCGGTCGGCTACTCGTCTCCTTTACCCTGCAAGAGGATGCGGAGACGGTTAAGCGTAAGGAAGTGCTTTACTAGAGGATTAACGGTGGAGAGCTGGTGAAACTCCACTGGCAGCATACTAAGAACCCGGCTTATTTGAGGGAGAGGGCGCTTAATCCTCACGCGCTCGAGGTCATCTTCCGTGGTGTCTCCGCTCTGGTGGAGCTTGATCGGCTTGCTGACAGGCTCGTTGTCTACAAGCTGTCCAACTGCAAGCAGCCGGCTTTCCAGAGCTGCTCCTGTCTTCACTGCGTCCTCCACCCTGTGACTGGTGCTGACGCGGAGACAGTTAAATGTCTTGTTTACCTTTTCCCGGGAGATCTGCACCGCTGGCTGCACCTGGTGTCAGATCCTGCAGATCGGTCGAAGACCACCCTGATCCACTACCCTGCCTTATCCTGCACGCTCTGTGGCGGGCAACACTATGATAAGTATCATAGTGTTTTCGTCGTAGAACATCAGGGTAATGTTGGGAAGTGGAGCCTTGACAGTTGGGAAAGCGCATCGGCTGAACGGTAAAAGCTTTAAGCGCATGCATCAGAGTCTCCGCCTCACCTTACTTTTTTCAGTTACTAACTCTCCGCTTGGCTCTCGCAGCATCGTCTCTGAAAGCCACCCCGCTAGTCCTCCCCCTCCTGAAGGACCCGGCTCTGGCACTCATCTCGACCGGGAGCAGCAGGGAAGAGTGGTTATGCACGCAGGCCGGCTGCAACAAAGCTCACGGGAAGTGCTTCATGTCGGCGAAGGACCATGTCACCTCAGCGGCCCACCTTATCAACCTGGAGAAGATTGGAACCGCTACCAAGGCATCCCTCGAAAACATCGGGCTTGCTGCCATCAAGAGGCAGTATGGGATATGAACAGGAGGCTTCTCACGGTGGCTCGCGTGGTTCAGTCGCCTTACTCAGCCTGTGGATGCATAAGGGCTGCCAGACAGTGGCAAAATTATTAGCAAGCCAAACATCATCACCTGTGCGAGCCTCAATGTCAACGGCTTAGGAGGTGGAGGGAAACAAGAGAGCGTTATCAAGTGGTTAAAAGATGCAGCAGACATAGCAGTTTTAACAGACAGTAGATTAGCGGAATCCCACCCTTACTGGTCTTCGCCTAGCTTCGCCACAGTAGCAGCTGCCTCCCCTAGAGCGAAGGCTGGCGGAGTCGCAGTCATTAGCAGAAACCCATCCTTAGGATTCTCCAACACCGTTTCTCATCCTTCATGCAGAATCATACGCACCGACGTAGATGGTCCCGGCTTACATTTTACACTGATAGCAGTCTATTTTCCAGCGAGCCCTGCAGTTAGAACGCCTTTTATCTTTAACGCTCTTGGTCCAGTGATAGATCAGCTACCACCGAGTTCCAACCTGCTCATCATTGGAGACTTGAACATAATAGAGGACCCTGCCTTGGACAAAACATCAGGGAAAGGCTCGTCATCCGAAAACAACAAACTCATTAACCGCTGCAACGCCTTCCAACTGTCAGACGCTTACCACACGCTTTATCCTAGAGCCCGAGAGTATACATTCTATTCCACAGCTAAGAGAGAAAGCTCCCAAATAGATAGAGCCTTAGTGTCCATGTCCCTCTTACCGTTTTTAGTTGACGCCTCGCATGTCTCCCCAAAAGAGAGAATCTCATACCACGGCTTTGCGATCCAGGTTACGCTCAAGGTAGACGACAGAGCCCGCCTCGGTCCCAGTATCTGGAGGTTGGATGCATCACTCTCGAACAGGCCGGGGGTCCGACATATCATTGAGGAAACATCGGGGAAAATGTCAGTAACGGACGGACGGAGCTACGAGCTCCTAATCTCCAGACTCAACGCCAGGCTTAGACGTTACACGAAGGAGGATCACAAGAGGGTGAGGGCGACTTTCACGCACCTGGTCTCGGCTGTGGCAGCGTTGAGGCGGGAGGCCATGCAAAACCCAAAATGTGACTGGAGAAGGGAGCTCTTGGAAGGAAAGGAGGTCATGCTGAAGGAATACATTGCATGGAGACAAGATCGCCTTCATCTGATGGCGGGCCTGGATGTGGAGCTCACCGGTGAGATCTCGACGAAGCAGTTATCCGCGCAGGTTAAGGCGCGGAAAAGCCAAACGCGTATCGCGGAAGTCAAAGTGGCAGGGGGAATGGTGTCAGGCTCGAAGCAGGTGCTTGCAGCCGCTTCGGACTACTTCAAAGGAATTTTCGGAAGAGACAGGCGGTCCGATTGCAGGGAGTGGGTTCTGGATCCGGATAGACGACTGCGAGCCTGTGACACAAGGGAGCTAGAAGCAGATTGGACAGAGGGGGATGTGAGAGCAGCCTTCGCAGCTTTGGCAAAAAACAAGTCGTCGGGGAACGACGGTTTGCCGAAGGAATTTTTCGAGGCCAACTGGGACCTTCTGGGAGGAAGTTTCATGGCCCTCGTAAAAAACTTCACGACATCCGCTGCACTTCCGGGGGAAGTCAAAGAGGCAGTGACAATCCTCCTGCATAAGAAAGGGGAGAGGGAGCAGTTAAACAACTACCGGCCGATCACCCTGCTTAGTTTCACGTACAAGATTCTGGAAAAAGGTGGTGGCAGATCGATTGAAAAAGGTGCTTCACCGGGTGATATCGCCAGAGCAGTACGGCTTCATTCCAGGACGGAGACTTACGAATGCCGTTGCATTGGTAGCTGACATCATCGATGCGGCAAAAATCGGAAATGAGGATTGGTTTCTGTTACTCGTTGACTTTCAAAAGGCCTTCGACTCGGTGTCGAGGGGCTTCATCTTCCATGTATTGGAACGCATGGGTTTTCCGTACCGTTTCATCTCGTGGGTGAAGGGCCTGCACTCCCACACAACGACAAGGATGCTGGTTAATGGCTGGTTGGGCAACGGCATAGAGGTGGTGTCTGAGGTACGGCAAGGCTGCCCGTTGGCGCCGTACCTTTTTCTGTGTGCGGTGGAGCCGCTAGTGCAAGAAGTGGAGAGAAGGCAGCTGGGCTTAGACATTGCGGGGCAGCGCCTGGCGTATCTTGGATACGCAGATGACACCACATTGGCTCTGCAGGGTAGGCAGCAGATCGGGGAGGCGGAGGCAGTGCTGGATGAGTTCGAGAAGCAATCGGGTCTGGCAACGAACAAGGACAAGACGGTTGTCTTACCGCTGGGGTTGAATCTCGGTAGCACAGATGGAGGAGTCTTCAAATGGGCGCTACCAAATGAAGCTGAAAGGCTGCTGGGAGTTTGGGTCACGCCCGATGGCAGCGGCTTGCCAACCTGGGAGAAAGCGCTGGAGGAAATCACAAAACGGCTGACAAAGTGGAGGCAAAAGTTTCTCACGGAAAAGGCAAGAGGAGTGGTTGCGAACTGCCATATTCAGCCGGTGATGACCTTCCAAGCACAAGTATACCCGCCACCTGCAAAAGTATGGAAGGAGCTGGAGAAATTGATACATAATTTTGTGTTGGGCAATAAGGCAACACCGACCAAGGTTTTCCTGCTCTGGAGCAAAGAATTACTCTATACTCCAAGACAGGACTGAGGGTTAGGGGTGAACGACCCGGGCGTCACACTCGCGTGTCTGGTAGCAAGGCGAGTCGGTTTAATGATGATGGAGGTGGACCAATTAAAGCGGGAGCTGATGATAAAGGCGGCAGATCTGCCACTGGGCTTCGACACCTTCACATTGCACGACCGACTCTTGCGGCACTGGGAGGGGAGAAGCCAGCGCTAGAAACGGACTTGCGAAAACGCCCCTCAGCATACGTACGGTTGGAAAGTCTCGAGAGGAGATCGGGAGGGAGCGTTTGGTTTTTAACCGAGCGATCATGATGGGAGTCACCACGCCGGTAGGAGGACACAAACATGCGGAGGGATTATGGGACTGGGTGTTGGGTGACCTGGTGGAGCAGCGGCAAGACGGAAGTTGTGGGCTGAAAACCATGCGGGAGTTAACGGAGCAGCTTGGGGGGAAGGGCCCTGCTAGACTAGCGCTGAAGGCTTTTGCAGCAGCTCCAGAGAAATGGAGAGAGGTCCTGCTGACCCCTTCCACACGCTCGGCAGGCTGTGTTGTGAGGGGAGGAGAAGCCTTTCGCGCATTCCGATACTGAAGACTGGGGGGGTGATTCCACTGAGGGAGATGCGGGAGCACTGGAAGAGGAGGTACACGCAGTCGCATCAGATGCTGCGCTGGGCTAGACGGTGGAATGGTTCGATCAACTGGAGGATCCCAGGTCACCCCCAGCAGGTCAAGAGATGTCCTCACGAGGGTTTATAACTTCAATCTCCAGGTGGGGGAGCGACTTGCTTTCCTAAGTGACAAGCCGCTCTGCCCACATTGCAATGACGAGGAGACGTTGGAGCATTGTCTTTTCGCCTGCCCGCGAATTCAGACGGTGCCGACTGCGCTGAAGAGAAGTCTCCACATGCTGAACCCATCACGTGCCACAGCCTCATTGGAGGACCTCCTTTTCTGAAAGGCGGGGTCACGTACAGCTTTCCCGGAAGCAACTCTTATCGCAATCACTTAACATCAGGTCTGGTTGAAGCGATGCGAAGCTGTCTTCAGGGGACGCAGATTCATAGCGCGTCGTGTACTGAGACGGATTCTGCCAGCATGCACGGGTATATATGAAGGCACGCTCGGCCGCGTGGCAGAAAAAAAGGAGGACGATGCATGAGGACAGCTTCCATAGTGGAATTTTTTTTTTAACAACGCTTGCTAAGTAGGATTCGGCTCGCAAATGACAGGAAGTGGACATGGACCAGAGGTTTTGAGTCCATCTGGACCAATCCCCGAACGGTGTATAACCCACCTTAGAATCTCCGCTGGAGCAGACAGCCTCTGCTCACTCACGCACGGTTACGACCGCTATTGTCAGTGTACATTTGTGTTTGCGGTGTATACTTTCAATTAAAAACAAAAAAACAAAAACAAAAAATGTCTGCTATTGTCATTCATTTGGTATTGTTACGAGTGCAATTGAGTGAGCGAGCGAGGATTGCACTATCGAAGCAAGAATACAATGAGCGAAGGATTGAGCAAAGAATATATAGCGAAGCTACAGTGGTAACGGTAACGTGTGGAAAAATGGGGTGCGCGACGGGCCTAGTGCCGAGGTTGGGAATTGTCGAGGAGAAGGTCTGGAGCGCGGGTTACCAACCGAGCCGTGAGGTTGGGTCGCGTCGTGAACAGTGGCGGGAATCGTGGCGAGGCGAATGTCGCGAGTGGTAACGGATTATTGTTGGGTGCTGTTGGCGGGAAACTGTGGTGTACACGCTGAGCAGGGACGCGAAGTAAGGAAAAGGAATTTTCCTTACACTACACCCCCCCCCCCCCTAAGAAGGCCCTTCTTACGAAAGCGCGTGTCATCCCGGAAATTTCGGTTGCGCAGATACTCGGTGAGGACGGGGTGGTTTTCAATTCTGTCCAGGGGAACCCAATTGTCTTCAGTGGGCATGCGGTCTTTCCAGCGGATCAGAAATTCGACCCTTCGAGCTCCCCGTGGGTCACGAACTCGGTGGCTCAGAATCTTTTCGGGTGTGATGATTGGTTCTGTCGGCGGCCGTGTCATGGTGGCTGGCGGTTGCGGGGCAGTTGGCTGGTGGATGGTATGTAAGGGCGAAGCAGGCTGACGTGGAAGGACAGGCTGACGTACCAGTCAGCAGGGAGGAGGAGGTGGGCGGTGACGGGTGTGATCATGTGACTGATGCGAAGTGGCCCGCAATATCGGGGGCGGAGTTTCGGGGTTATGGGTGTCAGAGGTCCACTGGTGATCCCCGATATTTCCTAGGGAAGGGTTACAGGCTCGTTGTCCTTGGGGGTTATGGGCGCACTGACCCGCTACTTAACAAGCCCTTTTATCCCAATGGTCAAGTGGTTGGGATTCTGTCAATGGGCAGGCGGAGTTTCTGGGTGTCGAGTAAAACTAGGTCGTCGGGCTGGTAAGTGACAGGTCTGCGGTGGCGGTCGGCGTTGCGCTTAGCGATGACGTTGGCTTTTTTAATTGCCTCGGCTGCCCGGGTCCGTGCTGCTTGTAAGATTTCTGCGAACTGTTACGCACGTGGTACTGGGTTGTCGGGATTCGTGGTCATGGGTGTCAAACTTATACATGCTATAGTCTGTTTAGGCTGTAGTGGGGTAGTCCTTATAGGGTACAACACTTTTAGGTTTCCTACTTGTACCCAACTGCTTCCTAGTTCATTCATTCCTCTCATTATTCTTACATGGTATAGAGCAGGTTCCCTAGTGGGACTATTTTTTTTTAGGGCCCACCACTACGAATTTTTTTTCCTTACGTGCCCGAAGCTCGCTTCGCGTTTGTCCTAACTGCGCCCCGTGCGCCTGCCCTTCGAGGCCCTTCGCGGCCCGTCGCGGCCCTTTCGCGGCCCTCAGCGGCCCCTCTTACGGCCCTTCGCGGCCCCTTCGCGGCCCTTCGCGGCCCCTTTCACGGCCCTTCGCGGCCCCTTTTGCGGCCCTTCGTGGCCCCTCGCGGCCCTTCGCGGCCCCATGTGCGGCCCTTCGAGGCCCCTTCGCGGCCCTTCGCGGCCCTTCACAGCCCTGCGCGGCCCTTCGCGGCCCTCTCCAAGGCCCTTCGCGGCCCCTTAGCGGCCCTTCGCGGCCCCTTACGCGGCTCTTCGCGGCCCCCTTCCGGCCCCTGCTGGCGCGCCCCTGCCGGCCCCTGCTGACCCGCCTCTGACGCGCCCCTACTAGCGCGCCTCTGCCGGCCCCTGCTGACGCGCCCCTGCTGGCGCGCCCCTGCCGGCCCCTGCTCACGAGCCCCTGCCGGCACCTGCTGGCGCGGCCCCCTGCTGACGCGCCTCTGCCGGCCCCTGCTGACGCGCCCCTACTGGCGCGCCCCTGCCGGCCCCTGCTGACGCGCCTCTGCTGGCCCCTGCTGACGCGCCCCTACTGGCGCGCCCCTACCGGCCCCTACTGACGAGCCCCTGCCGACCCCTACTGGCGCGGCCCCTGCAGTCACGGCCCGCCCCTGCACCCGTCTCTGGTAAGCCGAGCCGCGCAGCCCAGCAGAGCCGCGCCGCCCAGCCGAGCCGCGCCGCCCAGCCGAGCCGCGCCGCCCAGCCGAGCCGCGCCGCTCAGCCGAGCCGCGCCGCCCCCACCGAGCCGCACTGCCCTACCGAGCAGCACTGCTGCTACTGCTTCTACTATTGCTACTACTGCTACTGCTGCTACTGCTGCTACTGCTGCTACTGCTGCTACTCTTGCTACTGCTCCTACTGCTGCTATGGCTAGTCCTACCGTTCTCACCTTTGATGCTGAGGGACGTGCAGTTGACTTTGACGTGTGGGTTGACGACCTACAGCTCTTTCTTCAGTGTGATTCTAGGGATGGGGTATCCCTTTTCGATCACACGTCCGGTGTTTCCACTGCTCCTGCTGCCACTGCTGACAGTACTGTTCGCTCGCAGTGGACCACTCGTGACGCTGTTGCTCGTCTTGCTGTTCGTAGTCATCTGCCGCCTGCTGAGCGCGCACACTTTGGCCAGTACAAGACTGCTCAGTCTTTGTACGACGCTGTAGTTGCACGCTACTCCTCCCCTGCCACTGCTGCCCTCAGCCGCCTCATGCTGCCGTACCTTTTCCCTGACCTTGCCGCCTTTGCCACAGTTGCTGACCTAGTTGCTCACCTTCGCACTAGTGACGCCCGCTACCGCGCTGCCCTTCCCACTGAGTTCTGTGCCAAGAACCCCCCCCCCATGTACATCACCCTTTACTACCTAGTCACCCGCCTCCCTGACTCCCTCTCTTCAGTCAGGGACCACTTTCTCTCCCTTTGCCCCACCGAGCTGACTGTCGACCTGCTAGAGGAGCGTCTTGCTGCAGCTGAGAAGAGTATCTTAGCTGTAGGTGCTTCTCGCGGCGATCGTCGCACCCCCTTCTTTGAGGGGTGTTCCCCTGTCCCCCTTCTCCCCTCTGTTGCTTCTGCTGCTGCTGTCGACCTCGTTGGCACTGAGGAGGTCGGAGCTGCGTCTGCCCCTAGTGGGAGACGCCGCAACAGCAAGGGCAAGGGGAGCAAGGGTGGTGGAGGGGGCGGCGGGGGAAGCAGTGGAGGAGGTGGAGGCGGCGGAGGAGGTGGCGGTGGAGGTGGGGGTGGTACCGGGAGTGGGGGCGTCAGTGGCGGCGGTGGAGGTCGTGGCGGCGGTGGCGGAGGTGGTGGAGGCAGCGGCAGCGGTGATGGAGGTGGAGGCGGCGGTGGTGCTGGTCGAGGTACAGCCGCGCAGCGTGGAGGCTTTGGTGGCAGCCAGCGCCAGCAGCAGCTGCGCACCCGTGAGACCCCGTCGGTTCAGCAGCTTCGTGAGTGGTACGCTGGGCGTGGGAGGTCTGGGAGTGCAGGTCCCTGCACTTATGTTCTTCGCACCGGCACTCGTAGTGGGGAGGTGTGTGGGCTCCCACACACCACGCAGCGCTGCTTCGGTCGCTTGACTGACGCTTGGCGTACCCATTTTCCTGACGCCGTTGAGCTCCCTCGCTGGCATGATCTGCTTCTGCAGAATGTGCCTATCTTTGATCTAGATTTTGATGCTATCCTTGCTGCCATATATGCTCTTGCTGATAGTGCTGAGGGTGACTGTTACCTGTGTGTCCTGCCCGACCCGGGCATTGCGGCTGCTGCTCTAGGTGCTAGTGCGGCTGCTGCTCTAGGTGCTAGTGCGTCTGCTGCTCCAGGTACTTGTGCGTCTGCTGGTCCAGGTGCAGGTGCGTCTACTCTCTCTGGTACTGCACCTACTGAGTCCTTGCACAATTTCACACTTGACTCTGGTGCTTCGCGCTCGTTCTTTCGAGACAGCACCACGCTCACGCCGCTCAGTCGGCCTGTTGCGGTCTCCCTTGCTGACCCCTCACGGGGCCCAGTCCTTGCACACTCCTCCACGGTTCTACCGTGTCCTGCGGCCCCGTCGGGCTTGCTGTCGGGACTCCACCTCCCCTCGTTCTCTACGAACTTGGTGAGTGGAGCTGACCTCCAGGACGCGTGGGTTGACCAGTTCACCCCTGGAGGTCAGCGTGTGACCCACTGCACTTGCTCTCGGACGGGCCGCCACCTGGCCACGTTCACCCGTCGGCCAGGGTCGAGTCTGTACACACTGACTACTGCGCCTCCTCCGGTCTCTGCGTCTGGTCAGGTAGCTGCGTCTAGTCAGGTGTTTGCTGCCGCGTCCAGGTCTAGTCCTGCGTCCGCCCCCTGCTCGTGTCGTCCTCTGTCACACAAGATTCTCCTTTGGCACCACTGCCTTGGTCACCCCTCCGTGCCTCGTCTTCGAGGTATGGCCTCCCGTGCCCTTGTCTCTGGTCTCCCCAGGTCCCTCCCTCCCCTTCCTCCGGGGCCTGCCCCCACCTGTGTTCCTTGTGTCGAGGGCCGGCAGCGCGCCGCTCCTCACTCCTCCTCGTTCCCTCCGACAGAGGCTCCTCTGCAGACTCTTCACATGGACGTGTGGGGCCCAGCCCGCGTCCGTGGACAGGGTCACGAGCGTTACTTCCTGCTGGTCGTTGACGACTACTCGCGTTACACCACTGTCTTCCCCTTGCGCAGCAAGGGTGAGGTCACTGAGGTGTTGATCGACTGGATCTGCGGTGCTCGTCGCCAGCTCAGTGAGAGTTTCGGCTCAGACCTTCCTGTTCTGCGTCTGCACTCAGACAGAGGTGGGGAGTTTTCCTCCGACCTCCTGAGAGCCTTCTGTCGTTCGGAGGGCATCCGCCAGATGTTCACGCTTCCGGCCTCCCCGCAGCAAAATGGGATTGCTGAGCGCCGCATTGGCATGGTCATGGACGTCGCTCGTACGTCCATGATCCATGCGGCTGCTCCCCATTTTCTGTGGTCGTTCGCGGTTCAGTACGCTGCGCATCAGATCAACCTTCAGCCTCGTGTCTCCTTGCCGGAGACCACACCTACTCTGCGGTGGACGGGGAAGGTTGGCGATGCGTCCGCGTTCCATGTCTGGGGATCTCGAGCTTTTGTCCGCGATACTACAGCAGACAAGCTGTCCTCCCGTGCCGTTCCCTGTGTCTTCCTTGGCTTCCCTCCTGACGCACCCGGGTGGCAGTTCTACCACCCCAGCTCGCGTCGTGTTCTGTCCTCTCAGGACGTCACGTTTGACGAGTCGGTGTCATACTACCGTCTCTTTCCCTACCGCACTGCCTCTCTCCCTCCCCCGCCGCTCTTCCTCGCACCAGGTACTCCCCCAGTAGACCCCCTCCCCCCCTAGGGTCCTGCCCCCTCAGGTGTGTCCCAGGTAGACCCTGCCGAGCCGGTCGAGGTAGCTGTCGACTCAGGTGCTACTAGGGGTGCTGAGCCTGTGGGTGCGGGGACTGGGGGTGCGGGGCCTGGGGGTGCTGAGTCTGGGGGTGCTGAGTCTGGGGGTGCTGAGCTCGGGAGTGTGGAGCCTGAGGGTACTGTGTCTGGGGGTGCTGAGCCTGCACGTGCTGCGTCTGGAGGTGCTCTAGGTGACCCGTTGTGGCGGGAGCCTCTCTCTCCTCAGCAGCTTCGTGAGTGGTACTCTCGGCGCTGTCGAGGTGCTGCTAGTGCTGGTGCTGCTGGAGCTGCTGGAGGTGCTGCTGGTGCTGCTGGAGGTGCTGCTGGTGCTGGCGCTGCTGGAGGTGCTGCTGGTGCTGGAGCTGCTCGAGGTGCTGCTGGTGCTGGAGCTGCTCGAGGTGCTGCTGGTGCTGGAGCTGCTGGAGGTGCTGCTGGTGCTGGAGCTACTAGAGGTACTGCTGGTGCTGGAGCTGCTGGAGGTGCTGCTGGTGCTGGAGCTGCTGGAGGTGCTGCTGGTGCTGGAGCTGCTGGAGGTGCTGCTGGTGCTGGAGCTACTGGAGGTGCTGCAGGTGCTGGAGCTACTGGAGGTGCTGCTGGTGCTGGAGCTGCTGGAGGTGCTACTGGTGCTGGAGCTGCTGGAGGTGCTCCTAGTGCTGGAGCTGCTGGAGGTGCTGCTGGTGCTGGAGCTACTGGAGGTGCTGCTGGTGCTGGAGCTGCTGGAGGTGCTGCTCGTGCTGGAGCTGCTGGAGGTGCTGCTGGGACTGGAGACCCTGGTCCTGAGGGTACCGGTTCTGTCTCTTCTGTTTCTGGAGGCGCTGCGCGGCCGCGGCCGTACTACGTTCCGCTTCTTCAGCAGGTTCTTGGCTCCCCGCCTTCTCCTGGTCCTCCTCCTTTCCTGCGTCCACCGCCTATCCAGTCCCCGTTGCAGTTCCAGCCGGCCTCTCCACTGCCTAGTCCTTCTCCTTACTCTGGACCGACTAGAGGTCTTACAGAGCGTTGTGAGCCTGAGTCTCGTCCTTTGTCGCCTGAGTCTCGTTCTGCGTCGCATGTGCGACCTGTTCGCACTAGTCGTGTTTCGCGTCCGCGTCCTCCTCCTGTCCCTGGCACTCACTCTATGACTCTGCGTCCTTCTACTGCTCCGCAGCGTGTCCCTTTGCCGTCTCCTCCTGCGTCCTCTCTTCCTGCCTGTCCGGACCCTGCTTCTGACTCCCTACGTGCTGCCAGTCCAGCTGTCACGCGTTTTCTGGCCACTGCTGTCACTGACCCTTTGTTTGAGTCCTCTACTGGGCAACAGCGACGCCGGACGTGTGGTCAAACAGTGAGACTCCGTCCTTAGAGTCACACTGCAGAAAAAGGTGAAGATCATCGACCCAGACCTCAAAATCGACCGCTCGACCCTCAGCATCGAAGGTAAGGACATTAGGGCTAGCCATGACAGCAGGAGCAGCAGCAGTAGCCTAGCAGCAGCAATAGTAGCAGGAGCAGCGCGACTTGGCAGGGCGGCGCGGCTCGCAAGGGCGGCGCGGGTGCGGCGGTGCGCTTACCAGGGTAGGGCCGCCAACGGCGACAGTAGGCAGGGCCGCGACTGCGGCTGTAGGAAGGGCCGCAGCAGCTGCAGGCAGGGCCACAACAGCGGCCAAGCAAGGCCGCGACAGCTTCAGGCGGGGCCGCGACAGCAGGGCGACAGGGCCGCGATGGCTCCAGGCAGGGCCACTACGGCAGGGAGGCAGGGCCGCGACGGCAGGATGGCAGGGCCGCGGCGGCAAAGCAGGGCCGCGACGGCGGAAGTCAGGGCCGCGACTGGAGGGCGGCGGAGCCGCGTTAGCAGGGCGGCAGGGCCGTGACGGGATCAGGCAGGGCCGCGACGGCAGGGGCCTCAATGGCAGGGGCCGCGACGGCAAGGGGCCACGACGGTAGGGGGGTGGGCGCGACGGCAGGGGCCGCGACGGCAGGGGCCGCGACGGCAGGGGCCGCGACTGCCGTGGCCGCGACGGCAGAGGCCGCGACGGCAGGGGCCGCGACGGTAGGGGCCGCGACGGCAGGGGGGGCGCGACGGCAGGGGCCGCGACGGCAGGGGCCGTGACTGCAGGGCAGGCGCACGGGGCGCAGGTAAGGCAAGCGCGAGGCGCGCGACAGGGCAAGGAGCGCGCTTCGGGCAGGGCAGAAAAAAAAATATTATGTAGTGGGCCCTAAAAAAAACCGGTCCCACTAGGGAACCCGCTCTATACCATGTGAAAGATGTACGAGGATAAAATGGTGTGGACTAGAAAGGAGATGGGTACAAGTATGAAAACCTAGAAAAGCTGTACCCCATAATGTCTACCCCACTACAGCCTACACAGGCTATATCATATCTGTTTGACACCCCTCACCAGCGAAACGGCGTAGCGAATCTTCGTTGCGTCCGACTCGACGTAATTTGCATCGAAATAAACTTTCATCGTGAAGACCCACGATTGAACCGTCAGACCTCCACGTTGGCTTGGATCGAAACAGGGCGGGCGCTGTAGCTTGAGTGGCATTGGTGCCATGATGTCGTGGTTGCCGCTTGTTGCTGCAAACTCCGCGTGCCGACGGGCTTCGCGAGGCTCACGTGGGCTTGGTGCGGCCCTATTTCTCTCCATGCCTAGCATTGAGTGAGTGGCGCCATCGCTGGCCACGCCTGAGCGTTGTCCCACGCTGTCGTTTTGTGTCAGTGTGCCTGATGAGACGATGATCGGCTCCTCTGATTGTGCAGGTGCATTTGTTTATGCTGGTCCATTCACCGTTGATTGCTGGCGAGTGGAGTCGCGTTCCGCCGTGAGTGTAGCGATTTCTGTTGGGCTGAGAGAAACCCTTAGGATCTTTGCAGGACTAAATTCTGAGTAGGACAATTTAATAGCGGAAGCGTTTAATGAGAACTTTGTGAACCACCTTGCGCTAGTATGTGAGGGCAAAGTAGATTGATTAAAACAAAGGGATACAAGCTTTTATAAGAGTACAAGGAATATGAAGAGATACAGTTAATAACTGTTTTGCTGTTGCTGTTGCGGTTCGATACAGTGACGACTCGGGCAACTGCTCTGTAGCGAGTCAGTTGTTTGTCCTTGCTGTCGCGCTGTATTTGTCAGGTCAAAAGTCGCTGACCTTTGACTTTCGCATAACCTCCAGCAGTTGTTCAACCTCCGAGGGTTGACCCGCTAATGCTTCGATATGTTTTGCTTCGCTTCTGACTTGGTGTTTCGACACGACAGAAGCGCTAAATCAATTGTTTCCAACACTCCCCTTCGCTTCTGGAGTGTCGCTGCTGGTGACGTGGCTTTGTCCAGTCAGCAGCATGCAGTACTCAAACTTCTGCTTCCCGAGCTTCTTGGTCAAGTAATCAGCTGCCATCTCGAACGTGGGACAGTAAGACAGCTCAAGTCTCCCCTTCTCGATCTCGTCCTTTACGAAGAAATATCGCAGGGCGATATGCTTCGTCCTGTTCGCGAATCCGTTTTTGTTGGCTATGCGAATTGCCGACTGGTTGTCGCAGAACAAGGAGAAGCTGGGTAACTGAGCCAGCTTTGCCTCCTCCAGAAGTTCGCGAAGGTACAGTCCTTCCTTGGTGGCTGAGCAGAGTGCGATATATTTAGCTTCAGCTTCAGCTGGAGGCCACTCTGTGTGTAGCGGGGGAGAGTTGTGTCCGCGGGATAAGCTGCTTCGTCACCTGCTTCTGGGTCAGGTATGAAGTTGGGCCCTATGCGTTCTGCTTCGTTGGTGTTGACTTCTGCAGGTGTAACGTAACCGTTGTCGGCGAAGTGGTAAAATACGTCGGCGTTGGCGCTTTCGCGAGGATTTTTGTCATCCATTGGGACGTCGACGGAGCAGTAAGGGAGAGGTCCGGCTTCCTCCGAGGCTTCATCTACGTTCTGCTCGTCCCAGTCAGCTTCGTCTGCTACCGAGGCGAAGTGTCGGTCACCACGGAAGCCACCTGTGGGGTCCCGATCTTCTTCCAGGTTGGCAAGATACGTCGGAAGGGTGAGTCGTTCGTAGAAAATGACATCACGTGCTGCTACTGTTGCTTTGGAGTGGACGTCGAAAATCTTCCACGTGTTGTAATTTCTTTCGATGCCCAGGTGTAGTCCCCACTGTGCGCGTTGGGAAGATCGGCCGGCTCGTGCAGATGGGGGTCGGTACTGTACCATGCAGCCGAAAACTCTTAACATTTTTGTGCTGCCCTGTTTTCCTGTCCACAGCAGATGCGGTGATGCGGTGTTCGGGAGCGATGATGACGAGAGCAAGTTGTGCAGCATGACAGCGTGATCCATTGCTTCGGGCCACTGGTGGTTGGGCAGTCGCATGCCCCGTAGCAGCTTGCGCATGGTGTTCTGGAGAGTCCTGTTCATTCTTTCTGCTACGCCTTGTTGCTGGTGAGCGTAGGGAAGAGAGATGAGCCTCTTGATTCCTCTTTCTGCCAAGTACTGCTTGAACCTCTGTGAGGTGTATTCTCCTCCTCCGTCTGACTGGAAGCTTTTTAGTTTCACGCCTGATTCTCGTTCTGCTACTGGGAGCCAAGCGATGAAGGCCTCGAAAGCTATGTCCTTGCTCGGAAGGTTAAGGTGCCAAACGTAACGCGTTGCGGCATCGATGAACGTGATGGTGTAGCTGTATGCTCCTTGTCCAGGTTCGCGATTGTACAAGATATCGCTGTACACTTTCTCAAGTGGTGCGTAAGCTGGTGCGCTGGGGTTGTGGTGAGAAGCGAATGGCCGATGTGGTAAGTCAGCTTCGGGGCAGGTAAAGCACGTTCCACGAGCTCGTCGAAGTTTGCTTCCATCGGTTAGGAGCAGTGAATCTTTGTCGAGTACTCCTGCTCTAATTGTGTTGTTTAACACCGTGTTGCTTGGATGTCCCATTCGTGCGTGCCAGATGTCTTCGCTAGCTCGATGTCCGGGTGAGCGACGGTACAAGTCGGATTTGGAGTAGAAGCTTGCGGTGAAGTTTGCGCTTCGATGTACTTCTCGTGGTGTTGGGTTAAGCTGCTGCGCAGGAGTCGGTGGAGTGTCGTTGATTGGAGCCGATGCAGTTGAAGGACCAGCGATTGGTGTCGATGTTGCCGCTGCTGCTGCCGTTGTTTCTGCTGCTGCCGATGTTGTCTCTGCTGCTGCCGATGTTGTCTCTGCTGCTGCCGATGTTGTCTCTGCTGCTGCCGATGTTGTCTCTGCTGCTGCCGATGTTGGTTCTGCTGCTGCTGAGTGTTGAATTGTTGCTAATGCTCTTGTTCGTTCTGCCTCAGGGATGGTGTGCGAGTACCAGAAGCCTTCTGGACTGAATTTGGGGTCGAGATCCGGTGGATGTGTCCAGGAGGTGAAAGTGACAATCCCGTCGCTGTCAGCGGTGCCAAGATCTGGGACGAAGTCGAGGACGAAGACGTTGTTTTTTAGGACCGCCTTCCCGATGTAGAGACCGCCCTTCCCGTGGTATAACTTGAACTCCTGAGTGGTGCTATCTGCTTTGAGGTGTATGCCCTTCGCCATCAGTTGACTGACGCTCAGTAGGTTGTAACCGAGCCCTTCTGCTATTAAAACCTTCGACATCTGCAGTATAACGTTTGTCTCTCGTGACTGAAGTTGCACTATGCCTTGTCGTCGTGTGCGCAGGTTCTGATTGTTGGTGACGGTGATGACGACCTCGCGTTGAAGTTCGTGTTCACTTTGAACAAAGCGTCCTGAAGAGCACATGTGTTGTCCGCAGCAACTGTCCAAGAACCAGGTATCCTTCCCAGACGGTTCGCTTTGGGCGATGGCTGCGTACGTTGGGTTCGGTTGCAGCGATTCTCGACGTGGAGTCCTTTCGTCGAGTTGTTCTTCTGGTGAGTAGTGCGGCGGCGATTCAGTGATGCAGGAGTCGGTCAATCTTGCCATGCAGCTGACGATGTCCCTTGTTCCTTGTGCAGGTTGTCTCGTCGACGTTGTTGACGTTTGAACTTGAGTGGTGGAATTTGCTTGCGTTGAGGCTACTTGACTGCTTGAAGGTCGAAGCTGCCGCTGCGTTGGTACTGACTGTTGTCGGTTAGGGCAGTGTGTGCGAGGATGACCTGACGTCTTGCAGAGATGACAAAACGGAGGTACGGGTTGTTGACCTTGGTACTTGTTTTGCCGATGGTTGTTGCTGTTGTAGCGCCGTTGAGTGTGGAAAGCGAACTCAGACACTGACGTCTTCCTCTTGTGTTTTTCTTCTTGTAGGTCCATGTCTTGCTGTTCGGCGTGAATTTCAGCGCACAATGGTGCTTCGGAGATCTTCCCGTGAGCTCGGAGTATGGCGCGAGTGGAGCGCCAATGAGGACCAAGACCGCCAATGACGACTGTGACGAAGGCGTCTTCTGATATCGACCCTCCGCATCGAAGGAGTTTGTCGCGCAATTCGCGACAGCGGCTGATATACGCCATCCCTTTTTCGCCCGGTTTCATTTCCACTGTTGTCAATTGTGCCATTAACCGACTCTGATTGACGCTGTCTGTTGCCTGATACAGGTTCTTCATGTGGTTGTACGCGAGCTCGGCGGCGTTTCCGTATCCTCGGTAAGACCGAATGTTCTGCTGCTGGTTCGGTGTGACGTTGCGCAGTAGGATTGTATACGCCATCATAGATTGATACGTATACTGCTGTTTGTCGTATTGCGTGCCGTTTGTTGGATATGGCAGGGACCCATCGAAGAAGCCAAGAATCTGTGCGCCTTCCATCATCAGTTTGAATTCGAATGACCAGGTAAAGAAGTCCTTTTTTTCGAATGGTTTTGACGTCTGCAGTTTTAAAACGTGCGCAAACTGCGACTGAACTTGAAGTGCATCTAGTGTCTTCTCTTGCTCAGGTGAAGGCTGCTGGCGCGGCATGAAGCTGACGGAGCCGCGCTGAGGTTCGTACGGGGCGAAGGTAGGTTGTTGCTGATTTCCTCGTGCGTAGGATGAACCGTCGAGGCTCATCGGTGTTGCGTTGTTGTTGTTGCTGTTGTTTGACTGTGCAGGTGCCCCTTGCTGGTGTTGTTCGTAGAAGGACATGAAGGAGAAAAATTTCTCCATCATGTCTGGGTCGAAGGCCGCGGCTTGATTTGCGGGAGTTTCTGTAGACGTTGCCCTTGGTCTTGTTGTCGTACCCTCCTCTGTCTGTAGGCCAGAGGCAGGAGGTGGAGTAGGAGTGGTACCGGGAGAGCCGTTAGAGGAGCTTCTCTCCTTCTGCGTTGCCATGCCTTGTGATGTTGTGGGTGTCTTGATTGTAGTTGAATTTGTCCTGATAGCTCTCATACCATGTTGGGCTGAGAAAAAACCTTAGGATCTTTGCAGGACTTTGTGAGTCGGACAATTTAATAGCGGAAGCGTTTAATGAGAACTTTGTGAACCACCTTGCGCTAGTATGTGAGGGCAAAGTAGATTGATTAAAACAAAGGGATACAAGCTTTTGTAAGAGTACAAGGAATATGAAGAGATACAGTTAATAACTGTTTTGCTGTTGCTGTTGCGGTTCGATACAGTGACGACTCGGGCAACTGCTCAGTAGCGAGTCAGTTGTTTGTCCTTGCTGTCGCGCTGTATTTGTCAGGTCAAAAGTCGCTGACCTTTGACTTTCGCATAACCTCCAGCAGTTGTTCAACCTCCGAGGGTTGACCCGCTAATGCTTCGATATGTTTTGCTTCGCTTCTGACTTGGTGTTTCGACATGACAGAAGCGCTTGTTTCCAACAATTTCGAGGGCCGAATCTTCGAGTTGGGGCACGAGACGGTCGAGCTGCTCTAGCGTCAGTGTCGCGAGATTAATTTCAGCCATGGCGGGGGTGTCGGGCAAGCTCAGCGAGAGCCTCTGTCGTGGCCGTGCGTGCTTACGAGAGAGCACTTCGAGCGGCGGTGCTTGTTCGCTGAGAGATGTCTACCCCCCCCAAAACTTGAGATAGTGGGGAAGCGAAGGTGTGGGTGCGGTCCGAGAGAAGACTGTAGGCTCTGAATACAAAGTGTTACAAGTGCAATTGAGTGAGCGAGCGAGGATTGCACTATCGAAGCAAGAATACAATGAGTGAAGGATTGAGCGAAGAATATATAGCGAAGCTACAGTGGTAACGGTAACGTGTGGAAAAATGGGGTGCGCGACGGGCCTAGTGCCGAGGTTGGGAATTGTCGAGGCGGAGGTCCGGAGCGCGGGTTACCAACCGAGCCGTGAGGTTGGGTCGCGCCGTGAACAGTGGCGGGAATCGTGGCGAGGCGAATGTCGCGAGTGGTAACGGATTATTGTTGGGTGCTGTTGGCGGGAAACAGTGGTGTACGCGCTGAGCAGGGACGCTAAGTAAGGAAAAGGAATTTTCCTTGAGGTATGTTGATTGACATCTACGTCCAGTCCACTGCCATTTTTCTCTGCCATTTTTCTCTGGCATCCAGGAATTATTGATACCCGGGTCAGCACACGAGCCATCTTCGAGACGAAGCGGTTGCTGGACAATCATCTGCGTTATTTTGTCATCAGAGAAGCATAACAAGTGTACCTCATTGAACGATTACACACCCACAAGCTCCCTAGCTAGAGCTAAGGTGGAAGAATGGTAACCGCCATTACCGGACTAGTCTAGAAAGCAGCTTCATCTGCAAAACAATTGAAGCTTCGTCACCCTGTTTGAGGTGGCGAAGTCTAGGGGTTGGTTTGGGAATTGATTTTTCCCTATGTGTTGCCCCACTCACGAAGAAGCACATGAGTAAAAGAACCCAAATGCAACACACATAGAACCCCCCCTCAAGATACCCAATCAAAACGCCGAGTCAAGACACCCCATCTCGTTCACACTGCGATATCTGGCGATTTTGGATACTGGTGCCTCGAAAAGCATTCATCATTTCTTTATTCTTTTCACCGGTAGTTTGCACTCGTGCTCACGCGAGTAGGCATGCACCCACCAATCCCTTCGCGCGAGTTGACGAACGCTCCTTAGGTTCGTTCCGCAGGTCTGCAGTCCCGATAAAACCCAGTAGGAAGTCGTTTCGAGCATCCATAAGCCGACTCTTATCTACTAGCATCTTCGTAGTGTTTTCTGTACCATATTATTTCGTCACGGGCTGATTAGAGAGCATTGGCGTCGAAGGATTGGTGCAGTGCAAGCTTCTAATACAGATGCAATCTTAAACTCAACGACGACTCGCAGGCATGCTTCGTCCTTTCAGAAACGCCCGGCCTCCGCATACGAGAAATACTTACTTTCCACCCGTCCTGATCTTAGCCTCCCTCTTCATTATCGTCCTCTCGTTCTTGTCACAATCATCTCCCGTTACAGCCCGGTCCGTTCCGCGAAACCTGCACCTCGTGTGCGAGCCGGGATGCCTGCACAACGGCACGTGTAAGCTGAGCCCTAAGACCAAGGAGCCCGAGTGCGTCTGTCAGCCGTACGATCACGAGACCGGGCTGTACTTCCGCGGGAAATCGTGTCAAACGGAGGCCGTACGATGCAACGCTACGTGGTGGTGCGAGAACGGCGGGAGATGCGTCGCGATGGGCGCTCAGGGTTTCCTCTGCTCGTGCGCACATAAGTTCCAGGTGGGTGGCAAGGAGGAAAACAGGGTTTCCTCTGCTCGTGCAGGTTTCGCGGAACGGAAAAAGAGGCATGAGAAGGGTGCGCCCTGATCAAATATTTACTAAGTTCCCTGTTCCTCTGCTCGTGCCCACACAAGTCCCAGGTAATCGGCGAAAGACGTGAAAGCGGGTTCCTGTGTTTCCGGAAAGTCGCAAGCGGGTCCCCTTTCGTACCCACATAGGTTCCCGGAAAGTTGCAAGGGGCGTAAAAAAAGGGTTTGTGTTCCTGCGTCCCTGTGGTTTCAAGGTGACTTTTGAGTCGACTCAAAAGTCACCTCGTTTGTGTTCCTGCGTCACTGTGGTTCTCCCCCATCATCCGCCTTCCCCACCCCCCCCCCCCTTTTCCCCCCCGGCTCTCCCTTCCCCCATTTTCCTGCTCCAACTTCAGGGCAGAAAGTGGCAGACGCTCGTAGTCGCCTGTAGCACTGGCCTGTAGTGGGTGGGCTACGGGGGGTGTGTGCGTGTTGTCGCGTCTGGACCTTCTGATCCATTGTCTCTTTCTCCACTCACCACTCCTCTTTCCGTTCCTCACCATCCCACCACTCCCCCTTCTCCTTCGCCCTACACCTGCTCTAATCTCAGGGCTCCCAGTCCCAGATGCCTGTGGTCGACGGTAGTTGACTTTTGAGTCGACTGAGTTGACTATTGAGTCGACTCAATAGTCAACTCCCGCTTCTCCTTCCCCCTACTGCTCTAATCTCAGGGCTCCAAGTCCCAGGTGCCTGTGGTCGCTGTTAGCACTGGGCTGTGGTGGGCTACGGGGGGTGTGCGCGTGCTCTCGCATCTGGACTTTCTAATAGGTTTTCTCTTTTGCCCCTCACCACCCCACTTTTCCTTCCTCCCCCCATCCTCCCCCCTCTTCTCCCCCGCCTCCCCCCTCTCTCCTCCTCCCCCCCCCCCCGCCCCCCACCCACTCCTCGAAGGTCTTCCTGCGTTTGCCGCTGCTTCTCTGGTCTCTCTTGCTCCCATCGCAGGGCTCCAAGTGCCAGACGCCCGCGGTGGCCTGTAGCACGGGTCTCTGGCGCGTCAATGGAGGCATGTGTGTGTTCTCAGCGTCAGCATATTTCAAAGTTCAAACCTTTGCCTTTCTTTCTTTCCCCGCCCCTACTTGTGTTCCCAACTTCAGGGCTCCAAGTACCAAACACCCGTGGTGGCCTGTAGCACGGGTCTCTGGTGCGCCAATGGAGGCATGTGTGTTCTCTTCTCAGCGTCAGCACATTTCAGAGAGCAAACCATTGTCTTTCTTTCTTTCCCCACCCCTACTTGTGTTCCCAACTTCAGGGCTCCAAGTGCCAAACACCTGTTGTCGCCTGCAGCACGGGGCTCTGGTGTGCCAACGGAGGCATGTGCGTGTTCTCAGAGGAAGCCAACGCCACCATCTGCAAATGTCCCTCCACCCATACTGGTGCCAGCTGTCAAACCCTGGTGGAGGCACAGGATTTCGGTGAGTGCCAATGGAGGTACGTGTGTCTCTGGTGCGCTAACGAGGGCATGTGTGTGTTTTCAGAGGAGGCCAACGCCACCATCTGCAATTGCCCCTCCACTCATACTGGCGCCAGCTGCCAAACCCTCGTGGAGGCTCAAGATTTTGGTGAATGCAGATCTTGATATATCAACTCCACCACTGGGGATTGCTATAACGAGTACGTGTGTTCTCAGAGGAAGCCAACGCCACCATCTGCAAGTGCCCCTCTACGCACACTGGGGCGAGCTGTCAAACCCTGGTCGAGGCACAGGATTTCGGTGAGTGTAGGACATGAAGGACTCGTTGCTCGGGGGCTGATCATAATAACGAGCTTGCAGCTTTCTACCCGTTTTCTTTGTTCGGGGGCTGATCATAATAACGAGCTTGCAGCTTTCTACCCGTTTTCTTTGTTCGGGGGCTGATCATAATAACGAGCTTGCAGCTTTCTACCCGTTTTCTTTGTTCGGGGGCTGATCATAATAACGAGCTTGCAGCTTTCTACCCGTTTTCTTTGTTCGGGGGCTGATCATAATAACGAGCTTGCAGCTTTCTACCCGTTTTCTTTGTTCGGGGGCTGATCATAATAACGAGCTTGCAGCTTTCTACCCGTTTTCTTTGTTCGGGGGCTGATCATAATAACGAGCTTGCAGCTTTCTACCCGTTTTCTTTGTTCGGGGGCTGATCATAATAACGAGCTTGCAGCTTTCTACCCGTTTTCTTTGTTCGGGGGCTGATCATAATAACGAGCTTGCAGCTTTCTACCCGTTTTCTTTGTTCGGGGGCTGATCATAATAACGAGCTTGCAGGTTTCTACCCGTTTTCTTTGTTCGAGGGCTGATCATAATAACGAGTGCGTGTTCTCAGATCAGAGGAAGCCAACGCCACCATCTGCAAGTGCCCCTCCACCATCACTGGTGCGAGTTGTCAGATCAGATCAGAGTCAGACCCTCATGGAAGCGTGAGCTAAGGGGAGTAGCACGTGAGACAGTAGCACGACTGGGGTGGGTGCTAGTGGTGCTGGTAGTAGGAGTCTTGGCTGCTTGGGGGAAGAGCCAACGCCACCATCTGCGAGTGCCCCTCCACTCCACCCACACGGGCAGCACAAGCCGCCAGACCTTCATGGAACTTCAAACTGATCTGACCTGACCATCTGCGAGTGCTTGTAGATCTGATCTGACCTGACCTGACCTAGCTATCTGCTCTCCGCGTGGGTCTTCTTGATGTGCCTCGGCTCTCCCTGCTTCTGACTGCCTTCCCCTGCCGTCTTTCGGTCTGCCGTCTTCACCCCCCGCTGCGTCCCCACACCCTCCAGGTCCATCGGAGCAGCTGAGGACCAACTTCACCTCGCCGCTCATCATCCCATCCAACTCCACACTCGACCTCCTAGTCGACGAGCGGGACCAATACTTCCACACCGTCTTCACCCCCCGCTGCGTCCCCACACCCTCCAGGTCCATCGGAGCAGCTGAGGACCAACTTCACCTCGCCGCTCATCATCCCATCCAACTCCACACTCGACCTCCTAGTCGACGAGCGGGACCAATACTTCCACACCTTCTTCGCCCTCCTCGGCGCCCTCGTCTTCGTGTGGCTCGTCTCGCTCTGCTTCGTGTACCACTCGCGCGAGCGCAGGCGCAGCAGCAGAGCCATTGCTGTGGTCGGGGTGCTGGAGGCTCCTCCTCCTTCCAGATTGCACAAGCAGCAGCAGCAGCAGCTACTGCTGCAGAAAAAGAAGCAGCAGAAGCAGTCACAGCAGCAGAATGGGAAGGTGATTGGGACTCAGGAGAATGAGCAGGACAAGCAGCACCTATCGGGCAGGGATTTCGGCTCGACTGAAGGTCCCTTGGTGCAAACGTGCTCGTCCTCCTCTGCTGTCCTCTCCTCTGTTCCGGTTCGCCGGAATCCCAGTAGCGGCAATAGTGGTGGCAGCAGCAGCAACAACATTGCTGATTCAAGTGCCATGGGTAATGTTGCTGTAAGTAGCAGCAGCAGCAGTAGCGTGGGAAACCACCAGCACCACCAGCAGCACCAACAGCACCAACAGCAACAGAAGTTGCATCAGCAGAAGCAGCATGGGACAGGATACGTGCCTCCAGAAATTACACAAGACATGGGGAATGGAAGCGGTGGGGACAGTATTGGAGAGCACGGGGATGCAACAGATGCAGAGGTGGCAGCTCTTTTTGCTGTTCCACAGGGTTCCTCTGCTGCTGCTGGTCCATCTGTTGTCCTCCTGGCAGCAGCAGAAGCAGCTGCAGACGATGCTTTTGGGCACAGTGCTGCAGCAGCAGGAGTGGCAGCTCTAGGAACAGCAGCAGGAGACGGAGCTGTTGGAACTGCAGCCGGTGCAGAAGCAGCAGCTGCATCAGCATCAGCAGCAGCAGCAGCAGCAACAGCTGTGGAAGCAGATTCAAGGTCTCTGCTATTGAGCTCGCTCTCGTCTCTTATTCAAGGGGTAGACTCGAGCAGTCAAATGAACGGCTCAGATTGCGAGCGGGATGCGGAGTCTCGAGTGATGGATTCGCTGCCAGGGGGCGGAGTGGGAGAGGGTGATATGGCGGAAGTGCTGCTGAGCCATGCTGGTGAGGAGAGCAGCAGTGGTGGTATCATGAAGAGTTCCAGAAGAAAACGTGCAGGCACAGGGGATGACGTCAGGCTACTTCTTTAGACTCCTACAAAGACTCGGACAATATGAATTGAAATTGATGATATACTTATCGTAACACATGTAATGTGTAATAGCTGAAGTATAAGGACTCTAAAGAGTCCAGCTCATATTGTAATGGGTGCACTAAAACAGTGTGATAATCACGCTCTGGTGGCGTGCGTTTTCTTATTGGCGAAACTCACTGGCAGGTCCGAACGAAACCACTAATGTCAGGGATGCTTCCCGTCCGAGCCGTCAACCGAACCAGACCAGGGAAATGCCGAACCAGAAATCTTGAGATTGCCGTGCAGAAGACCTGCGAGGCCCTGACATGAACACGCGCCTTGAGATTGCCGCGAAGCGAACAGCTCCGGGAATACACCTACCCCCATTGCGTTTTGGTGGGATTCAATGAGTTTATACTAATTCCCTATTGAATATACAACGGTTCATTTTATTGAGGCCTGGTAAGATCGAATGTCTTCGTTCCATCGCAGGTACCTACTCGTCTGCTGGGTGCGTTGCGATCCAGAACGGTTAAGAAGAAAACGGATCTGCACCGTGTGAAAACCTACTGAACCGCACTGAACGATCATCCGACGAATGCTTGAAATACCCTTTTATCCATCATTCACATCACACGATTCCTAGATTCCTCCTTCAGTGAAGCAGCACTCCGCTCTATGCTCGCCGTGTTTCACGGGATTCTCACTGCCTGCTCTCCGTTGTCTGTGTTGAATTCCACTCCATTCTCTTTGCAAGGAACGAGTTCCGTGACTTAGAAGCTATCGCGGCATCGTTTCTGCTCAGCTTTCTCGCATTCTTCCTGTTTTTTTTTCCTAACAGCAACTTAGAAATTGGTGTCTGTGAACAGCATCGCCAATAACTACTCATCCAAAGCTCATCTATATGTAGAATAGTTCCTCTTCTGTGCCGGATTTAAGTTATCGGCACCTCGTTCAGACACGTTTTCAGGCGCCTCGGAGTTCCACTCCTAAGCGCGGCATCGCGTGGATTGACGTTTCCCATCTGCAAAATTAGAGTTTGGATACGAAATCCGACTTGTTCCGTCTGCTGACTCGCGGCTGCACCTCTCGTCTTCTGACCCACGTCTGCTGACCACGTCTGCTGACAATGGAGCAGAACATTCTATCAGGATTAGACCAGAGCCTGCGTGGTTCCATGCAGAACCATTCCGGGCAGTTCGGAATGCCGAACCAGGCCGGGCAGTTCGGGATGCCGAACCAAGCCGGGCAGTTCGGGATGCCGAACCAGGCCGGGCAGTTCGGGATGCCGAACCAGGCCGGACAGTTCGGCATGGCGAACCAGAGTGGGCAGTTTGGAATGGCGAGCCTTAACGGGCATTCGGGACCCGCAGAACCGGCAAGGCATCTGGGATTGGGAGAACCGACAAGGCTTTCCGGTTCGCCGGATCCCGCCAAGCAACGAGCGATGTCCGTTCAAATGGAAGCGTGGGGCGGCTCCGCCTCTCAAAGGGTGAGTGATTAACTCTTTTGATACGCAGTGAATCGACTCGGTACGCAGTGAATTCGACGATTCTATTACGCGATGGATGCAATCTGTGCGCAACGCATTCTTCCACTCGCTGGATCACTGTTGAGAGTTCTAAGAGAGGGACATTCCGCTGATGATTCCGCCAGGCTCTCCGGTCTCCAGATGTCCAGATCTTCAAAACTCCGGAATTCCGCCTATCAGCGTGTTTCCAACTAGGACTCAACCCCCCGAACCGAATGGCAATGAAGCCTCACAATGCTGCCTTGCGTGTGTGTGTGTTTTATTTTCCGAAGTTTGTTGCAGTTTTTCTTTCCAGGAGCTTCCCTTTCCCAATCCCCTCTCTTCCCCTCCCCACTCCCTCCCCTCTCCCTGCCTCCCTCGCGCCCGTGTGCTCAGTCCGCCCCCCAAGTAGCAGCCCCGCCGCTGGCAGACGGGCAGCTGACTCAAGTGCCCTTGGACAACCAGCCAAGGAGTAGCCAGGAGAGCCAGGAGCGCGCACCCAAGGAGCAGCAGCTGCACGCCACGGAGACGAGCCTGAGGACAAAGGAGGAGGAGCTGAGAAGGAGGTAGAGATTCGCATTCTCAGTTCCCTCGCCCTCCCCTCTCCCTCCTCTCTCCCTCCCCTCTCCCACCCCTCTCCCTCCCTTCTCCCTCCTCTCGCCCCCTCTCGGTGTGCTGCTCGCTCAGTCCGCCCCCCCAGTGGCGGCGCCGCCGCTGGCAGACGGGCAGCTGACGCAGGTACCCTTGGACAATCCGGCGAGCCAGGAGCGCGCAGCCAAGGATCAGCAGCTGCACGCCACGGAGACGAGTTTGCGCAGCAAGGAGGAGGAGCTGAGGAGGATGCAGGAGGCGGTTGAAAAGCGCGTGGCGCATCAGGTGACGCGCGTGGCGCAGGAGGCGAAGAAACTGGAGCAGCTGCGGAAGGTGAGGGACAGGGGGAATGTGGGAGGTGGTAGGTAGGAGCAGCAGCTGCACGCCACGGAGTCGAGTTTGTGCAGCAAGGAGGGGGAGCTGAGCAGGATGCAGGAGGCGGTGGAGAAACGCGTGGCACAGCAGGTGACGCGCGTGGCACAGGAGGCGAAGAAGCTGGAGCAGCTGCGGAAGGTGAGAGAGGGGGGGATGGAGTGTTGTGACTTGGTCAGAGAGTCGACTCGTTAGGCAGCAGGTGACCCGCGTGGCGCAGGAGGCGAAGAAACTGGAGCAGCTGCAGAAGGTGAGGGAGGGGGGGATGGAGTGTTGTGACTTGGTCAGAGAGTCGACTCGTTAGGCAGCAGGTGACCCGTGTGGCGCAGGAGGCGAAGAAACTGGAGCAGCTGCGGAAGGTGAGGGAGGGGGGGATGGAGTGTTGTGACTTGGTCAGAGAGTCGACTCGTTAGGCAGCAGGTGACCCGTGTGGTGCAGGAGGCGAAGAAACTGGAGCAGCTGCGGAAGGTGAGAGACAAGGGGAATGTGGGGGGAAGAGTTGGTGGGGAGGGATGGAGTGTTGTGACTGCCAGTGAGTCGACCTGTTAGACAGCAGGTGACCCGCGTGGCGCAGGAGGCGAAGACGACTCAAAACACGACTCATTACACAGGGCCCGGGGGGTGTTGGTGGGGGGGGAAGATGGGGTGGAAAATTGGCTAAGACCCGGCCAGTGAGTCGACTCATCATGCAGCAGGTGACGCGCGAGGCAGGAGGTGAAGAAAGTGGAGCAGCTCAGGATGGTAGGGTCCGGGGGGGGAGGAGGGGAAGTTGGTGTGGAGGGATTACTGTAACCCGCCTGACTCCCTTTTCCGTGATCCCCCTTCCCCTTTCCGTGGTCCCCCTTCCCCTTTCCGTGGTCCCCCTTCCCCTTTCTGTGATCCCCCTTCCCCTTTCCGTGATCCCCCTTCCCCTTTCCGTGGTCCCCCTTCCCCTTTCCGTGGTCCCCCTTCCCCTTTCCGTGATCCCCCTTCCCCTTTCCGTGATCTCCCTTCCCCTTTCCGTGGTCCCCCTTCCTTAACTTACACCTCTCCCTCCTCGTTCTCACGAATCAGGAGTTGGAGACAGTAGAGGATCCGACCAAGAAGGAAGTGGCGAATGGTTGTACTCTCTGCCCCTCAGCTGACCTTATTCCCATACATATGACCCTCACCTTTCTCCCTGTTCCTCCGCTATAAGCCCATCAGGAGCCGGAGACAATAGAGGACCCGGAGGGCGGATGGTGCTGCCTCTGCTCCTCTACTCTCAACTCAACCCGGCCGTCTTTCGCCCTTGTTCTCCCTTTGTATATCTGTCAGGAGTTGGAAACAATAGAGGACCCCACCAAGAAGGAGGTGGCGGATGGCTATACCCGCTGCTCCTCTCCCCACCTCTCTTCCCCTTGCCTTCAACCCCCCTTTTCCCCCTTCTTCTCCCTATCCGAACCATCAGGAGCTGGAGACAATAGAGGACCCGACCAAGAAGGAGGTGGCGGATTTGAGGAAGCGGATTGAGCTGGTGGATCGGGAGCTCAGGCCCATGCGTGCTCTGGTGGAGAGGAAGGTGGGTGTGTGGGAGGGTTTGTGTGGTCACACAGGCTGGGGCTTTGATGCATGTGTGATGCAAGGAGTCTGAGCTGATGGGATCTGAGGAAGCGGATCGAGCTGGTGGATCGGGAGCTCAGGCCCATGCGTGCTCTGGTGGAGAGGAAGGTGAGTGGGAGGGTATTTGTGTGAAAGGGAAAGGGGCGGATGCGTGGTGTGGTGATGCAGGTAGGGTCTGCAATGCATATGCTGCAGATTGGGGTTTGAGGAAGCGTATACAGATGGTGGATCAGGAGCTCAGGCCCATGCGTGCTCTGGTGGAGAGGAAGGTGAGTGATGCGTGGTGATGTGTGGTGATGTGTGGTGATGCATGGTACCCAACCCAGCGCCCAATGCCCCATGTCCCGAACGTACCCAGTGCCCCTTGTCCCCCACGTGCCCGATGCCCCTCGGTCCCCACATGTCCCTCGGCCCAATGCCATGCATGCCCCCCACGTGCCCAGTGCCCCATGTCCCCCCGCCCGATGCCATGCATGCCCCCCACGTGCCCAGTGCCCCATGTCCCCCCGCCCGATGCCCCACGCCCCATACCCCATGCCTGGCCTGGATGCCCTGTGCCCGATGCCCGCTTGCCCCATGCTCCATCCATGGCAGGAGAAAGAGCTGAAGGATGCAACCATGGGGTACAACAACAAAAAGAACGGAATGACTCATGAGTTGCGTCAAATGCCCCGCATGCCCCTAACCCGTGCTCCATGCCCCGTGCCCATAATCCCTGCCACAGGAGAAGGAGCTGAAGGATGCAACCACGGCATACAACAACAAGAACGCACAGAAGTCGGAGCTGGTTGGGAAGCTTTTCGAGGTGAGCAGCATTTTGGGAATCCCCAGAGACATGCCTGCAGCTACAGGGTGTTATTAAGAAATCTCAAAAACACCGTGAAGCTGGTCCCGTGTGAGTATCGGGAATCCACACGTTTTGCCCCATTCAGAGCTCCAAAGAGTTTGAACCCAGTGTGCCTCCCACCCAGCGACGATTTTTTAGGAGCCTCAAAAATAATCTCAAAAACTCTGTGAAGCTGGTCCCGTGTGTGTGAGTGTAGGGAACCCACACGTTTTGCCCCATTTAGAGTTCCAAAGAGTTTGAACCCAGTGTGCCTCCCACCCAGTGTCACCTATTGTGACACCCAGTGTGTCACCTAGTGTGATGGGATGACCGGCAACGGCTGGCGTGGCCACACTTGTTGGGCGGCAGGCCATGGCAGGTGGTGTTCAAGCCATCCCCTTCACATCCTACCCACCCGTCCCCACCTGATCCGCTGTATGTGGTTGTGACAGAGAGCAGCGGCAGCGGTTGGCCATTGGAAGAGATCACGACGTTGCTAACTTATAGAGTCAACCCCTTCACATGTTCACATCCCCTCATCTTATCTCTCGCTCCCCTCGTTTTATCCCTATGACCGCATCAGATTGTGACGAAGAGTGAGCGGCAGCGGCTGGGCAAGCTGGAAGAGATAACCACGCTGCTGACTTGTAGAGGCATCCCTTTCACACCCTCCCCACCCCACCCTCATCCCTTCTCCCTTCTCCCTTCTCATCCCTTTGAGCACATCAGATTGTGACGGAGAGCGAGCGGCAACGGCTGGACAAGCTGGAGGAAATAACCACGCTGCTGACGCAGATGGAGCGGAAAGAAGGGGGGCAGTGAGCGGGGGGAGTGGGGGAAAGTGGGGTCGCCAGGGTAGTTGCTTTCGAGTTGTCCTAAAAGAATGGCTGGGCAAGCTGGAAGAGATTACAGCATCGCTGACGCAGATGGAACGGAAAGAAGGGGGGCAGTGAGCCAAGGGAAACGACTGAGCTAGGGTAACAGAGCTTTGAAGGGGAGGGGGGCTCTGTTCTAGGCGCTTATATATCAGAGCTGAAGAATATAGCTGTACTGCTGATGCAGTTGTAGTGGAAAGAGGGGCGGCAGTAGTGTGGGGAAGAAATGTAGTTATTGAAGTAAGCAACAGGATCGAACTGGGTGCACATATGAGTGCTGTGGTGTGGCCACAAGACATGCTTGCATACCTGAGATCCTGATGAAGACGATTCGATTGCACGGAGGCTGGATGATCCACTGGGTTCCGTTTTCAAATCTTATTTTGGCCGCCGTATCGCACCCTGATGTGGTGTTCGATCAGGCACCACATTGAGGTGGGTGGAGGTTCTGCTGCTTAGGTTTGTTTGGATGTGTTGATTGTTATTAGAGGTTATTTTTCTCTCTCTACAGCTTCGGAGGGGAAAATGTTCATCGTGGTGATGTAGCATGTCATTAGCTTCGTCGATGCTAGTAACATCCAAATTGTTATTTTCGGTTTTCATATATTGTGGTGCAACTTTGTGGCAGTAATGAAATGGCATGTGTTGTGTTTACATTTCGATCTCGGAAGATTTGTTCCCGCAACGAGGAAATGCATAACGAGTGTTTCTCGAGTTTTCCCATTTTTCTTCGCCTTCCACAAGTTGCTCCTCCACTTTCCTTCACTCACTGAACCTCGCTATAGGCAACCGGTGTAGCATTCTTATTAGCGACTGCACCTCGCTTTAGGTTATGGCTTTAGCATAGCATTCAGTCCTAGCATCTCCGCTGTCTCCTTGCGCTCATATCTTTCACTTTCTCCATTGCATACGCGTCGTGGTTTTCTTTTTTCTTATTTTTTCCAGACGCACCACCTCACAAGCGCCTTTCTCGGTCATCATCACAGCCGTTGATCTGCATTCATCAATTTCATTCCGCCACCAGGCGGCGTGTACCGGAACGTGTTTTGGTAGCAGCGGAGGTTCCACCAGTCATTCTTTGTGCGCTTTTTAGAACCGATTTGCACCCCGTTACGAGCACGTTCCGCGAGCACAATACGCGAGCACGTTCCGTCTATTCGCTTATCGAACCTGGCGGCGTTGATGTCGATTCAAATGGCGGCGGCTGCGGCGGCGGCGGACGCGCAGAATCGGGCCTCGAGAATACCGAACCTGGCTCGAGCCGCGGCGCCCATGATGGTCGTGCCGCATCAGCCAATCGTCGTGGACCGCGAGAAGGTGCGCGCTTCGGTGTTGACTGTTTCTGGGTGGGTTAAGGTGCGCCCTTCTCCAATCGAAGATGATCCCGATATTGTTAACCATTGGGCTGCGAGTAGATGCAAGATGCAATTAGTTGTGCATTGATGGGGTGGGAGAATATATTTAAAGTGGGAATTGTGGGGCAGTCTAATTTTGTGTGCCAGGAACCCTACTGTCACATATTCCGCTGCTGAAATTCACTTTCCTCCCCCATGCCCGTTCCTTTTCCCTTCTCGTTTTTTCCTCATGCGTTTTTTATTCCCCTGCCGGTGGTCACTCAAACTTTTTTTTCCCTCTCCCCCTCCCCCCCTCCCCTCCCCTTCCTACCCCCCTTTCAAACCCATTCTGTTTATCTCTTGGAAACAGACGTGTCCGCTGCTGCTACGAGTATTTCACAAGGTTAGTTAAAGGCAAAGCTTAGGGACAAAGGAAATAAGGATGTTACTTCCTTGTCATGTAACCATCCATGCGGCCATACTACAGAAGCCATCCCCATGCTGAGTAGCCAACCCATGCCGTGTGGTAACCATCCCCATCTGGCAATGCCAATTTTCACCATTGCTCCCTACGTGCTCCCCTTTCTGAGAGTGTTACCCCTTTTTTAATATGGCATCCCTTTTCGACTATGTCACCCCTTTTCGAATATGGCATCCCTTTTCGAATATGGCATCCCTTTTCGACTATGGCATCCCTTTTCGAATATGGCATCCCTTTTCGAATATGGCATCCCTTTCCGAATATGGCATCCCTTTTCGACTATGGCATCCCTTTTCGAATATGGCATCCCTTTTCGAATATGGCATCCCTTTTCGAATATGGCATCCCTTTTCGACTATGTCACCCCTTTTCGACTATGGCACCCCTTTTCGACTATGGCACCCCTTTTCGACTATGGCACCCCTTTTCGACTATGTCACCCCTTTTCGACTATGTCACTTCTTTTCGACTATGTCACCCCTTTCCCAGTACGACCCCTTTCCCGATATACCCCTTTCCCAATATGTCACTCCTATGTCAGTCCTTTTTCAATATGTCATGTCCCTCTGCCCGTTTACATGACACCGTGAGATTGTCTTTCTGAGTTCCCTCACCTCTTTCCCCCCCTTCCAAAATAATGAGAGATGTGTTGAATTTTGAGGCGCCTCAAAATACACCTCTTTCCCCCCCTTCCAAAACAATGAGGAGAGATGTGTTTACTGATCTCGTTTCTCATTTCCTCCTTTCGTTCTCGTGTTTCCATTGTGTTCTTGCAAATAGCAGCACGGATCAGATCTGGACGCCTCTGCACTGCAGTGAGAGGGGCAGGAGCCCAAGGAGAGATGAGTTGAGTCGTCTCCTTCTCTCCCTTTCTCCCTTTCTCCTCATGTTTCCCTACTGCTCTTGTTGCAAATAACAGCACGGATCAGATTTGGACGCCTTTGCAGGGAGAGGGGCGGGAGCCAAAGGAGGGATGCATTGTCTGATCTGATTTTTATTTTTTCGCTTTCTCCCCTTCCGCCTTGTGTTTTGTGCCCTTGTTGTCACTAACAGCACGGGGGGCATCACGATTTGGAAGCATTCGCAACGAGAGGGCAGGAGCCCAAGGAGGAGGTGCAGATGTACACGTGGAAGGACGCTACCCTGAGAGAGCTGACAGATTTGGTGAGTGTTCACTGAACATTCATGCTGAGAGAAGGTGCCAGTGTGTCACGTTGAGAGGGCAGGAGCCCAAGTAGGAGGTGCAGATGTACACGTGGAAGGACGCTACCCTGAGAGAACTGACCGATCTGGTGAGTGTTCACTGAACATTCATGCTGAGAGAAGGTGCCAGTGTGTCACGTTGAGAGGGCAGGAGCCCAAGTAGGAGGTGCAGATGTATCCCTGAGAGAGCTGACCGATTGGTGAGTGTTCAGCAAAGAATATAAAATAGAGTCTTATTCCTCACTGTCACCATCTTACAATGTCCCGTGACCATCAAATCCCACTGGTAACAGTTTCTTCCGTCTGATTAAACAAAGTCACAACCCATCTCAAAGCAGCATTCCATCTACCCCCGTGGCACATGTCCTTTCCATCTAGTCTCTCTGCTCTCCTCTACCCCCACACACACGTCCTCTCTGAAGTGCCTTTTGTTCTACCCCTGTACTCGTTATTGGCTGTTTCAGTTGAAGGAGGTGGTGCCAGAGGCCCGTCGGAGGGAGGCTCGGTTGTCGTTTGCGTTTGTGTATCCGAATAGACAGGGGAGGAACGTAATGAAACAGGTGAGAGCGGGGGGAGGAGAGGAGGAAGGTAGGAACGTCAGAGGGACGCTAGGTGGTGCCCGAGGCCCGTCAGAGGGACGCGCGACTATTGTTTGCATTCATGTATTTGAATAGACAGGGGAGGAACGTGATGAAACAGGTGAGGGGGAGGAAAGAATAAAATGTTTTCATGCGAAAATATGTTGGCTTTCATGGTGGTTTCCAAAAAAAGAAACTGGCATTCGCATGCTACGTTTTTTTACGAGCCTGTTGAGTGACAAACATGTCCCAAACCTAAGTTGGAATAAACGCGTTTAGCGTTTTGTACGCTCTCGTATATACACGAGAGTATATACGCTAGGACGCTGGCCATGAGGGGTCTGGTACGCACAAGAATACGCTTGCCCGGGCAGGGAAAAACTTTTTTTCGGGCAGATTTTTGGGGTAAGAGGTGGGGATGGGGGGGTGATGTCCGCTTATTAATATGAACGTTACAGAAAAAAAACCCGTAAAACTAATTTACCACTACATCTTCCTCCACCACATTCATGCTACCACCCCTCCCCCTACTCAACATGTCCATCCTTAATCCCCCGCCTGCCGCTCATGCATGGAGCCTTCCGCTAGTACTCATCGGCCATCACATCATCCTCCCCCACCTCAGGTTCTTCCACCTCCTCCTCGACGTTGTAGCTAGTCGGAGTGGGGGGGTCCTCGATGTTTCCCTTCACCACCCGCTGCCCTTCAGGGACCTTGTGCCAGTTATGCACAACCTGCCAATTGTGCGTCACGTACACGAGGTCCCGAAGCTTCTCCGCGTCGAGCCGGTTCCGGCGTGCTGTATGCACGGCATCAAACTTCGCCCAGTTCCGCTCGCATGGTGACGCGGACACCGGCTGCGTGAGGGCGCGGCAAGCCATGGTGGTGAGCTCCGGATGTTCGGTCCCGTGCCACGACCACCAGGCCGCGGTCATCTTGCCCTCCTTCACTGCCTCACGGTCGGCAAGAGCGGCGGGCATGTCGAAGCTGCCTTGGAGGTTGAGGAAGGCGTTGAGGCCTTCCTGGATGACGAGAGAGGCGCGGCGCTCGACCCCGTCCTTCTTGGTGACCGTCTGGTCGTCGTAGTGCTTGGACACGTACTGTTTGAAGACCCTCGTGCACTCCAGGTCGGTGCGGAAGATGCCCTCTTCCTGGTTGGTCGGGTTAAGGATGCGGCCAACCACGTGCATGTTGCACGCCAGCCCATTGTCCCAGCGGGCCTGCACGATCTTCTGAATCTCCCCCACCTCTCCCCTTGACAGGACCCCTTCCGCATGCTTGTCAAGGAAGTCGCGGATGTCCTCGGTGAGTTGGAGCATAAGGTCGTAGAGACGGCCCATCATGCCCTTCGCATCCGAGTCAGTCTTGCGCATGACGACGAACGGGAGCTTCATCAGCTTCGCAAAGA
Source organism: Closterium sp. Naga37s-1 (assembly GCA_947471745.1). Lineage (NCBI taxonomy): Eukaryota > Viridiplantae > Streptophyta > Zygnematophyceae > Desmidiales > Closteriaceae > Closterium > Closterium sp. Naga37s-1. Next base: position 374,216 of record CANJKZ010000862.1, read on the forward strand.
ACTCGGCGCTCATCCACCACGTGGCATCGAGGATGTTGTCTTTGAAGGTATCTGCCCCAACCCTCTTTGCAGCCGTTGTCCACTCGCACCACTCATCGCTGAGGACCATCTGCGTCAGGCCGGCGCGCACTTCACAGAGGCGGTTAATGGCGATGTAGTTGGTGCCGAATCGGGTTCCCGCGGGCTTGAGAACCTGCTTCCCCTTGCCGCCGTTCATGAGCTCGCTCCGCATGTATCCACGGGTGAAGTGATGGTTGCGGACGAACGAGATGAGGGTGTCCCCGCGCGTGACGATGTCCTTCCCCCATCCCATTTTCCCGATGTCCTCCATCAAGAGATCAAGGACATGGGTCGCGCAAGGGATGTGTTCGATGTGGGGATACTCCGTCATCAACTCCCTGCATGCCGCCGCGTAATTGGAGCCGCCGTCAAAACACAAGGCGACGACGTTCTCGGAGCCAACTTTCTCGATGATGGGGCGCAAGATGCCCGCGACGTAGCCGCCGGTCTTCATCTCCATCTTGGTGTCGATCGACTCCACGAACACCGCTCCGCTATCGTTGATGAGGAGCACATTGGCTTGCGGGCGGCCGGCCTTGTCAGAGAACATGTCGCTTGCCACGGTGACACCATCACGGCGCCAGCTTGCTGAGATAGGAGCGAGAGCCGCCTCAATGCGCTGGCGCTTGAGACTACATTCCGCCACAGTGGGTGGTCCGCGTGATGCTCCGGCAGATGAAGAGCGGCGAAGAAGAGGCATATGGACTCGTCCGCAGCTTGGTTCGCGCACGCGGCGTCGTCGCCGTAGAAGTCGGACATTCGACTCTTCTTCTTGTCCGAACCTCCGCCGTTGACTGCGCCGACCGCCGCAATTTCAGCCGCACGCTTCTCTTCACGGGCCTTCAACTTGGACTCGTAAAGCGCCTTCACGGTGTCACGTGCAGTCTTCGGCGCTGCAGTGCAGAGATGCACTTCGCGACGGCGCATGCCGTTCCAGCCGGTGATATGCTGCGCGCAGCGGTAAACCCCGCCAGCGAACTTGAAGTTGCAGTAGGCACACACCTTGGTGTCGTTCTCGCCAACGCTGTCGGCCGGCACTTTGAAGTGGCGGTACACAACGTGCTTGCTGTCCATGCAGACCAAAGACGTAACAGAAGAGGTCCCTCCAGTGGAACTACCAGGAGCCTCTGAAGGTGTAGAACGAGAACTTGTTTCTGTAGGAGTAGCAGCCATGGTGGCTGGGGAGAAGAGGTAGCTAGAATAGGAAGCGAGGTTGTTTATGCCTGGGAGATTGGGTTGGGTTGAGCTCCCAACCAATAAAGTAGTGGTTGAAGGGGGCGGTGGAATGCTGTGGTTTAAAGGGGTGTGAAACAGTGGAGGGGTGGGGTTGAGGAGGTTTGGAGCTCAAAATTCAAAATTCGAGTTCAGTTCGCGACATCTGCGACTCGAAATAGAGATCGCCACGTCGCGAGATTCAGATTGAAAATTTGTTTTTTTTTTTTTCGGTCTGCCCGAAATTCTACTCGGCGAATTTTCAAATTATACGCAGCGTACGAATTCGTTAAGCGTATAAACGCAAATGCAAAGTAGCGTATATTCCAACTTAGTCCCAAACGTGTCCCAAACAATCCCTCCCGGCTACATTTTCTTCTTTCCCTCAAGCCAGTCTTTGTTACGCATCCTCCTCTCTTCACTCCATGCCTCTCTCGTCTCTTGCCCTGTGCCAGGCCGGGATTCATAATTGCATGAATTCGCAGACCAACACGACCTCTGCATCTCTCCTTGTACCTCTCCTAACCTCTTCCCTATGCTCTCTCGCTCCCATGCCAGGCCGGAATCACCAACTCAATGACGCGTAGACCAACACCGGATGACAACAGGACTCTTCATGAGCTGGGGTTTCAGGTGAGCAAGGCATGGGTGTCAACAGGACCCAGCACCGGATGACAAGACAACAGGACTCTGCACGAACTGGGTTCCAGGTGAGGTTGGCTGTTCATCAGCTTGGCATCATGGTGACATCAGCATGGCATCACGGTGACATCAAGGTGACATCAGCACGGCATCACGGTGACATCAGCATGGCATCACGGTGACATCAGCATGGCATTAGTGTGACATCAGTTTTCCTTTTCCCACCACTCCCCAACGCTTCCTGTTTTTCCCACAATTCCTTTTCACATGCAGCAAGCCGTTCATACATGGGGATTTACTCAATGTCACTATTTCCTCATGAAACACAGCACCTCCTTTCACTTCACTCCCTTTTCCCCCACATTTCCTGCTGCCCCCCACATTCCTTTTCACATGCAGCAAGCCGTTCACAGATGGGAATTTACGGAACATTTCTGTGAACATGTCTACCTCTCATGAAATGACTTTTGAGTCGACTCAAAAGTCAATTTACGGAACATTTCTGTGAACATGTCTACCTCTCATGAAATGACTTTTGAGTCGACTCAGAAGTCAATTTACGGAACATTTCTGTGAACATGTCTACCTCTCATGAAATGACTTTTGAGTCGACTCAAAAGTCAATTTACGGAACATTTCTGTGAACATGTCACCTCTCATGAAATGACCTTTGAGTCGACTCAAAAGTCAATTTATGGAACATTTCTGTGAACATGTCTACCTCCCTGTGAAGCAGAGAAACTCCTTTCACTCCACTCACTTTTCCCCCACACATGTTGACCTCCCTGCACACCTCCTACTCTCCCTTCTTGCCCCTGTTTTCCCCACCCTCCCCCCACCCCCACCCCACCCTTCTTCCCTCCCCTACAGATGGGTGATTTCCTAGATGTCGCTATCTTCACGTGAAACAACACACCGGTGGTGCCCTTCGCTGCTAGGGTAGATCGACCCGACGATAATCCTGGAAGACATTCGATCCTTGTTCCATGAGAGATTCTTAATCTAGAGCACCTTCCTCTCCCTTTCTCCGCCCCCTTCCTCTTCTCCCCTTCAACAGACGGGTGATTTCCTAGATGTCGCTATTTTCACCTGAAACAGCGTTTTTTTAGGCGCCTCAAAAGTCACCTGAAACAGCGGTGGTGCAATTTGCTGCTTGGGTCGACTCTACCTGACATTAGTGCTAAGGTTTTTGCATTGTACATGATTAATATACTACAGTACACCGGATATCAAAAGAGTGGGATATGATCAATGAATGAATCACGCCAATTCAGTTTCGTTGAAATAGCCCATACCCGACTGGGCGGTTGCAACAATCAATAACATGATATAGAAGTACTGTGAGACGAATTTTATTGCTCCAAGGCTTTTGGTTGGGTTGGGCAGGTGGTGCGATTCATGTAATCCCTAAAGTCACATAATTACCCCTCCCCTCTATAACCAAGAATTCTTCAAGTGCACTAAACTGCAAAGAACCTAACCACACCCTCCCCACCCCCAGCCCCCGCAATCCTTCCCTCCCCAACCACCTCCACCTCCACCTCTTCGAACCCCCTCCCCTCCTCCCCCCCTTCACAACAACCCCATTTCTTTGGCCCAATTTCTCTAAATAAATTATTACTGGTTTGTAGTATCAGATGAACCAGCCAAACGGTGAAAGTGCTGACGTACTGGGAGGACGGTGGAACCAACCAGTCCACCCCACTGCCGAGACGAGACTGCCCCACCTTCACACTCAATGTTGTTGCTCCTGCTGCTGCTGCTGCTGCTGCTGCTGCTGCTGCTGCTCCTGCTGCTCCTGCTGCTCCTGCTGCTCCTCCTGCTCCTCCTGCTACTCCTGCTGCTGCTGCTCCTGCTGCTCCTGCTGCTCCTGCTGCTCCTGCTGCTCCTGCTGCTGCTGCTCCTGCTGCTCCTGCTGCTCCTGCTGCTCCTGCTGCTCCTCCTGCTGCTGCTCCTGCTGCTCCTGCTGCTGCTGCTGCTGCTGCTGCTGCTGCTGCTGCTGCTGCTGCTGCTGCTGCTGCTGCTGCTGCTGCTGCTGCTGCTGCTGCTGCTGCTGCTGCTGCTGCTGCTGCTGCTGCTGCTGCTGCTGCTGCTGCTGCTGCTGCTGCTGCTGCTGCTGCTGCTGCTGCTGCTGCTGCTGCTGCTGCTGCTGCTGCTGCTGCTGCTGCTGCTGCTGCTGCTGCTGCTGCTGCTGCTGCTGCTGCTGCTGCTGCTGCTGCTGCTGCTGCTGCTGCTGCTGCTGCTGCTGCTGCTGCTGCTGCTGCTGCTGCTGCTGCTGCTGCTGCTGCTGCTGCTGCTGCTGCTGCTGCTGCTCCTGCTGCTCCTGCTGCTCCTCCTGCTCCTCCTGCTACTCCTGCTGCTGCTGCTCCTGCTGCTCCTGCTGCTCCTGCTGCTCCTGCTGCTCCTGCTGCTGCTGCTCCTGCTGCTCCTGCTGCTCCTGCTGCTCCTGCTGCTGCTGCTGCTGCTGCTGCTGCTGCTGCTGCTGCTGCTGCTGCTGCTGCTGCTGCTGCTGCTGCTGCTGCTGCTGCTGCTGCTGCTGCTGCTGCTGCTGCTGCTGCTGCTGCTGCTGCTGCTGCTGCTGCTGCTGCTGCTGCTGCTGCTGCTGCTGCTGCTGCTGCTGCTGCTGCTGCTGCTGCTGCTGCTGCTGCTGCTGCTGCTCCCCCGGACTACACAGGTCCTCCCTATGCTTTAGCTGGTGTTGCTGCTGATCCTCTCACATTCACGTCCACCCATGCCGCTGCAGTGCTGCTGTTGCCTTGTTGACTCCCCAATTCTTATTATTGCATGCACTGCTGCTGCCATTGCACCTGCCACCCGTTCACACAATCGCCTGACTGAAACTGCTGCTGCTGCTGCTGCAGCTGATGCTGCTGCTCCTCCATACACCCACACACCCACCTAGTATCCCTACTGACTGCCCTTCACCACCGCAGTGCTGCTGTTGCAATGTCCCACCCAATCCTTATTCTGACAGCCACCACTGCCGCCCTTGCACCTGCTAGCCACTCACACAATCGCCTCACTGAAACTACTGCTGCTGCTTGCCCTTATTCCACACCCTTATTAGCCTCCCCCTTATTCGTGCACTGCAATTATTCTTATCATTATTCCCATTGCACCGCCACCCACCATATCGAACCGCACCGCAGCTAGCAGCTCCTCCTTCAAATTGGCCCAGCCAAATCAGCAGCTTATTCCTGAGGCGCCTCCAAACAGAACCCCATCCACCCACCCATTGCACCGCCACGCACCATACCGAACCGCACAGCAGCTGGCAGCTTCTTCAACTTCCCTGGACAATTCTGCTGTCGGCTCAACCAAACCAGCAGCAACAGGATTCTTGCGGCGAACCAAGTGTCTCAGGGGGCTCTCATTCATTGGGAAATTAAGCGAGGTCCTAGTGAGGATCCCTGGGAAACCTGTCACTCAGGGGTTCTTTTGAAGCGCTAGAATCGCCCTTGGGACTACACCTTGGTCTCTTGAGAAACCTCCAGAAATATCGCACGCCGTCCGCCCTACTTTCATTCCGCAGCCCACCTGTTTAACACTGACAGCACCCGCCCTACTTTCGGATTATCGCACACCGTCTTCAAAAGCACGCAGATTCATCGGTCGACTTTTGAGGCGCCTCAAAAACATCGGCCGACTCTGTTCGACTCGAGCCTCTTTTGAACCTTCTCCCCCGCATCCAAATGATAAGGGGCTTGCAATGTCCGCCGCAATAAATACCCGGGAGCTGAATAATATTGCCTGATAAACCCCCTCTTGCACTGGCCCTTCCTCTCCCATCTCCCTTCCTCACAAGCCGCCCTCTCTCCCCCCATCCCTGCTTCACATGTCTTTTGAGACGTCGCAAGTCATCTTACACTGGCCCTCCCTCCCCCCACCCCATCTTTTTCCCCATCCCTTCCCCTATTTTCCCAGTCCTGCCCGTTTTGACTCGCACACCCATCCTATTGTTCGCTACCACGTCTCCTCGCATAGTGTTCGATTCGTCTCCAGGCCCTATGCTACCTCTGAGGCGCCTCAAAACGACTTTTCAGACGCCTCAAACCCCGTTTTGACTCGCGCACCCATCCTATTGTACTGAGTATTCGATTCGCCTCTAGGCCCTATGCTACCTCCCCCAATGACATCCCTCCCCCAGCCACTACCTCCCCTCATGCCGCCCCTGCCCCAGTTGCTACCTTCCCCATGCTGTCCCTCCCCCACTTGCTACCTCCCCAAGCACCTCCCTCCCACAGTTACTACCTCCCCCCATGCCTCCCCTCCCCGTCACTACCTCCCCCCATGCCTCCCCCTCCCCCAGTTGCTACCTCCCCCCATGCTGCCTGGGCGCTTGTGGGCGCACAGGGGTCTTAGAAGGACTCACCCTGATGGAGGAAAGGGTTGGGAGGGGTGGGGAGCGGTGGGGGGAAGGAAGGGGGGTTGGGGGGCGTGGGGGGGGAAAGGAGAAAAGGGGGGGGGAGATGGGGAAAGGAATAACGAAGGAGTCTTTTTGAAAATGGTGGGGGGCATGCTTGTATGACATTCCACGTGAAGAGAGGGTATTTTTGAGACGTCTCAAAAATGGTTAGGGGCATGGTTGTATGACTTTCCCAAGACATACCTGGTTAGGAGCGGGCATTTTTATGTTAAGTTCAATTCAACAGACAAGCGATTTCAGTCTGAGGGTGCGGTACTGTGGAGCAGTGCAGAGTGGTGCAGATTGGTGCAGAGTGGTGCGGAGAGGTGTGGAACAGACCTGATGGGGAGCGAGCCCAGAATGGCCCCACTGCAGTTAAGAGCCGCCATTGCACTCTCAGCCTGAGAAAGGGAGAGGTGCAAAGGGATGCAGAGGGGTGCAGAGGTGAAGAGAAGTTCAAGTAGAAAGCAGAGGTGCTAGGGAGCGGGGAGCTTTGTGCAGGTAGCTTGTCTAGGTGTAAAGATGCATTTTATAGCAAGTAGAGTCACCTATTGGATGTGAAAAAAAGAAGGCACCATCACTCACCATTACCCCCTCAACACCCACCATTACCCCTCATCACCCACCATTACCCATCATCACCCACCATTACCCCTCATCACCCACCATTGCCCCTCATCACCCACCAGTACCCCTCATCACCCACCATTACCCCTCATCACCCACCATTACCCCTCACCAATCCTCATCACTCACCATCACGAATTCAACAAAGGCAATGCGAGTAGAGTGGTGATAATCGCCCAACAGACGAAGGCGAGAGATCTGAGAGGCGGGAAAGAGAGGGGGCAGGGGGGTGGAAGGGGGCAAGAAGGGAAGAGGGAACAAAGAGAGATACGGAATTTATGTGAGTGGAGTGATGGTAATCACCCAGCAGACGGAGGCGAGAGATCTGAACACAAATAGGCTTCATGGGGCGGTGGGGGGGGTTAAGGAATGGGGAAGGGGTAAGCAGGGGGTAACGATTTTACGGATGAAGGTACGCTGGTGGTAACCCAGCAACCCTGGGATGGGGAAATGGGGAAGGTAACCCAGCAGCGGAAAGCCGAGGGACGTGTGCACTGGAAGAGCAGACAGGAGGTGAGACAGCAGCGCAGGATTGTATCGAACTTTACTCTGCCTTCTTGAATCTCAATCAACCGCACTAAACCTTAGCTCACCTCTCCGCAGAGTGACTCAAAGAAGAGCTTCACGTCTGCCTGGGTAACCTGCAGTGAGAGAGGGAGGGGGGTGACTGATAAGTTCTTCCTATGTTTCAAGAGTGATTGGTAAACTTCTGAGAAGTGTCAAAGGGTGGTAACTAGTGAAAAAGGCATGCCACTTGCGGCAAGAAGCTTCAAAGGGTGGGTGGGTCAGCGGTTTAACAAGCAGGTGAGAAGTCGAGGAGAAGTTCATGAAAGGGGGAAAGAAACAGGGGAAACCCCACCCTTGCAACAGATACCACTCTCATCCCACTTTCTTGCCTTCACTGGCGCCACCCCTCCTTGACTTTCCTCTCGCCTCACCTTAATGTCAATGTTGGTACAATAACCACTGCGAGCACACATTTCCAGTTTTGAGACGTCTCAAAACTATAACCACTGCGAACACACATTTCCCTCTCCTTACTTGCCCCTGCTATTTCCCCTTCTTGTCGCGCCCCCTCATCTTCACCTCTCGCCTCACCTTCTTGCCCTTCCTCTAGACTCACTTTCATGCCGTTCCTCTCGCCTCTCGCCTCACCTTCTTATCAATGTTGGTGCAATAAACAGTGCGAGCACACATCTCCCTCTCCTCCTGGCTCTGATGTGACAAACACGGCGGAAAGAAGGAATCGAAATGCTTAGTGCAACAACAAGTATGGGGGACGCGAGCAGGTGGGGGGAAAGGGGGAGATTGTTGTGTCAACTCAAAAGTTACAGTGCAGGCGCACATCTCCCTCTCTTGACTCTGATGTGACAAACACGGGGGAAAAGGGAAGCGTGACTTTTGAGTCGACTCCAAAGCCACAGTGCAGGCACACATCTCCCTCGCCTCCTGACTCTGATGTGACAAACACGGGGGAAAGAAGGAATCGAAATGCATAGTGCATCAAAACCATGGGTTTGGGGGTGAACCAAGGAAAGCAGCAGCCCAGCAGCACCCCAGCAGCACCCCAGCAGCACCCCAGCAGCACCCCAGCAGCACCCCAGCAGCAGCCCGGCAGCACCCCAGCACGATGACAGGTATCATACATCGGAAATGTTACGGCACCTTGGGGAGGTAGGTGGGGTTGACAGGCAGAATGGCCGTCTTGGAAGGGAGCACACGTAGAGGATAGTACCCCAGCATCGTGCCTGCTATGCTCAACGCGTTCTTGGCCCCCTCTGGAGAGGAGGGAGAGGAGAGGCAAGCATGTTGTGAAGGAAAGAAACGAAGACAAGATAAGTGATGAGGGCAGAACCCGAGGGTAGTACCCCAGCATCGTGCGTTCTTGGCCCCCTCTGGAGAGGAGGGACGAGGAAAGGCAAGAAGAGCGAAAGAGTACAGAGATGGAGACAAGGTATGGTATGGGGGAAAATGAAGGAGCACTCGGAGGGGGTAGTACCCCAGCATCGTGCCAGCAATGCTCAGGGCGTTCTTGCCCCCCTCTGGAAAGGAGGGACAAGGAGACTATGATGGATTATACGCGTTTGGCGTATATATGCGTATCGTATATACGCTAGCGTGTATACGCCATACGCTTGAGGGTCGGATCAGGCATACGCTTTTTCGGGGAGGGAAAAAAACATTTCGGGCAGGGTGGAAAAAAAATACCCCCTATCTCATCTCACTAAGACGTGCCCTAGCATTTTCCTGAGTCCGATCGGCGGGTGGGATGGGGCGGGGAGTAGACATCATAGCTAGAGGGAGTAGTGTTGGAGAGGCTGTTCAAGTTGGAGTGCGCGGGGACACTGCTGCAAGCGGGAATGCAAGGTAGGAAATGAGGGGTTAGGAGTTGGGTTGGCTGGTAAGTAGCGTGAGATTTGTTGGGGGTTCAATTTTGATAGGTTGGGGTTCGTAGATAAGATGGTTTTCAATGCGGTAGAGGGGATGGGTTCAAATGCCTAGATGGGACCTGAAATTTGACATTTGAATAGCCAGATGTGCCTGAAAACTTCCAAGTCAGATCCCACCTTGCAAGACCGCGGATTTGCATTTCGACTTCCGCGAAATGCTCACCAAGAAAATCCGCATCTTTTCTGCGATTTTACTTTCCCCGGCTGCCCGAAAATTTTTATGGCTGCGTATCGCGTATTCGCTAGCGTTTAGCGTATTGCGTGTACACGCTAGCGTAGATACGCTAAACGCAAAGGGTCTAGAGCGTATAATCCATCATAGCGAGGAGAGGCAAGAATGGTGTGGAGGAGGGGAAAGAGACGGGGACAAGGGATGGGAAAAAGAAAAGGGAAAAAGGTTATGAGGCGAGGGCAGGATCCTCCCATCATGCGTTCTTGGCTCCATCTGGAAAGGACGGAGCAGAGAGGCAGGAATGGTGTTTTTGAGACGTCTCAAAAACACCCTCTCCACACGTGACGTTCTTGGCTCCATCTGGAAAGGACGGAGCAGAGAGGCAGGAATGGTGTTTTTGAGACGTCTCAAAAACACCCTCTCTACACGTGACGTTCTTGGCTCCATCTGGAAAGGACAGAGCAGAGAGGCAGGAATGGTGGTGGAAAGGAGAGGATGGGAAGGAGGTAGCAAAGAAAATTGGCACTACTGACTCAACACTAATCAACACTGCTAGCTACCCCCTCCAACCAATCATGTAGTAACAAAGATTGACACGTGTTGACATGACATGCTATCCCCAGCCCTTGCGAACTACACAGTGGCTTTTGAGACGCCTCATTGTCGTCTGTTGGTTTGAGGCGCCAAGAAAAATACACACACACTCATTGACATGACATAACCTTCTCAGACACCAAAAAATCAGCTGGCTTCACCTGAGTGTGCAATACATCGGACTGGAAAACGTCCTTGACACAACACAACACGTTACACTACTGCTGGATTTTGAGTCGCCTAATAAAAAAGCAATCAGCTGGCTTCACCTGAGTGTGCAATACATCGGACTGGAAAACGTCCTTGACACAACACAACACGTTACACTACTGCTGGATTTTGAGTCGCCTAATAAAAAAGCAATCAGCTGGCTTCACCTGAGTGTGCAATACACCGATGAGCACTCATTGATGCTACACTACTGCCAGTCTGCCAGAACCAACCTCTTGGCTTGCGGTTGCGGCATACCTTCGTCAGTAAATTCCACAAATGCGAATCGGAGCACTGAATTGGGGTCTCCGCAGATACGACAATCCACCACCTGTGACAGAGAGAGGCGGACAGGGAACCCATAAGTGATGTGAGAGGGAGGAGCACGCATGGAACAGGGATACCAGGAACCAATAAAACCAGAAGAACAAAGCTTGAGCATCATCACCCTTAAAAACTCACTTAAGCGTAAGGCACCTGAAAATTCACCTAAGCTATGGAGCACCTGAAAACTCACCTGAAGCTATGGGGCACCTGAAAACTCACCTGAAGCTATGGGGCACCTGAAAACCAACCTGGCCACAGGAGAGAAAGAGGGTGGCGAGCTGCTCCTCCGTCACCTGCGGCGGTGGGCGGGAGAAACAGTGTGTTCAGAGGAACGGCACAGCAGCACACGGGGGGGCAAGAAAAGGCGATTTTTGAGGTGCCTCAAGAACAGCACAGCAGCACAGGATGGGTGGGGCAAAGGTGAAAAGGCGGGCGGGAGGAGAGAAAGAGGGTGACAAGCTGCTCCTCCGTCACCTGCGGTGGTGATCACAGGCGGGATTGGATAAGATTGATCGAGAGACATATTCCAGCGAGCAGCAGTTTAGGAGAAAGTTTAGCAAAGGAGAAACATGCGGGGATAGGATAAGATAAGATAAGATTGATCATTGACAGAGTTTTTTCAGTCGACTCAGAAAAAAGGGGACGTGATGGGCTAAGGTGGGAAGATTTTTCAAGAGGCTAAAATTTGGGCAAAAGTGGGATCAGGGGGGCGGGAGGGGAGGAAGCGGGTTCAAAGGTGTGTGTGGAAGTGGGAGGGATGTTAGAGGGAGAGAAAAGAGAAGCGGGGTCAGAGGAACAGCAGCACACAGGTCAGTGTGTGGGGGTTAGGGAAGGGGCGAGAGGGCAAGAGAACGAAAAGAGAAAGGACAGTCGTTTGCAAACTCTCATCACTTGCTTGCTGCCTTTGGAGTTGACGAGTGGGTTTAAGTATTCTCGAGTAATCAAAAGTTGCCTCTCTACCCCCACGACTTTTGAGACGTCTCAAAAGTTGCCTCTCTACCCCCACGACTTTTGAGACGTCTCAAAAGTTGCCTCTCTACCCCCACGACTTTTGAGACGTCTCAAAAGTTGCCTCTCTACCCCCACGACTTTTGAGACGTCTCAAAACTAGTTGCCTCTCTACCCCCACGACTTTTGAGACGTCTCAAAACTAGTTGCCTCTCTACCCCCACGACTTTTGAGACGTCTCAAAAGTTGCCTCTCTACCCCCACGATTTTGAGTAATCTACTGTCGGCTGCTGCCCTGCCCTTGCCTGCTGCCCTCTCTGCACTGAACTTAATCAGTACAGCCGGTTGAAGCAGTAGCAGTGACATCATCATACACATAAAAGTTATCTCACCTGGTGGTCGATATCAGACACATAGACCGTCCGCTGAGTGCTCTCCTCCGTGGGCTGCTGCCCTGCTCTCGCCTGCGGCCCTCTGCACTGAACTTAGCCAGTACAGTACCGTCGCCAGTAGCAGAAGTAGCAGTGCCACTATCATACGCACACACAGAGCAGTCAACTCACCTGGTGGTCAATGTCAGACACATAGACCGTCCGCTGAGTGCTCTCCTCCGTTGGCTGCTGCCCCGCCCTCGCTTGCTGCCCCCTCCGCTGATTCCCACCCCCACCACCACCACCACCAGCGTTGCCAGCACCACCAGCAGGGCCACCCCCTCCCATCCCCGCGTTTCCAGGGCCCGAGCCTTTATTCTGCACGTGTGTAACAGAGGAACGACAGAAAAAAAAAAAACAAACATGTGGTACGAACATTAAAAGACATGGAACAGCAATAAGGCCTGTCTGTCTGCACTTGTGTCTAAGGCCCCTCTCTCTCTGCCCTTGTCTCTTGCGGAAACAGCAACAATCAAGGAAACTACATGCTGCTGTTGAGGCCTCAGACACATAAAACGACTCCAAAAGCCTTGACAGCAAAAAAGTACCTCAACTAGTGGTTCTTGCCACCTCCACGCAACTACTGGTTACCACCAACTCGCAACCACTGGTTACCACCAACTCGCAACCACTGGTTACCACCAACTCGCAACCACTGGTTACCACCAACTCGCAACCACTGGTTACCACCACAACACACCTTCATCTGCCCCTGCTGCTGCTGATTCTGCCGTCCCTCCATCCCCTGCTGTCTCCCATTCGGAGACAACTGCCCGTTCCTTGCTGACGTGGCACCACCAGAAGCCGCCACGTCACCCTGCTGCTGACCGTCTACGTTTCCACTCCCCCCTACCCCGGATCCTCCTCCCCCTTCTCCTCCCCTTCCCCCTCTCCCCCTCCCTCCGCCGTTGCTCCTGTTGTCCTCCCCGCCCCCCCTCCTTCCTCCGCCTCTTCCCCCCCCAGCTCCCCCCGAAGGTGGAGAATACGCCTTGGCATCCGGATTTAGTTTTTTCAACATCTCCTCTAATTCGTCCATATTCTTTGCATGGCTATAATTAGCGTTTCCCTGCATGTGCGGGGGGTTATTACGGTAATTCCCCTGCTGCTGCTGCTGATGATGATTATGTTTTTGCTGCTGCTGATACGGCCCTCTTCTAGAGTTATTATGGTTCCGATTCGCGAAATTTCCCTGACCCGGGTTACCAAACCCTTGGCCGGGAGCATTGTAACCAGCGGGCCCGTTAACGTTAACGTTAGCGTTTACGTTACGGGGGATGTTATGGGGGCCGAAACCGGATGGCGGACCCATCAGCGGGCTCATGGCTTGCGCGCCCAGACCGGGGGGGACGTTTTGCGCGGACATGGTTGGCGGGGAGAAATTGGGGGAAGGGGGAAACTGTCCCGGCGGTCCGCGCGCAAACCCCATTCCAAACATCTGCTGCGGCGGAAACTGCTGCGGGGGAAACTGTTGCGGCGGAAACTGCTGCGCGGAGCCTTGGGGGAACTGCGGAGATGCTGGGGGGAATTGATGCGGGGACGCCGGTGGGAACTGCTGCGCGGACCCGGGCGGAAACTGCGGGGACGGCGGGGCGAACTGTTGGGGGGAAGCGGGGGGGAACTGCGGGGGGGCGGGGGAATACTGTTGCGGGGAGGCGGGGGGGAACTGTTGCGGAGCGCCAGGGAGCAGCGGCGGCATTCCGAACGGCCCCCCCGCGTGGCTGTTCCACGGCTGGTACTGCTGGAAGAGCGACGGATACTGATCCGGCGACGAACCCGGAAAGTGCTGATAAGGAGAGATTACGTTCGTTACAGGAACGGCCTGGGGCCCCGGGCTAGGCTGAGAAAGCGCCATGTTCTGAGGAGGGTAAGGAGCGGGGTTGATCCCTTGCGGAGCGATTACGGCGGGATATGGGGAGGAGGCGGATAGGGATGCTGGGAGGCTGGAAGATACGGATAAGGACGACGGAAGGTTGGGATCTGATTCGGATCCTCCTCCGTCTCTGATCTGATCTTGCGTGGAATCTGGACCGTAGGTCGCCGATTCGCCGTTGTACGGTGCAGATTCGTTATTATACGTCGCCGAGTCGCCGTTATACGGTGCAGATTCGTTATTATACGTCGCCGAGTCGCCGTTATACTGTGCAGATTCGCCACTGAATGTTGTCGGTTCGCCGGCATACGTCGCCGAGTCAGGACCGATGGAGGCCCCCGAGGGTCCCTGCGGAGAAGATTCCGGCAGCTGATTCGAAACAACATCTGCGCTTGACGAGGATTCTTGAAACGCGGACGGGACTTCTTGAAACGAAGCTGGAGCCGCGTCGAAACTCGCAGGTTCGTTAGCGGCGGACGCGGAGGGCTCGCCTGCTGCGTCCGAATTGCTGCTAGCCTCTATCGTCGCCATGGACGGCAAGGTGCAGCTAAGCTAGAGTGGGCTAAGGACGTGGTGAAGAAAAAAATACCCTAATGTAGAGCTTGAGGTGATGAGACTAAATCAAAGAGGGCATACTCCTCCAGCCTCCCATAATTCAGCCACCTAGAGATTGACGTTATGTGATGTTTTACGTGATGGGATGCACTTGTGCGCTTGTAACGGGTTTCCACGGTTGTAGGAGTGGAGCAAGCCTAAGCGTGTAATGAATGTTTTTTGAGAATACATATATTTTCAGTTCAGTTTCCATGTTCAAAGTGGAACCGTTTTTCAGATTCGCCGAAAAGGTCGTGTTCGTAAAGCAAGAGACAGTGAACCTGTGTCAACCAGAGAGATGAATCTGTACGGTCGGTGGTCTAAAAGTTGTTAATTCCCACAAGACCCTCTGAGTGCTTAGTTAAGCAATTTTCAACTACTGATACGTAGTACAGCAAACGGAAACGCCACAATCTGAATGGTTCTAAGTTGAGCATCCATAAATCCCGCCGAGAGCATGGTTCTTTAGCTTCAGCGAGTCTCATGTTCTAAATCGCTGCTCCCACCCAGAGTCCTTTTCTTGGCTTCAGATTCCTACCACGATTGTTAGTTCCCTGTTCCCTGTTCCTACCAGTTTGCTGTCCGGACATTGATAGCAGTGTCTTACCGGGCAATAGTGCTGGCTCGATCGCAGTCGCCCGGGCAGCATGCGAGCCGTCAGCACGGTCGGCCAGGCAGGATGCGAGCCCTCGGTTTTGGCAGCAGCGCATGAGCCTCGTTTTCCCCGCGAATTCAGCTAAGGCTGCGAGAGAAAGCCGAAATTGAGGAAAACAGGGGTTGCTGAGAGGGAGGGGGGAAGGACAAGGAGGAGAAGGAAAAAGAAGAAAGGGGGGAGGGGAAGGAAGAGCGAGGAATTGTTAGGAGGCTAGGAGGGTAGGAGGTTAAAAGGCTAGGAAGGCTGTACGTTCAATTGAGACACGAGTCATTCCAGAGGGCGGAAAGAAAGGGGGGATTGCTAGGAGGCTTAGAAGCTACGGGGATTGGAGACTAGGAGGCTAGGAAGAAGGTTAGTAGGCTTGGAAGCTAGGAGGCTTGGAAGCTAGGAGGCTTGGAAGCTAGCAGGCCTGGAAGCTAGGAGGCTTGGAAGCGAGGAGGCTTGGAAGCTAGGAGGCTTGGAAGCAAGGAGGTTTAGAAGCTAGGCGGCTTGGAAGATAGGAGGCTTGGGAGCTTGGAGGCTTGGAAGCTAGGAGGCTCGGAGGCTTGGAGGCTCGTGATATTTTAGTCGCCCGTGAGGCTTGCTTGGAGGCTGGGGGGACTGCTTGAAAGCTTGGAGGTTTGGAGAGTGGGAGGCTCGGAAGCCATGGCGGGGTCATCACTGTCGTCGCTGGAAAAGAGCATCCTGGAGCTGTGCCAGGAGAACCCCGAGGTAGGGCTTTAAGGGAACCCTGAGGTACAAATTACATCCTGGAGCTGTGCCAGGAGAACCCCGAGGTAGGGCTTTAAGGGAACCCTGAGGTACAAATTACATCCTGGAGCTGTGTCAGGAGAACTCCGAGGTAGGGCTTTAAGGGAACCCTGAGGTACAAATTACATCCTGGAGCTGTGCCAGGAGAACCCCGAGGTAGGGCTTTAAGGGAACCCTGAGGTACAAATTACATCCTGGAGCTGTGCCAGGAGAACCCCGAGGTAGGGCTTTAAGGGAACCCTGAGGTACAAATTACATCCTGGAGCTGTGCCAGGAGAACCCCGAGGTAGGGCTTTAAGGGAACCCTGAGGTACAAATTACATCCTGGAGCTGTGCCAGGAGAACCCCGAGGTGGGGCTTTAAGGGAACCCTGAGGTACAAATTACATCCTGGAGCTGTGCCAGGAGAACCCCGAGGTAGGGCTTTAAGGGAACCCTGAGGTACAAATTACATCCTGGAGCTGTGTCAGGAGAACTCCGAGGTAGGGCTTTAAGGGAACCCTGAGGTACAAATTACATCCTGGAGCTGTGCCAGGAGAACCCCGAGGTAGGGCTTTAAGGGAACCCTGAGGTACAAATTACATCCTGGAGCTGTGCCAGGAGAACCCCGAGGTAGGGCTTTAAGGGAACCCTGAGGTACAAATTACATCCTGGAGCTGTGCCAGGAGAACCCCGAGGTAGGGCTTTAAGGGAACCCTGAGGTACAAATTACATCCTGGAGCTGTGCCAGGAGAACCCCGAGGTGGGGCTTTAAGGGAACCCTGAGGTACAAATTACATGCTAGTAGAAGGCACTATTAACTGAGCTGTCGTCGCTGGAGAAGAGCATCCTGGAGCTGTGCCAGGAGAACCCCGAGGTAGGGCTTTAAGGGAACCCTGAGGTACAAATTACATCCTGGAGCTGTGCCAGGAGAACCCCGAGGTGGGGCTTTAAGGGAACCCTGAGGTACAAATTACATGCTAGTAGAAGGCACTATTAACTGAGCTGTCGTCGCTGGAGAAGAGCATCCTGGAGCTGTGCCAGGAGAACCCCGAGGTAGGGCTTTAAGGGAACCCTGAGGTACAAATTACATCCTGGAGCTGTGCCAGGAGAACCCCGAGGTGGGGCTTTAAGGGAACCCTGAGGTACAAATTACATGCTAGTAGAAGGCACTATTAACTGAGCTGTCGTCGCTGGAGAAGAGCATCCTGGAGCTGTGCCAGGAGAACCCCGAGGTAGGGCTTTAAGGGAACCCTGAGGTACAAATTACATCCTGGAGCTGTGCCAGGAGAACCCCGAGGTGGGGCTTTAAGGGAACCCTGAGGTACAAATTACATGCTAGTAGAAGGCACTATTAACTGAGCTGTCGTCGCTGGAGAAGAGCATCTTGGAGCTGTGCCAGGAGAACCCCGAGGTAGGGCTTTAAGGGAACCCTGAGGTACAAATTACATCCTGGAGCTGTGCCAGGAGAACCCCGAGGTGGGGCTTTAAGGGAACCCTGAGGTACAAATTACATGCTAGTAGAAGGCACTATTAACTGAGCTGTCGTCGCTGGAGAAGAGCATCCTGGAGCTGTGCCAGGAGAACCCCGAGGTATGGCTTTAAGAGAACCCTGAGATTAGATCACATGCTAGGTGATGAAAATGCTCTCTAACCTGAGCTGTCATCGCTGTCCTCCTCACTGTCATCGCTGGAGAAGAGCATACTCGAGCTGTGCCAGGAGAACCCCTAGGAATGAAGCAGAAGCAGACGGGTGAAGGGTCAATGCCAGAAGAACCCGGGGGTAAAACTTACATGCTAGTTGCTGAGAAGGGGCTATAATTGAGCTGTCGTCGCTCTCATCGCTGGAGAAGAGCATCCTGGAGCGGTGCCAGGAGAACCCCGAGGTATGGCTTTAAGAGAACCCTGAGATAAAGATCAGATTATATGCTAGTAGAAGGCGCTATTAACCTGAGCTGTCATCGCTGGAGAAGAGCATCCTGGAGCTGTGCCAGGAGAACCCCGAGGTATGTGAGTGGAAGCGCTATGGCTTCAAGGGAATCGCCGGATGAGGGGTTCCTTTGAATGCCAGGAGGGCTCCGAGGTAGGGAGGGATCACGTGGTAGGGAGGGATCACGTGGTAGGGAGGGATCACGTGGTAGCTTTGGGGAAGGGAAGGTGAGTGGCAATGGCGGGGTTCTTCCTATTTCATCCAATGCTGTGGTATCACAGAATGCTTCAGTATCCAATCCAATGCTTTTTCTTTCTATTATAATCCCTTTTATTCACCTCAATGCCCTGGTGTAGACCTCATCTCTTTCTTATCCACCTCAATGGTATCTTATCCAATTTAATTTTGTGTATCCAATCCACCCTATCATATCCAATCCAGGGTCTATCGGATAAGATTCTCGAGTCGGAGCTCTCATATGTGCCTCTGGCCGACCGAGTCGGTGCCATCAATGGGCTGCTGCAAAAGGTACAGGTCTTGTGCGTGCGGTTGTGTGCGGTTGTGTGGGGTTGGGTGGGTTTGTGTGGGGTTGGGTGGGGTTGTGTGCGGTTGTTTGCGGTTGTGTGGGGTTGTTTGCGGTTGTTTACGGTTGTGTGGGGTTGTTAAGGACTGTCATACACTTGTATTTATGATAGGGGTTGCATATGTGCCTCTTGGCGACCGAGTCAGTGCCATCAATGGGCTGCTTCAAAAGGTACAGGTCTTGTGCGTGCGGTTGTGTGCGGTTGTGTGCGGTTGTGTGGGGTTGTGTGCGATTGTGTACGGTTGTTTGCGGTTGTGTGGGTTTGTTAAGGAACGCCATACACTTGTATTTATGATAGGGGTTGCATATGTGCCTCTTGGCGACCGAGTCAGTGCCATCAATGGGCTGCTTCAAAAGGTACAGGTCTTGCGGTTGTGTGCGGTTGTGTGCGGTTGTGTGGGGTTGTGTGCGATTGTGTACGGTTGTTTGCGGTTGTGTGGGTTTGTTAAGGAACGCCATACACTTGTATTTATGATAGGGGTTGCATATGTGCCTCTTGGCGACCGAGTCAGTGCCATCAATGGGCTGCTTCAAAAGGTACAGGTCTTGCGGTTGTGTGCGGTTGTGTGCGGTTGTGTGGGGTTGTGTGCGATTGTGTACGGTTGTTTGCGGTTGTGTGGGTTTGTTAAGGAACGCCATACACTTGTATTTATGATAGGGGTTGCATGTGTGCCTCTGGCCGACCGAGTCAGTGCCATCAATGGGCTGTTACAAAAGGTAGGGCTTTTGGTGCGGTTGTTTCTTGTTGTGTGCGGTTGTTTGTGGTTGTGTGCGGTTGTGTGCGTGTAAATGTTTGGGGATGCATATGTGCCTCTGGCTGACCGAGTCAATGCCATCATTGGGCTGCTGCAAAATTTATGGCTTTTGTGTGTATGTTGACTTGTGTGCGGTTGTTTGTGGTTGTGTGCGGTTGTGTGCGTGTGTATAATTGGAGATGCTTATGTGCCTCTGGCTGACTGAGTCAGTGCCATCATTGGGTTGTTGCAAAAGGTATGATGGCTCGTGTGTGTATGGTAACTTGTTTACAATTATATATTTTTCAAACCATGTCCTACATTCGTGTGTATGATCAAGGATGCGTGTGTGCCTCCTTGGGTCCCACTACACTCTGTATTATCCTCTTTATAGAGTGCTTCAGCTGCTGAAAAAACATTTGTGATGCAAAAATCCCCCGTCCCCTCTTTTCCACCATTTGGATCCCTCTGTGCTGTGTTTTATCCTCTTCAGAGAGCGCTTCAGCTGTTTAAATCGGGCGACACTCTCCTGTACAAGCACGTGAGCCAAGACCAAGCCGTGCAGTGAGTGCTGCTGATGACAATATGGGGATGTAATGTTTTAGTGTAGCAATTTGGCAATATAACATGCCAACTCAAATCAGGTGACACGCTCCTTTACGAGCACGTCAGCCTGGACCAGGCAGTGCAGTGAGTGCTGCTTTTTCCTCCCTACACTTGTCATTTCTTACCTTCCACTCTATCCCTCCCATTTTATACCTCCCATCCCATACCTCCCATCCCATGCCTCCCTTTTCCATACCTCCCATTCCATACCTCCCTACCTCCCATTCCATCCCTTCCATCCATACCTCCCATCCATACCTCCCACCTTTCATCCCACCTTTCATCCCATACCATTGCACCCCCCTTCTTACCCCCATCCCACCAGGTTCAAGGGGTTGAGTTCAGAAGATCTCCTTCTTTATCAAGCCATCAAGCAAGCAGGCAACGCAGGTAAGCAGGCGGGCAGAACACACACTTGCATGTACGCTTTCTTGCTGCTTGCATCCCAGTCAGCCCTGTCTGCTGCTGTCAAGGGGTTGAGCTCAGAGGATCTCGTTCAGTATCAAGCCATCAAGCAAGCAGGCATGGCAATATTCGAACCGCCAACCTGCAGCACCTCACATCACCCTCTCTTGCTGCCCCCACTGTACCTTCCCTCACACCCCCACCATACTTCATCGCCCCCTCCCCCGGACCTGAAATTTCCATTCCATTCAACAGGCATCTGGACGCGGGACATGAAGACTCGTTTTGACTCGCCTCAGTTTTTGAGGCGCCTCAAAACTACCGCATCTACCTCCCTCCCTCTACCTTATGTGTTTCATGATTCCATCCATCCTACAGGCATCTGGACATGAAGACCCGCACAAACCTGCAGCAGCCGCAGATCACCAAGATCATCAAGACACTGGAGGGCAGGAAGCTCATCAAAGCAGTCAAGTCAGTTAATGTGAGTTAAGGTGGTCGATATGAGAGAAAACAGTCAAGCTGGTCAACGTGAGTCAAAGCAGTCAACCTGCAGCAGCCGCAGATCACCAAGATCATCAAAACTCTGGGGGGCAGGAATATGAGACACAGCAGTCAAATCGGTCAACGTGAGTCACAGCAGTCAACGAGTCAAGGGTGGTCAATATGAGAGACAGCAGTCAAATCGGTCAACGTAGGACAATTCGGTCAACGTGAGTCACAGCAGTCAACGAGTCAAGGGTGGTCAATATGAGAGACAGCAGTCAAATCGGTCAACGTAGGACAATTCGGTCAACGTGAGTCAAGGCAGTCAACCCAGGAGCCTCAGATTACCACAGTCATAAACATGCCTTTTGAGGCGCCTTAAAAGTCACCAAAAGCATAAAGGCGAGTTGGTGAGGGTGCTGGTGGAAGCTGATCAAAGCAGTCAAAAGCGGCTAAGGGAGAGAGAGCGACAGAGAGCCAAAATCTGGTTTTTGAGAATTCTCAAAAACCAGCTCATAAAGGCGAGTTGGTGACCGTGCTGGAAGCTGATCAAAGCAGTCAAATCGGTCATGGTGGGCCAACCAAAACAGACCATTAGACATGATCCAGCGAGCAGCAGTGGAGGAGAAAGTTCAGCAAAGGAGAAAACAGGTGTTGTAGTGGAACCTAGCTAATTCGCGTAGGGTTTTGTAAGAACGGAGCTCTTCACTAAGCAGTGTTCAAAACACTGACGAAAGGCGAGTTAGTGAGGGTGCTGGAAGCTGATCAAAGCAGTCACATCGGTTATGGTGGGCCAACCAGTGGGCCAACCAAAACAGTCAAAAGCGGCTAAGGGAGAGAGAGTGACAGAGAGCCAACAGCTCTACATGCTGTGTATCGTCTTGAGACGTCGTCTTTCACCCGTGTTTCACTGCTCCCTTGCAGAACAAGAGTCGAAAACTCTGCATGCTGTATGAGCTCGAGCCATCCCCCACCCGCTGTGGTTCCATCCATTCCCATCCCTTTCTTTCTTTTCCTCTATTTCCGCTCTGTGCTTTCCCTCCTCTGGCTCCTCCCCCTTGCAGAACAAGAGCCGCAAGCTCTACATGCTGTACGAGCTCGAGCTGTCCCGGGAGGTGACAGGAGGGGTGTAAAGAACCAATGCGCGTGCCATTACCTTACCTAATGCTTCCCTCTGCTTCCCTCTGCTCCCCCTGCTCCCCCTGCTCCCCCTGCTCCCTCTGCTCCCTCTGCCCCCTGTAATACTGCTATCTCAGAACAAGAGTCGCAAGCTCTACATGCTGTACGAGCCCGAGTCATCCCGGGAGGTGTCAGGAGGCGCGTGGAAGGAACACCGATGCTGAATCCGACTTTTTAGACGCCTCAAAACCCTCTGCTTCCACTGCCCCCAATGCTCCCACTGCTCCCTCTTCTCCCCCTGCTCTCTTTTCTCAGAACAAGAGTCGCAAGCTCTACATGTTGTATGAGCTAGAGCCGCCTCGGGAGGTGACAGGAGGGGCATGGTACACAGATATCGACGCCATTTCCCTCCACATGCTTCTCTCTGCTTCCTGTGCTCCCTGTGGCTCTGCATTCTCTCAGAACAAGAGCCGCAAGCTCTCATGCTATATGAGCACGAGCCGTCCCAGGGGCGTGGTACACCAATGCTAATGCCATCACTTTACCTCATGCTTCCCTCTGCTCCCTCCTTTCTCTCACTTCTTGCCGCCTCTCTCTTGCAGAACAAGAGCCGAAAGCTCTACATGTTGTACGAGCTCGAACCGTCCCGAGAAGTGACAGGAGGCGCGTGGTACACCGATGCTGAATTCGACGCCGAGTTCATTTCGGCTTTAAGGCAGCTGTGTCTGACACACATAGTCAAGCTGGTGGGTACGCTATGTGTGCCTTTCTGCTAGCTAGTTTATGTATGTCGTACTGCCTGCATGGCCCTGTGTGTGGGGGGCTCTAGAGACGGAGGTGACAGGAGGGGCGTGGTATACAGATGCTGAGTCTGGTGCCGAGTTCATTCAAGCGCTGAGGCAGCTGTGCTGTGCCTCTCGCACACAGTCAAGCTGGTGGCACGATAGCTGTGCCTCTCGCACACAGTCAAGCTGGTGGTACGATAGCTGTGCCTCTCGCACACAGTCAAGCTGGTGGCACGATAGCTGTGCCTCTCGCACACAGTCAAGCTGGTGGCACGATAGCTGTGCCTCTCGCACACAGTCAAGCTGGTGGTACGATAGCTGTGCCTCTCGCACACAGTCAAGCTGGTGGTACGATAGCTGTGCCTCTCGCACACAGTCAAGCTGGTGGTACGATAGCTGTGCCTCTCGCACACAGTCAAGCTGGTGGTACGATAGCTGTGCCTCTCGCACACAGTCAAGCTGGTGGTACGATAGCTGTGCCTCTCGCACACAGTCAAGCTGGTGGTACGACAGCTGTGCCTCTCGCACACAGTCAAGCTGGTGGTACGATAGCTGTGCCTCTCGCACACAGTCAAGCTGGTGGTACGATAGCTGTGCCTCTCGCACACAGTCAAGCTGGTGGTACGATAGCTGTGCCTCTGGCACACAGTCAAGCTGGTGGTACGATAGCTGTGCCTTGCTGTTTGCATATATGTGCCAATCTCTGCCTCTCTCTTCATTTTGCAATTGCTTTCTCTCTCTTGTTCCTCTTGTGGGCAGGGAGGTGACACGCTTGAAGGGGTGGTGGAGGCAGTGAGGAGGGCTGGCAGTGGGGGCAGACTCTTATGTCCCTTGCTTTCCCCCTTTCTCCTTTACCCCTCTCTGCAAACAGGGAGGTGACACGCTTGAAGGGGTGGTGGAGGCAGTGAGGAGGGCTGGCAGTGGGGGCAGACTCTTATGTCCCTTGTTTTCCCCCTTTCTCCTTTACCCCTCTCTGCAAACAGGGAGGTGACACGCTTGAAGGGGTGGTGGAGGCAGTGAGGAGGGCTGGCAGTGGGGGCAGAACTCGCGTCCTCCCCACTTCGCCCTTTTTCGCACTTCCTTTTGCCTTTACCCCTCTGTGGGCAGGGAGGCGATACGCTTGAAGGGGTGGTGGAGGCAATGAGGAGGGCTGGCAGTGGGACAGGCTCTTATGTCCTTCCCTTGCTCTTTTCCCCTTTCCTTTTTTTCTCTTTCCCTTTTTCCCTTCCCTTTTTCCACTTACAGTTTTCGCCCTCTCTGTGGGCAGGGGGGATATGCTCGAAGGGGTGGTGGAGGCAGTGAGGAGGGCAGGCAGTGGGGGCAGACTCTTATGTCCCTTGCTTTCCCCCTTTCTCCTTTACTCCTCTCTGTGAGCAGGGAGGTGACACGCTTGAAGGGGTGGTGGAGGCAGTGAGGAGGGCTGGCAGTGGGGGCAGACTCTTATGTCCCTTGCTTTCCCCCTTTCTCCTTTACCCCTCTCTGCAAACAGGGAGGTGACACGCTTGAAGGGGTGGTGGAGGCAGTGAGGAGGGCTGGCAGTGGGGGCAGAACTCGCGTCCTCCCCACTTCGCCCTTTTTCGCACTTCCTTTTGCCTTTACCCCTCTGTGGGCAGGGAGGCGATACGCTTGAAGGGGTGGTGGAGGCAGTGAGGAGGGCTGGCAGTGGGACAGGCTCTTATGTCCTTCCCTTGCTCTTTTCCCCTTTCCTTTTTTTCTCTTTCCCTTTTTCCCTTCCCTTTTTCCACTTACAGTTTTCGCCCTCTCTGTGGGCAGGGGGGATATGCTCGAAGGGGTGGTGGAGGCAGTGAGGAGGGCAGGCAGTGGGGGCAGACTCTTATGTCCCTTGCTTTCCCCCTTTCTCCTTTACTCCTCTCTGTGAGCAGGGAGGTGACACGCTTGAAGGGGTGGTGGAGGCAGTGAGGAGAGCTAGCAGTGGGGGCAGACTCTTATGTCCATGCCTTTCTCTTTTCCCCTTTCCATTTGTACTCCGTCGCTTTTCCCGTACGAGCAGGGAGGTGATACTCTCGAGGGGGTGGTGGAGGCAGTAAGGAGGGCTGGCAGTGGCGGTAGGGAGGACCTGAGGATGGAGGATTTCAGACAGGTGAGATGAGAGGAGGGGAGAGGAGACGAGAGGAAAGGGCCTGTGATTGTGATTGGTTCGGGCCATCACAAAACAAAGGGGTTGTGAGGGGTGTGGGGTTATTGGAGGCAGTGGGGGCAGTGGCTGTGGCGGTAGGGAGGACTTGAGGATGGAAGACTTCAGACAGGTGAGATGAGTAGAGGGGAGAGGGGAGAAGAGGAAATGGTCTGACTGTGAATGATTGAGCTATTTTGAGCACTGGGTGCAATGCAATTGGGGCAGGTTGGGGCTAGGTTGGAGACAGGGAGGACCGAGGATCGAAGACTGCAGACAGGTGGGTGGATGGAGAGGAGTGGATGGGAGGAAAAGAGCGGAGGAGAGAGGAGAGGAGTGGCTTCCATTTGATCCATCCGTCATACACACACCCCTCCTCTCTTCTTCACGCATGCACACACACCGTGGGTCATCCGCAATCTCGCCTTCGATCGAGAGTGTGTACACTGGGAAGGGCAGGGGGTGTTGAATGGATGTATGCATGTGGCATGTGAGCTGGATGTTTTCATCTTCACCGGATGGCTGCCTGCAACCCACATGCCACATGCATTCATCCATTCAACACCCCCTGCCCTTCCCAGTGTACACACATCCCGTCATCAGCACGCTCGTTGTGCTGGATGTGTTCATCAGCACTGGCTGCAACCAACATACCACATGCACTCATCCAATCATACCCCCTCCCCCCGCAAACCCTCACATGCACACACAAGGTCATCAGCACGCTCATCTGTCATCACAGCTGGACGTCACCTTGACTCATTGTTCAAAGGGCTGCAGTAGTTGAAAAACGCTCATCTGACGCTGTAGTTCAACTGCAGCGACATCAGCATGCTCATCTGTGATCGCAGCTGGACGTCTTCATAAGCACCGGCTGCGAAACAAGTGGTCGTGCTGCATGTGCCACATGCATTCATTCATCCCATCATACCCCCTGCCCCCCAAACATATGCACACACCAGGTCATCAGCACACTCGTATTCGATCGAGAGCTAGACGTCTTCATCAGCACCGGCTCTGGCAAGGACTCGCGCTTCCCCGTGGTGAGCATTCACTTACCTCCCCACTCTTATTTTGAGGTGATTTTTGAGTCGACTCAAAAACTTCCCCACTCTTATTTTGAGTCGACTCTATTGTCTGTGTGACATTGTAACGAGGTGACTTTTGAGTCCACTTCGAATACATCTCCCTGTGTGCACAGCTTTGTGTAATGGTGCACTTTGTGCAGCGTATTCGCTACATGATTCATGCGATGCATCGGCCTATGGTGGAGCATCGGTGGGCGACCAGATTCTTCGGACACCCATAACACACCTCTCTACCCGCACCTCTCTACCCGCACCTCTCTACCCGCACCTCTCTACCCGCACCTCTCTACCATCCTCCACACCCCTCCACCACCCACCACCTGCCAGGGAGCGGAGGTGTATCGGCCATCGAGGTCTCGAGCTCCAGAATCATCCGCATTCACCAACATACCCTGCGGTGTCTGTCCTGTAAGTACCTGAATTCTGGCGTCTGCCCTGTAAGTTCTTTTTTCTTTTCCTTTTCGTCATCCTTCCCTTGGACTTCTTTCTTTTGTCCTTTTCTTTCTGTCGCTCCCTTCACTATTGTCACAAATGCAGGTGATCAACGAGTGCTCGGATGGTGGAATCATTTCCCCTCAAACATGCATCTACTTTCAACAATACCTCAACTTCTAGCTCCATGTCAGCATTTGCCCCATCACCATCCCCCACACCATCATACCGGTACATTGCACTACCGTCTGCCACGTCAGCATCAGCTATGTTACCATCTGACATGTAACTTTAATGGGTATATACAGGTTAAGATTCTTCTTTAGTGTGTCAAGCCCATGTGTACAGTAGGCATACCAAGCCTCATCTACCCTTTTTGAGACCTGTGCATGCTTGAGCAGAATCTAGTGCTTGCAGCAATTGGAAGATCATGGGCGAACGCCATTTGACACATCGGCAAAAAAAACCACCACAGATTGTGTTCCTTCATCAGAAGAACAGGGGTTGAAGATCAGTAGCATTTTGTTCTGGCTGGAGTTCTCACACAAGCTTCTCAGAGCACACCAGCTCCTCAGAGCACACCAGCTCCTCAGAGCACACCAGCTCCTCAGAGCACACCAGCTCCTCAGAGCACACCAGCTCCTCAGAGCACACCAGCTCCTCAGAGCACACCAGCTCCTCAGAGCACACCAGCTCCTCAGAGCACACCAGCTCCTCAGAGCACACCAGCTCCTCAGAGCACACCAGCTCCTCAGAGCACACCAGCTCCTCAGAGCACACCAGCTCCTCAGAGCACACCAGCTCCTCAGAGCACACCAGCTCCTCAGAGCACACCAGCTCCTCAGAGCACACCAGCTCCTCAGAGCACACCAGCTCCTCAGAGCACACCAAAACAAAACGCCGATGCCGGGGATCGAACCCGGATCTTCCGCGTGACAGGCGGAGATACTGACCATTATACTACATCGACATGCCCGATCGTAATTATTACATTATTCAACTAATATCTTAAAACAGGTTCATCCTGCAATGTTATTTTATCCCCTCCGTCTCTCCCTAATTGATTGCCAGGAGAGTTCACTTCACACTCGCGCACATCGTATGCACGTGCTCGTAGATCCTCTTCTCGGCTCTGTAAGGTGCCAACGACCTCGGTGAAGCACCATTCTGTAAATCGATAACCGAGTTCACTATAGCATCTGCACAGACAGCCTTCGTTATAGGCACATATGGCGACATACGGTACTCGAGCGGGGCTAGGAGGCTCCGGGATTTCCGGAGGAGGCGGAGCGTCTGAAATCCCTCTATGGCAGGGCGACGCGGAGAGGGAACAGTACGAGAGTTTCGCGGATTTGTACGCGATTATAAAGACTACCGAGAAGCTCGAAAAGGCGTACGTCCGTGATTTGATCTCCCCCGCGGATTACGAGCCCGCTTGCGCGAAGCTGATTGGCCAGTTCCGGACGCTTCGCACCGCGCTGCAGAGCGCCGTACCCGATATAGAGCGATTCATGACAACGTACAAGATGGACTGCCCTGCAGCGAAGAACCGCCTCCTCGTGGCTGGGGTTCCGGCAACGGTGGAGCATAAATCTGCAACGGTGGAGAGCGGTAGTGCGACTGTAGCTGTGGCTGAGACGGTTCAACACTTTATAACGGCTATGGATACTGTCAAACTCAACATGCTGGCGGTAGATCAGGTAAAACCAAGTGGGATTGCTGAGTACATAGATTTCTGAGCAGTAAGATTCCTCATGGCTCTCTGTGTTCCTTCATAACAGCCATGGATACTGTCAAGCTCAATATGCTCGGGGTGGGTCAGGTAAGCATTGAACACTCCCCTCCCCCCCCCACCTCCCCCTGCCTTCCCTCACCCAGCTCACCCCCCCCCAGGTCGACCCCCTCGCTCTCGCACCTCCGCAGCTCTCTCTGCTCTCCAATGAGCTTTCCACTTCCCACGACCCACACTCCCCTTTTCCTTCCCCCTCCCCCCTGCCTTCCCTCCACCCCCTCGCTCTCGCACCTCCGCAGCTCTCTCTGCTCGCCAATGGGCTCTCCACTTCCCATGCCCCACACTCCCCTCCGCTCCTCCAGCAATGAGCAGTGAGAGAGCAGGCCCACCCGCTCCTCTCGCTGCTCCTCAATCCTCTCCGCAGCTCTCTCTGCTCGCCAATGGGCTCTCCACTTCCCATGCCCCACACTCCCGTTCTTTCCCCTGCCCCCCCACTCCCCGTTTTCCGCACCCCCTTCCCCTACTCCAACCACAGCTGCACCCGCTGCTCTCCCTGCTCCCCAACTCTCTCTGCAACTCTCTTCTTATAAATGTGCTTCCCACTCCCTTCCCGTTTCCCCACTCCCCCCGCTCCCCTTTTCCCAGGTGTAACCATCCCTCTGCTCCTCAACCCTCCCTGCCAGCCGAGGTTGAGACCTTCCAATGTCCCATCCCCCTCCCTGCGTCCACCTTCCCTCTGCACCGTACCCTCTCTTCTTACCAATGAGCTTCCCACTTCCCTTCTTTCCGTTCCCCGTCCCTTTTCCCGCCCCAGGTGCATCTGCTGCTCTCCCTGCTCCTCGACTTCCTTTGAGACCTTCTCACTCCCCTCCGCCCCCTCTTTACCACGCCTCACTCTCCCCAACCCACCCCTCCCCCCACTCTCTTCGAGGGCCGATCCAACAGCATGGCTGCTAGCCATTCATTTGCTGTCCCTCCCACTCCCCCTTTCTTCCTTCCCGCCTTCCCCCTTCCCCAGGTGCATCCACTCCTCTCCCTCCTCCTCAACTCTCTCTGCAGCGTGCCCTCTTTACCAGCAGAGTTTGAGGGTCGCACCAAGGTCAGGGATTGGCTCGTGCGACTCAACAGCATGGCTGCTAGCGACGAGCTTTCGGAAGAGCAGGCGAGACAACTGAGCTTTGACCTTGAATCGTCGTATTCGGTGTTCATGCAATCACTTGGAATAAAAAACTGATCTGTAATTTACTGTCAAGGAAAATAAGCCCGTACAACAGTATACGGTATATGGTACCAAAGAGTGGAAAGAAACTGCGAAAGAGTTGGAAGAGAGCTGTTGTGTTGTGGTGTACAGTGGAATATTCCTTTATTGAATGCATTGTAAATGGATGCCAGGATATTAGAGATACAACAGTCTTACAGCACATATGAGTAGGATTTAGGATGAGAGCCCTGAGATAGAGTTCGACACCTCCTTCCCGTACAGGAATACCATACCGTAGATTCGCAGAATACATTCATTCCGAATTGCCAAATCACAAACCATAAGAGCCCACTCTACAGCCACGACTCGAACATACCGGTACACCCCCACCCCAGCTGAACCCCAAATGGAAAATCAAACTCTTAAATGGAAATAAAACAACCCTCATGAACTTAAAAACAATCCACAAATGAAACACAATCACACCTTCTCAAAGGGCATGCACAGACATGCATCATCTCTCCCCTTCGCCATCCCATCCCACCCTCCCCCACTCCGCCCCTCTTTCCCCTCGCTTCAAGGACCAACTCTGTGATTCATTCGGGTCTCCCAAACCTCGATCGAGCCTAGCCCCGACCCTCCTGGCCGCTGATCGTCCCGAGCCAGAAACAGCCGGTTCCCCCCAAACCCCATGTCATACACCCAGTGATCTGGGGGCGCTTCAAAGTTTACCCGCTGCCTTTGATATTCACCCATGGTGTCCCCATAGGTTCTTCGGAAGGAGTATGGGTCGAACCGTGTGGGAGGAGGAGCGGCAGCAGCAGCAGCAGCAGCAGCAACAGTGCTATTGCCAGTGCTACTACCGCCAGTAGAACCAGCACCAGTGGCAGCGGCAGCAGAGCTCAAAGTATCAACACCAGCAGCCACTTCATCCCCTGTATAACGCGCTCCTGTACCATCTAAAGGTGGCGGTTCAAACCCTCTTGCAGCAGCAGCCGCACCAGTGAGCGAACCAGGAGTTAAAGCCCCTCTAGAGTACCCTCCCAACGCATCCTCCCCACCCCCTCCTCCCGCCCCTCCAAATCCCCCCATTCCCCCGATTCCCCCTATCCCACCCTGTCCTCCCCCCCCTACCGATAGAGCCCCCCCTAACTTCTCTTCATCCATTGATGCCCATCTGCCCAGCCTGCCCGTGGCAACAGGAACAAACGGATTGCTGACTGGAGTCCACACTTCCAGCGACGGGCAGCGGTTGCAAATTATTTGCGACCTGCCCGGGACGACGAGCAGGCGAATCGTGCTTGTTTCCACCCTGCCCGAGTCTCTTTGCGTGCTGGTTCCTCCAATCCGCAGCGAGTCAGGGGATTGCCATTGCATGACCGTCCAGCTGTCTTGGCCTATAGAGGGAACCGGCCCCCCTGCTACTGGCACAGGCCCGGATGATGCTGCTGGCCGGTAGATGTTTCCGAACCCTCTACTGCTGCTGTTCGCTGAGCTATCTGTTCCAGTGCCTGTGGAGGAAAACCCTAAACCTGCTCCTCCTGCTCCTGCTGCTGCTGTTGCTGCTGCTGCATTGCCAGCACCGCTGCCGCTGCCACCCCCCCCAACATAAAACCCACCAGCACCATCATCACCACCAAGCCCTGACCCAGAACCTATCTGAACCGCACCAAAACCAGCACCACTGGGAACCGAAACACAAGCACCGGCCGAATTGCCAGTCCCATGCAGAGGTAGCTTCCTCAGGTCGAAAGCAGAGAGGCGGGAGGAGGAGTCTGGAGCGGAAGGGGAGGCTTTGAGGAGCAGGGAGAGGTCTTCGCAGGCAGTGGCGTCGCAGAGAGCACACCAGCGGTCGGAGGGGACGAGGGAAGGTTGTGGGTCGTCGAACTCACGCCAGTCCCACACCAGCTGGTTGCACCGTGGGTCCCACAGGCGCAGGTAGGACGGCCCCTCGCTGCCGCCTTGGACTCCGGCTGCTTACACAATGGGAAAGCAGGGGGGTTGGGTTGGGAATGGGAAGGGAAGGGAAGGGTAAGCAGCGGAGAGGGAGAATGAGGTTTGCCGAACTCACACCGGTCCCACACCAGCTGGTTGCAGCGCGGGTTCCATAGGCGCAAGTAGGACAGCCCTTCACTGCCGCCGAGGATGCCTGCTGTGAACATCGGGAGTGAAAGAGCATAAGAAACGGGGAAGAACAAAGAACACGAGGGATCAATCTTGGTCGTCGAATTCACGCCAATCCCACACCAGCTGGTTGCACCGTGGGTCCCACAGGCGCAGGTAGGACGGACCCCCACTGCCGCCCTGAACTCCAGCTTTTTGCACAGGTAAAGCACCAGAATTGGGGATGGGGATTTTTTAGTCGACTCAAAAATCGCCTTAATTCCAGCTTTTTGCACAGGTAAAGCACCAGAATTGGGGATGGGGATTTTTGAGTCGACTCAAAAATCGCCTTAATTCCAGCTTTTTGCACAGGTAAAGCACCAGAACTGGGGATGGGGATGGAAGGGGAAGGGAGGGGAAGGGAGGGGAAGGGGAGGGAAGAGTGAGAAGTGAAGGGGAGGCTTGGAGGAGAGGGGAGAGGGATTTGTAGGTATTGGAGTTGCAAATAGCACCCCAGCGATCAAAGGGGACGAGAGAGGGCGCCAAAATCACGCCAGTCCCACACCAGTTAGTTGCAACGCGGATCCCACTGGCGTAGGTAGGATGGCCCCTCACTCCTCCCCAGGATCCCACCACCTGTAAACAGGGGGAGAGAAAGTGCGGGTCCATCCTACCTGCACCTGTGGGACGCACGCTGCAACCATCTGGTGATAACCTGGCATGGTTTTGACGAACCTCGTTCTCCCTCTCGTCTGGTTTTGACGAACCTCATGCTCCCTCTCGTCTGGTTTTGACGAACCTCATGCTCCCTCTCGTCTGGTTTTGACGAACCTCATTCTCCCTCTCGTCTGATTACAATTCCCTTATCTACCCTTCACTCACGGGTGTATCGGCGCACGACCATGAGAAGGTTCCGGGAAGGCAGCCATTGCAACTTATCAGGGCCGCCCATGCGCCTCGTGGTAATAGGCGCCGGCCCTGCCTCCCCCACGCTCTGCAACGTGCCCCGATCAACCACCCCCACCGCCTTCCCCACCCCCCACTCCACTCCAAGAGTCTTTCTCAGGCTTGCCACGAACAGAAACCGGTCGGATTGAACTATGGACCGGAATGAAGGGTGTGACGCGCCTCTGAGAGCCACTGAGCCGATTTTGCAGGTTGGTGGGAACGAGGAGGAGTAGGGGGAGGGGAGGATGGAAGAGGGAGGGAGAGGGGGGGAGTAGAGGGGATTGGTGGTGGGGGTTGGGTAGTGGGAGGCGGATTGAGGGAGGATGATTGGAGAGATGGAGGAGGCGGGGGGAGGCTGGGTGAGAGTTAAAGGGGAGGGAGTGTAGGAGGAGAGTGAGGAAGGGGAGAGGGATGGGAGGGTGGCAGGAGAACTGTAAGTGGTCTGAGAGTGGGAGAGAGAAGAATAGTAGGGGGAGGAGTAGGGGGAGTGGGAGGGGTAGGCGGAATTGGAGGATGAATGGGAGGAGTAGGAGGAGGGGAAGGCCGTTGGGAAATTATATTCGTCAAACGTTCTCAGTGGGTTCAATGTGCTGTCGTAGCCCCGTGTGTCGTAGATGGGCAGATGGTAGCAGCCCTTGCCGCCCCCCACGATGATTCGAGACTCTGACAGCCGGCAGATGGTGTCCACCTGGCAGCACCGGATTGGAGGAAAACGGAGGTGAGGACACGTGGGAGGGGAAGCATGAGTTGTCACACGCCTGTGCGTGTGAAATTATCACTGGGTGTGTGCACAGCACATGGGTCGTATTTCAGCCCAACCAACACCCCGCCCATACCCCTCCCACATCCCTACCACACCCCTCTCATTGTGCTACACTATAGCTCGACAACATAATCGTAACATTATTTCTTGCGAAATTATAAGGGCCCCCACGTTTACTCACCTGGGGAAGGTCGGTGATGATGGTGGCGGTGTGACGCAGCATCCAGTCATAACACGTCACCCTGGCGCCATGTGCCACGTCAACAGAGCCGTCTTCATGCGCGGCCAGCGCCGTGCACACGTCAGCAGGGCCCACATTGGGGCGAAGCACGGACGTCTTTCCGAACAGGATGGGCGATAAGGGGAAGGGTTGGGGATGAGGGGGGAGTGGATGGGAGGGGAAGGTGGAGGGGGGGGGGGAGTGCATGGGAGGGGAAGGTGGAGGGGGGGGGGGGGAGTGGAAATGTTCGGTTAGAGGAGGTTTTTGAGAATTTTTTAGAAGCGCCTGCAACAACAGAGGGGAAGGGTGAAGGGGGGGAAAGGTGGAAATGTTTCGGTTTACGTTTAGACGTGTGCTATTATGCTATATACCAGACCAGAGAAGGAAGGGATGAACGGGAGGAAGGGGAGGGGGCTTGAAAGAGGGAGGTGAAGATATTTTGGCTTGAAGTGGAACAACTGAACTTGAGTAAGGTAGGTGCTTGGAAGGTGGTCATGCGCTACCAGAGCCGTGCTCGCTTCAGCAGAGGACAATCTTGCACTGGTAACCTCGACTCGACGTGTAGGAAAAAAACACTTCGAAACAAAAAAAGAGGCTACTTACCCTGACCTGAAAATGTGTACTTATGCGTCACCTCCGACCAAAACATGACTGTGGAGGACGGGAGATCGAAATCAAGATTCCACTCACCTTGAGCATTTCAGTGGCACACCTACGTGACCTGGGGCTCCTCAAGAGACTCACCCTGTGCATTCATTGGCGTCCAGAGCAGAGAGCAGGAGCATCCCCTAAACCGGGACGACTACAATCCCAACAGCAAACTTACCACCTGCGTTCTGAGGCGATTTCAGACCACTCACTCTGTGCATCTCATTGGCGTCGAGCGCAGGGGGCAAGAGCGCGGCCTTAACAGGGTCCAGCAGGCCGACATAGTCCGCGTCGCCAAGCACCGCGTCAACGGTAACTCCGACGGGGATTTTAAGAACACCGGACCGCAGGAAATTCAGCAACACGCCAAACGTCTTCGGATCGCGGTCAATAAAGATCTCCGGTGTATCCTCCTCTTCTTCCGCCATCCGTCTCAGGCGAGTTCCCGATGTGCGACACGTGTCATGATGGGAGTGCGAATCAGATTCGCGAAAGTGGGAACGGCGAGCGTCGCGAGACGCCCAGACTGGGTCCAGCATGGCTCCGAGAAGCGAGCCGCGACCCGCTAGCTCGAGCGTTTCCCGAGACGTTTCGAATATTTGCCCGCCTACATTGATTCGAATGCGAGATGACGACGGCATGATGGCGTGCGGGGATACGAAATGCGAACCAAAGAGCAGACTGGCAGTTATTTCTACAGCTCACCGGCGTGACGCTTCAACAGACTTTAGAGATAGCTACTGTACGTCATCCCGCGCTACGACTTCGAAAGCATAGCACCGTTCAGGAGGCTTTCTTATGGCGGAGCCGACGTGCTGAAGAAACTTCTGAAAATGCGCAAGGATCCGACTGGAGGTCTATGGATAAGCCGTTGAATTCTGGCGGCAGAGACTTGGTTAGTCTGCTGAAATACGCAAATTCAATAGAAAAACGCGTACAACCTCAATCAGCAGCGTGGCTTTCGAGCAAACTAAAAACTATACTCAGCAGTCTGACTGATTGTCGTCCTGGTCGTTACTGAAATCTAGCACGCCTGGTGCTCACCGTTCAGGCGCCGATGCCTGTCAGTCACGCCGTCAAATTCAGAATGTAATGCTCGAGATTCAAACAAACCAGCCAGATGACTATGACTCCTGTATCCTGACAGGAACAGGCGACCGATGCCCGCATGCCACGAGAATGTCAAACGCCATGATGCTCCATGGCGAAAGGGCTGATTATTCGAGGTTGCTGTAATTGTTCAATCCGAGAAAGCTCTTCGTGTGACCGTGCTGTGTAGAGCTTGTCACATGGTTGGGGATGGGATGGGAGTAAGGTTCGTCAAGATAACGCATGTATGGCGGTGCAGAGGTAACACACGCCTTGCGCTAACATGGTCATATTTTGTTCAGGGGAAGGCCAGAGGTCCGACAACCGTTTTGGTAACCCTGGGAATTGGTTGGGTCATGCCATATCTGAGCCGTCGGATTATCGCGGATCACTGTTTTGTGATTTTCGGACGTTCAAGATGACCTCGAATTGGGGGCAATAAAGTTGCGGCTGTGGCCCCACACCACAGAATGAAATACCTCAGCAGAAATGGGTCGTCCCACGGCGGAGCTCACTGCCTGCGGGCAAAACAAATAATACCCATTCGGGCATGCATCTGGTCAGGGAGGCATCAACCCTAAACACCTGGAGGCATGGTGTTTCTCCCTCAGATGGCATGCCATCTGATAAGGTTTTAGTTTTTTCTGCTCGGGGCAGCAGGTCGTCAGGTCGTCGGAGGGTCGACGGAGCCCACGACCCATTTTCGCGAGGGAATGACGGACCGCCCTGGTTTCGGGTTTCCGATTCCTTTCGGCAGTAGTTTTGACACCGCTTTGCTTCGCGCTCAAGTCCGATACCTTCGGTCAGTTATTTACGCTATTGCCCCTTTTCGAGTCCAGAGACTAATACTGTGTTTATCTATCGGATATCATAAATTGAATTGTCGTGTCAATTACGAGAAGCTCGGGACAAAAAATATATACCCCTCATGGAGGGCATGCCATTTGGGAGGCATCAACCCTAAACACCATGAAGCAAGGTGTTAAGGGTTGATGCCTCCCAAATGGCCAGCCATCCGAGAGGGGTTTATTTTTTCCACTGGCCACTAAACTAAAACCAGGTAAACTTCAGAATTTTCCTGGTCACAGGAAATTGGAAATGTCGAAATCAGCTGCCCCAAGGAATCGGACGCGAGCGGAGAAGCAAGGCGGTGTCAAAGCCACTGCCTAAAGGAATCGGAAACTTGAAAACAGGGCGATCCGTCATTTCGTCCATTTCCGCTGAGAGATACAGCATGGAAAGACTCGCGGTCGCGGCTGGAAGGAAGGGGGCTGATAGGGAAGGCAAACTGTTGCTTGCGGGCACTCTCCTCAGCGCAAACAGAGGAGGGGGAAGACTGCACGACACAATAGGTCAGGGAGGGCAACTCGATCTCATTCCCCCGAACTGTCACACCCGTACGCCTGGTTTGGGGTGCTTGCGCTCATTTCCCCCTGCCCTGTCCTGACTGGAAACGTTTCACAGTTGCCTCCATCGCGCCACGCGGCGCGTCAAGCCCAGGGTCGGTGGTTGCCTGCATTTTTGCCTCGTTCCCCAGCGGTGCTTTCGAGGTTGGAAAGCTGCTTGTTCACAGTTTACACAGTCAAGCAGAGTCAAATAGGAGGCTTGTATAATCGACGCACATAATATCGAAAATATACACTACCGTGTTGCTTCTTTATGTTGCATAATGTAAGGAAAATTCAATTTCCTTACTTCGCGCCCCTGCTTACCGCTTACAAGACCATTCCCGCCATCGGCACCCAAACAGTGAAACATTATCCGCTCGCGACACTCGCATCGACTACGAATCCCGCCACTGTTCACGACGCGACCCAACCTCTCAGCTCGGTTGGTACCGTAACCCGCGCTCCGGACCTCCGCCTTGACATATCCCAACCTCGGCGCTAGGCCCGTAGCGCACCCCAATTCCTTGCATTACCGTTACCAATCTAGTTCGCTATATATTCTTCGCGCATGCCTTCGCTCGTTGTATTGTTTGCTTCGATAGTGCAATTCTCGCTCGCTCGCTCAATTACACTCATAACACATGGTATTCAGAGCCCACGATCTCCTCTCGGACCGCACCCACACCTTCGCTTCCCCACTATCTCATTTTTTGGGGGGGGGGGTAGACGTCTCTCAGCGAACAAGCACCGCCGCTCGAAGTGCTCTCTCGTAAGCACGCACGGCCACGACAAAGGCTCTCGCTGAGCTTGCCGGACACCCCCGCCATGGCTGAAATTAATCTCGCGACACTGACGCAGGAGCAGCTCGACCGTCTCGTGCGCCAACTCGAAGATTCGGCGCTCGAAATTGCGACACTCACGGTGGATCGCGACTTCGCTCGCCAGCAATCGACGGTGAATGCACTAGCACCAACACATGCACCTGCACAATCGGAGGAGCCGATCGTCATCTCATCAGGCACACCAACACAGAAAGACAGCGTGGGACAACGCTCAGGCGTAGCCAGTGATGGCGCCGCTCACTCAATGCCTGGCATGTGTCAAAATGTTATAATGCTTATATTTTGTAGGCTGTAGTGGGGTAGCCCATAAGGGGCACAACCCAATTAGGGTTAGTACTTACCAACTTTCTGCTCAATGCATTCATTTCTCGTTCAGTATTTTGACATGGTTTCAGAGCAGGTCCTGTTCCAAGACCGTTTTTTGTAGGGCCCACCGCATAGCGCTGCCCCACTAGTCGCGCTGCTCTGCCCTGCCCTGCCCTGCCTCTCGCGCCGCCTTGCTGGCCGCGCGCTGCCCTGCCCTGCCCGTCGCGCCGCCCTGCTGGTCGCGCGCCGCCCTCCCCTGCCTGTTGCATCGCCCTGCTCGCCGCCGCGTCGCCCTGCCCTGCCCGCGCGCCGCCCTGCTGGCCGCCGCGCCGCCCTGCCCTGCCCGCGCACCGCACTGCTGGCAACCGCGCCGCCCTGCCCTGCCTGTGCGTCGCCCTGCCCTGCCCACGCGCCGACCTGCTGGCCGCCGCCCTGCTGCCCGCACCGCCCTGCTGCGCGCCGCCCTGCTGCCCGCGCCGCCCTGCTGCTGCCCGCCCTGCTGCGCGCCGCCCTGCTGGCCGACGCCCTACTGCCCGCTCGCCGCCCTGCTGGCCGCCGCACCGCCCTTCCCTGCCCGCGCGCCGCCCTGCTGGCTGCCGCCCTGCCCTGCCATTGCACTGCCCTGCCCTGGCCCCGCACCGCTCTTCCCTAGCCGTGCGCCGTCTCGCCCTGACCTGCGCGCTTCCCTAGTGCTCGCGCGCCGCCCTGCCTGCGTGCTGCCCTACTGGTCGCACGCCACCCTGCTCTGCCCGCTAAGGCTTCTCTCAGTGTTCTCACCTTTCATTATGAGGGCCGTCCGATCCAGTTCGATACGTGGCTCGACGACTTACAGCTGTACCTACTGAGCAATTCTAGAGACAGCGTTTCGTTGTTTGACCACACGTCTAGAGCCTCTCTCGCCCCTCCCGCCACAGCTGACATTGCGACTCGCTCACAGTGGCTTACCCGTGACGCTGCCGCTCGCTTAGCCGTTCGCAACCACCTGCCGTTAGCCGAACGTGCTCACTTTGGCCAGCACAAGGCTGCTAAAGCCCTGTAGTCGCTCGTTACTCTCCCCCTGCTGTTCTCGGCCGCCATATACTGCCCGAACTTTTTCCCAAGCTGTCAGCCTTTGCCACAGTCGAGGACCTCATTCCCCACCTTCGCACTAGCGACACTCACTACCGCGCTGCCCTCCCAGCCAAGTTCCTTGACAAGAACCCGCCCCCGATGTAGATCACTCTCTACTTCATAGTCACCCGCCTCCCTGACTCTCTTCGCGCAGTCAGGGACCACTTTCTCGCACTTGACCCCACAGACCTCACTGTCGACCTGCTCGAGAAGCACCTCCTTGCAGCTGAGACTAGCGTAGTCGCTGTAGGTGCTGCTCGTGGCACTCCTTGCACACCCTTCTTTGAGGGGTGTTCCCCCTCCCCCCTTGCCCCCTCCTACGCTTCTGCTGTTGCTGTTCATATCCTTGGTACTGAGGATGTCGGGGCTGCTTCTGCTCTTAGTGGGAAGCGCCGCAGCGGCAAGGGCAAGGGTGGCAATAGTGGTGGCGGTGGCAGCGGGGGTGGTGGTGGTGGAGGCGGTGGAGGCGGTGGAGGTGGCGGAGGTGGTGGCAGTGGTGGGAGTGGTGGTGGGAGTCGGGGCTTCGGTGGCGGCAGTGGTGGCAGCGGTGGGAGTGGGGGTGGAGGTGGTGGCGGCAGTGGGAGTGGTGGCGGCGGCAATGGTGGCGATCGGGGTGGAGCTGTTCAGAGGCAGCAGCAGCAGCAGCGTCGGAGCAAGACCCCGTCGCCCCAGCAGCTTCGTGAGTGGTTTTCTCAGCGTGGGGCGTTTGGGGGTAGGTCATTCGCACAGGTGACCGCGCTGGTCAGAGATGCGGGAAATTTCACACACAGCACCGCTGCTTCTCCCGCCTTAACGACGCTTGGCGCGCAGAGTTTGGCGACGAGGCTGAGCGCCCCCGCTGGCTGGAGCTGCTTAGGTCTGGTGTTGATATCTTTGCTCTTGACTATGATGCTATCCTTGCTGCCATGTATGTCTTGTCTGTTAGTGCTCAGGGTGAGTGTTACCTGTGTGTGCCACCCGACCCAGGTATAGAGGTTGCTGCTCTAGGTGCTACTGAGTCTACTCTCCCTGTAACTGCGCCTGCTGAGGCCTTGCACACCTCCATACTTGACTCAAGTGCTTCTCGCTGTTTCTTCCGCGACAGTACCACACTCACTCCACTCCCTGCACCTGTTCCACTTAGACTGGCTGACCCCTCTGGGGGCCCAGTTCTTGCACGTTCCTCCATTGTGCTCCTGTGTCCGGCGGTTCCGTCCGGCTCACTCTCAGGTCTTCACCTCACCTCGTTCTCTATGAACCTGGTGAGTACCGCTGCCCTCCAGGATGCGATGGTCACTACCACCACTCCTGGGGGTCAGCGTGTGTCGATCTGCACGTGTACGCGGACGGGCCGTCACCTGGCCACGTTCACCCGTCGGCCTGGGTTGAGTATGTACACACTCACTACTGAGCCTCCTCAGGTAGCTGCGTCGGCTCAGGTGTCCGCGTGAGGTCCAGTAGCAGCCCCCTGCTCGTGTCGCCTCCTGTCGCACCAGACTCTCCTTTGGCACCACCGCCTTGGTCACCCCTCCCTGCCACGCCTTCGTGGCATGCACTCCCGCCTCCTTGTTTCTGGTCTTCCCAGGTCTCTACCTCCCCTCTCGCCCTCGCCTGCCCCACCCTGCCTTCCTTGCGTCGAGGGACGGCAGCGCGCCGCTCCTCACTCCTCCTCGTTTCCCCTGACGACTTCTCCCCTGCAGACTCTCTATATGGACGTGTGGGGCCCAGCCCGCGTCAGTGGATTGGACCGTGAGCGCTACTTTCTGCTGGTTGTTGATGAATACGCGCGTTACACCACGGTCTTCCGCTTGCGCAACAAGGGTGAGGTCCCTGATGTCTTGATCCCTTGGATCCGTGCTGCCCGTCTCTAGCTCCGTGAGCGGTTCCGTGAGGACCTTCCTGTCCTGCGTCTGCACTCTGACAGAGGTGGTGAGTTCTCCTCCGATCTCTTGCGGGACTTTTGTCGTGGGGAGGGCATCCTCCAGTCGTTCATGCTTGTGGCCCACCCTCAGCAAAATGGGATTCCTGAGCGCCGCATTGGCTTATTCATGGAGGTCGCTCGTACCTCCATGATCCATGCGGCTGCTCCCCATTTTCTGTGGCCGTTTGCGGTCCGGTACGCTGCGCATCAGCTCAACCTCTGGCCCCGTCTCTCCTTGCCGGAGACCTCGCCTACACTGCGTTGGACGGGGAAGGTTGGCGATGCGTCGGTGTTCCGGGTCAGGGGCTCTCGTGCGTTTGTCCGCGATACTTCAGCGGAGAAGCTCTCCTCCCGCGCCATTCCCTGTGTCTTCCTTGGGTTTCCCCCTGACACGCCTGGCTGGCACTTTTACCACCCCACCTCGCGCCGTGTCCTGCCCTCTCAGGACAGTCGGTTCCCTTTTACCATCTCTTCCCCTACCACACTGCCCCTCTCCCACCCCCGCCGCTCTTCCTCGCTCCAGGTCCCCCTCCGGTAGACCCCCTCTCCCCTCAGGGTCCTACTCCCTCAGGTGTGTCTCAGGTAGACCCATTCCCCCTGGCTGAGCCTGTCGAGGTCACTGTAGACTCAGGTGCTGCTAGGGGTGTTGCGTCTGGGGGTGCTGAGCCTGCACGTGAGGAGCTTGGGGGTGCTAAGCCTGAGGGTGCGGAGCCTGGGGGTGCTGAGTTTTAGGGTGCGGAGTCTGGGGGTGCTGAGCCTGAGGATGTGGAGCCTGGGGGTACGGAGCCTGAGGGTGCGGAGCCTGGGGGTGCTGAGTCTGAGGGTGCGGAGTCTGGGGGTGCTGAGCCTCGGGGTACTGCGTCTACCGGAGGTCCTGCGGGTGCCTCGCCACGACTATTTCACCGGCAGGAGCCTCTCTCACCACAGCAGCTGCGCGAGTGGTTTGCTCAGCGCACACGCCTCAGGAGTGGCGCTGTAGGAGCTGGAGGCCCTGCCACTGGAGGCACTGGAGCTGGAGGTGCTGGAGCTACTAGTCTTGGAGGTGTTGGAGTTACTGCTGGAGCTAGAGGTACCGGAGGTGCTGGAGCTGTTGGTCCTGGAGGTGCTCGTACTAGAGGTACTGGAGCTGCCGGAGCTGGTTGTGCTGGAGGCACTGGAGTTGGAGACCCTGGAGCTGGAGGCACTAGCGCTGGAGGCGCTGGAGCTGGAGGCACTGGGGTTGGAGGTGCTGGAGCTTCTAGTCCTGAAGGTGCTGGAGTTACTGCTGGAGCTGGAGGTACCGGAGGTGCTCGAGCTGCTGGTCTTGGAGGTGCTCGTACTCGAGGTACTGGAGCTGCCGGAGCTGGTGGAGTTGGAGGCACTGGAGCTGGAGACCCTGGAGCTGGAGGCAATGGCACTGGAGGCGCTGGAGGTAGAGGAGCTGTAGCTGGACGCGCTGGAGCTGGAGGCGCTGGAGCTGGAGGCGCTGGTGGTGGAGGTGCTGGAGCTGGAGGCACTGGAGCTGGAGACACTGGAGCTGGAGGCGCTAGAGCTGGAGACCCTGGAGCTGGAGGTGCTGGCGCTGGGGGTGTTGGAGCTGGCGGTAGTGGTGCTGGAGGCCACGGTTTTTCGTTTCGCTGCCACCGTCGTCTCTGCCGCCACCTGACTCGGTCCTTCGTCAAGTTCTTAGTCTCCCATCTTCTACTGGCCTTACTCCTAGCTTGCTAAGTCCGCCGCCTCACCAGTCGCAGTCAGAGTTACAGCCAGACTCCCCACTGCGTGCTCCTTCTCCTTACGCAGAGCACAGTGACTCTCTTACAGAGCGTCGTGAGCCTGAGTCTCGTCCTGCCTTGCTTGCTCGCAATGTTCGCACTTGTCGTCGTGTTCCTCGTCTGCGTCCTCCTCCTGTCGCCGGCACTCACATTATGGCACTTCGTCCTTCCTCTGTTCCACTGCGAGTTCCCCTTCCATCTCCTCCTGCGTCCTCTCTTGCTGACGATTTGGACCCTAAGTCTGACTTAGCTCGTGCTGCCAGTCCTACTGTCCCACGTCTTCTAGTTGCTGTTGTCACCGACCCTTCGTTTGAGTCCACTGCTGCGTCTGCGTCTCGACTACGTCGCTAGTCTTGTTGCTGAGTCTGAGTCTGACTGTCCTCCGTCCTTCGGGGGTGAGTGTGCTCTTGGCACGGACGTCCTTGAGGACAGGCAGGAGGACTTTGAGTGTCTTGCAGCTGCTGTACCTCATCTCGTGGCCATGCTGCTTGCACCTGAGGGAGACCCGGATGCACCAGACATCCCGACCCCGCGCTCTTACGCAGAGGCGATTACGGGTCCCTACTCCTCTCAGTGGCAGACAGCCATGGACGCAGAGATGGCATCCTGGAAGTCCACAAGCACCTACGTCAACGCAGTTCCCCCTCCTGGGGCGAACATAGTCGATGGCATGTGGATTTTCAGGGTGAAGTGGCCGCCGGGTTCTCCGCCTATCTTCAAGGCTCGTTACGTTGCACGAGGCTTAAGTCAGTGACAGGGAGTTGACTTCTTCTAGACCTTCTCCCCTACCCCAAAGATTACCACTCTTCGGGTTCTGCTGCACGTCGCCGCTCAGCGTGACTACGAGCTGCACTCTCTTGACTTCAGCACAGCTTTCTTACAGGGCAGCCTGCACGAGGAGATCTGGCTGCGCCGCCCACCTGGCTTCACTGGGTCATTTCCTTCAGGTACTCTCCAGACTCCGCACCCTCCAACGCAGCACCCTTAGGCTCAACACCCTCAGGCTCAGCACCCCTAGGCTCAGCACCCCCAGTCTCAACACTCCCAAACTCAGCACCCCCAGTCCCAGCACCCCCAGGCTCAGCACCCCCAAGCTCAGCACCCCCAGACGCAGCACCTCTAGCAGCACCTGAGTCAACAGCTACCTCACCAGGCCCAGCACCAGGGAGTGGGTCTACCTGAGAGACACCTGAGGGAGCAGGACCCTAAGGAGGGAGGGGGTCTACCGGAGGGGGACCTTCAGCAAGGAAGAGCGATGGGGGAGGGAGAGGGGCCGAGCGGTAGGGGAAGAGATGGTAAAACGGAACCGACTCGTCAAACGTGACGTCCTGAGAGGGGAGGGTGGTAAAACTGCCAGCCAAGCGCGTCAGGGACAAAGCCAAGGAAGACGCAGGGAATGGAGCGGGCGGAGAGCTTGTCCGCGGACGGATCGCGGACAAAGGCACGAGAACCCCAGACCCGGAACACTGACGCATCGCCAACCTTCCCCGTCCAACGCAGTGTGGGCGAGGTCTCCGGCAAGGAGACACGGGGCCAGAAGTTGAGCT
This sequence comes from Closterium sp. Naga37s-1, assembly GCA_947471745.1. Lineage (NCBI taxonomy): Eukaryota > Viridiplantae > Streptophyta > Zygnematophyceae > Desmidiales > Closteriaceae > Closterium > Closterium sp. Naga37s-1. Next base: position 417,991 of record CANJKZ010000862.1, read on the forward strand.
GATGCGTAGCGTACTGGACCGCAAATGGCCACAGAAAATGGGGAGCAGCCGCATGGATCATGGAGGTACGAGCGACCTCCATGACCAAGCCAATGCGGCGCTCAGCAATCGCATTTTGCTGAGGTGAGTTCGGAAGCGTGAACGACTGGAGGATGCCCTCCCCATGACAAAGGTCCCTCAAGAGGTTGGAGGAGAACTCACCACCTCAGTCAGAGTGCAGACGCAGGACAGGAAGGTCCTGGCCGAAACGCTCGCGGAGCTGGAGACGGACCGTGCGGATCCAAGGGATCAAGACATCAATGACCTCACCCTTGCTGCGCAAGGGGAAGACCGTGGTGTACCGCGTGTAGTCGTCAACGACCAGCAGAAAGTAGCGCTCACGGCTCTGTCCACTGACGCGGGCTGGGCCCCACACGTCCATGTGGAGAGTCTGCAGGGGAGCAGTCGTCGGGGGAAATGAGGAGTGAGGAGCGGCACGTTGCCGCCCCTCGACGCAAGGAAGGCAGGGCGGGGCAGGCGAGGGCGACAGGGGAGGCAGGGACCTGGGAAGACCAGAGACAAGAAGACGAGAGTGCATGCCACGAAGGCGTGGCAGGGAGGGGTGACCCAGGCGGTGGTGCCACAGAATAGTCTGGTGCGACAGGAGGCGACACGAGCAAGAGGCGGCTACCTGACCTGACGCGGACACCTGAGCAGACGCAGCTACCTGAGGAGGCTTGGTAGCGTGTGTGTACAGACTCGACCCAGGCCGACGAGTGAACGGGGCCAGGTGGCGGCCCGTCTGTGTGCACGTGCAGATCGACACACGCTGACCCCTAGGAGTGGTGGTAGTGACCATCGCATCCTGGAGGGCAGCGGTACTCACCAGGTTCGTAGAGAACGAGGGGAGGTGAAGACCTGACAGTGAGCCGGACGGAACCGCTGGACACGGGAGGACAGTGGAGGAACGGGCCACGACCGGGCCCCCAGAGGGGTCAGCCAGTCTGACCGGGATAGGTGCAGGGAGAGGAGTGAGGGTGGTGCTTTCACAAAAGAAACAGCTCGAGGCGCCTGAGTCCAACGTGAAGGTGTGCAAGGCCTCAGCAGGCGCAGTACCAGGGAGAGTACCAGACTCACTAGCACCTAGAGCAGCAGCGGCTATACCTAGGTCAGGCGGCACACACCGGTAACAGTCACCCTCAGCACTAACAGACAAAGCATACATAGCAGAAAGAATAGCATCAAAGTCTAGGTCAAAGATAGCAATCCTAGACCTAAGAAGATCCGGCCAGCGAGGGAGCTCGACGTCGTCACCAAAGTCAGCACGCCAAGCGTTGTCGAGGCGGGAGAAGTAGCGGTGCTGAGTGTGGAGCCGCCCGCAGGTCTGACCAGCACGGTCACCCGTGCGAATGACCTACGGTCAGCTACCACTACCCCCAGACGCCCCACGCTACAAAGACCACTCACGAAGCTGCTGGGACGACTGGGTCTCGCTCCGACGCTGCTGCTACTGACGCTGGCCACCTCCAGAACCAACACGGCGAGCGCCAGTCCCACCGCCACCAGTCCCACCGCCGCCACTGCCGCCACTCCCACCGCTGCCTCCACCGCCGCCACCAGAGCCCCCACTCCCTCCACCAGTCCCACCGCCGCTACCACCTCCACTGCCGCCCGCACCACTACTCCCGCTGCCACCTCCACCACCACCGCTGCCACCTCCACCACCCCTGCCACCCTTGCCCTTGGTGCTGCGGTGCTTCGCACTAGCAGAATTAGGCCCAACGTCCTTAGCAACAGAGACGTCAGCAACAGCAGCAGAGGCGTAGGAGGGGGCAAGGGGGGAGGGGGAGCACCCCTCAAAGAAGGGTGGGCGCGGAGTGCCACGAGCAGCACCTACAGCAACCGCACTAGTTTCAGCGGCAAGGAGATGCTGCTCGAGGAGGTCAACAATGAGGGAGGTGGGGTCAAGAGAGAGGAAGTGGTCCCTGACAAGGCGAAGAGAGTCAGGGAGGCGAGTGACTATGAAGTAGAGGGTGATGAACATCGGGGGCTGGTTCTTGTCAAAGAACTCAGCGGGGCCGGCAACACGGTGGCGAGCGTCGCTAGCGCGAAGGTGGGAAACCAGGTCCTCGACTGTGGCAAAGGCGGACAGCTCGGGGAACAGGTAGGGCAGAAGCAGGCGGCCTAGAGCAGCAGTGGCAGGCGAGGAGTAGCGAGCGACTACAGCGTCGTACAGTGCGTGTCCTGTCCTGTGCTGTCCGAAGTGAGCGCATTCGGCTAACGGCAGGTGGTTGCGAATGGCTAAGCGGGCAGCAGCGTCGCGAGTAAGCCACTGTGAGCGAGTCGCACTGTCAGCTGTGGCGGGAGGGGCAGTGGTCGCGCCTGACGCTAGGTCAAACAGTGAAACACTGTCCTTAGAATCGCTCAGTAGGTACAGCTGCAGGTCGTCGAGCCACTTGTCAAACTGAACCGGTCTGCCCTCATGATCGAACGCCAAAACCCTAATCGAAGCCATAGTGGCGCAGCATGTAGGAGTAGCAGTAGCAACAGTAGCAGCAGCAGCAGCAGTAGCTGTAGCAGTAGCAGCAGTAGCTGTAGCAGCAGCAGCAGTAGCAGCAGCAGCAGTAGCAGTAGCAGTGGCCAAGGGGCCGAGGGGCTTGGGGCCTAGGGTCGTCGGGGCCGTGGGGCCAGGGGCGACGGGGCCGCGGGGTTAGGGGAAACGAGGCCGAGGGGCCTGGGGCCTAGGGGCGTTGGGGCCGCGGGGCCAGGGGCGACGGGGCCGGGGGGCCGGGGGGCTATGTCGACGGGGCCGCGGGGCCAGGGGCGACGTGGCCGAAGGGGGGGGGGGGGGCGGGGGCCTGGGTCGACGGGGCCGCGGGGCCTAGGTAGACGGGGTCGCAGGGGCCGGGGGGGGCTAGGTCGACGGGATCGCTGGGGGGCCGGGGGCCTAGGTCGACGGGGCCGTGGGGCCTAGGTCGACGGGGTCGCGGGGGCGGGGGGGGGGCCTAGGTCGACGGGGTCGCGAGGCCTACGTCGACGGGGTCGCGGGGGGCTGGGGGCCTAGGTCGACGGGGCCGCGGGGCCTAGGTCGATGGGGTCGCAGGTGCCGGGGGGGCCTAGGTCGACGGGGTCGCGGGGGGCCGGGGGCCTAGGTCGACGAGGGCGCGGGGCCTACGTCGACGGGGTCGCGGGGGCCGGGGGGGGGCCTACGTCGACGGGGTCGCGGGGGCCGGGGGCCTAGGTCGACGGGGCCGCGGGGCCTAGGTCGACGGAGTCGCGGGGGCAGGGGGGGGCCTAGGTCGACGGGGTCACTGGGGGCCGCGGGGCCTAGGTCGACGGGGTCGCGGGGCCTAGGTCGACGGGGCCGCGGGGCCAGGGGCGACTGGGTCGGGGGGGGCTAGGTCGACGGGGCCTAGGCTGACGGGGCCTAGGGGCGACGAGGCCACGGGGCCAGGGTCTAAGGGGCCGAGGGGCGAGGGCCGAGGGGCCGCGGGGCGAGGGCCGGGGGCCTAGGTCGACGGGGCCGCGAGGGGCGACTGGCGACGAGGGTCGCGACGGGCCTAGGGCGACCGAGGGGCCGGGCTAGGGGCGACGCCAAGGGGCGACGGGCGCGAGGCGAGGCTAGCAGGGCAGCAGGTGGTGGGCCAAAAAAAAAAAAAAAACGGTCCTAGGAAGGGACCTGCTCTGAAACCATGTCAAATTTACGAACGAGAATGAATTGTGAGAATCAACAGGAATGAATGAACTAGGAAAGTGTGAGATACAAATATGAAACCTGTACCCCTTAGTGTCTACCCCACTACAGCCTACATAGGCTAAGGCATATATATCTGACACACCCCCATAGGCAAAGTGGGGGAGAACTAGGGGTCACAAGACCAGTCAAGCAAAGCAAAGCAAAGCAAGCTCAGGGTGGATCACAACGTCACCACACATTCCGAGCACCGGTTCAAAGGCCACAAGGCCAGTTCACATGCAAGTTCATATATAAAGGTAAACAAGCAAGTGCAGGTATATATAGATCACAGTACAAGGAAAGTCAAGAGGTAAGCAAGTGAGGCCAAGTAGGCACAAGACCTAGCATAGTACAGAAGCGCTGATGATCACAAGGCTGAAGTGCCTTGGTAAAGATATCAGCAGTGTTGGCCTGAAAGGCCACGTAAGCAAGGCGCAGCTGACCACGCTGCTGCAGCTCACGAGCAAGGAAGTAGCGAAGAGCAATGTGCTTCGTTCTGTGCTCCAGTCTGTGCTCCCGACACAAGGCCAGCATGGCTTTGTTGTCTACGTACAGAACTGGAGGAGAACGAGGCGGCTCTCCCAGGTCAGTCAGCAGGTAGGTGAGCCAGCGTAACTCCTGTGCAGCCATGGCCCCTGCGTAGATCTCAGCCTCACAGCTGGAGCTGAGAACAGAAGACAAGCGAGTAGACCGCCACGAAACAGAGCCGGAACCAAGGCTGAAGGTGTAACCCTGTGACGACCGCTGCGTAGCCAGGTCGTCAACCCAAGACGCGTCTGCGTGACCAGTGAGGACCACTGGACTCCGCCCTCCAAGCACTAGCCCCAAGCCCGAAGTACTACACAAGTAGCGCAACACCCTCTTCGCTGCAGCCATGTGCTCTGGTCGGTGTCTCCCAGGAGCAACATAGCGTGTCAAGATGCTCAGAGGGTATGCTAGGTCAGGTCGAGTGCAGGTCATCAGGTACATGAGGCAGCCAACAAGCTCTGGGTACGGGCCACTCAGCTCTACGGACTCATCCGAAGGCAGAGCTGAGAGCGAGTGGCGAGAAGACAGAGGAGTGGCCTGAGGCGAGGAGTACGTGAAGTCGAAGCGCTGAAGGACCTGCTGCACCATGTGTGACTGAGTCAGGGTAATGGTGCGCCGTGCTCTGTCCCGGGTGATCTGCAAGCCAAGATAGTTGCGCAGTTCACCCAGGTCTGTGCACGTGTGTCTCTTCTGCAGCTCGGACTTCACGTGGGCGAGTCCAGCAGTGTCAGCTGTAGCAAACACCAAGTCGTCGACGTACACGAGGATGTAGAACGGCGGCAGCAAAGTGTCGGTGCGAAGAAACAGCGACGGGTCAGCAGTGGAAGGAGCAACCCCAAGAGCCGCAAGCGTAGTCCTCAGTGTGTCGTGCCACTCACGTGGCGCCTGGCGGAGACCGTAGACTGGCCGCCGGAGGCTCCACTGGGTACCAGGAGGAAACGACCCAGTGAAGCCAGGTGGGCGGCGCAGCCAGATCTCCTCGTGCAGACTGCCCTGTAGGAAAGCAGTGCTGAAGTCAAGGGATTGAAGCTCGTAGTCACGCTGAGCAGCAACGTGCAGCAGAACCCGAAGAGTGGTCATCTTCGGGGTCGGGGAGAAGGTCTGAAAGTAGTCAACTCCCTGCCGCTGACTGAAGCCTCGAGCCACGTAACGCGCCTTGAAGACAGGCGGAGAACCCGGCGGCCGCTTCACCCTGAAAATCCACATGCCACTGACGATGTTCGCCCCAGGTGGGGGAACCTCGTCGACGTAGGTGCCTGTGGACTTCCAGGAAGCCATCTCTGCATCCATGGCTACCTGCCACTGAGAGGAGTAAGGACCCTCTATCGCCTCTGCGTAAGAGCGCGGGGTCGGGATGTCTGGTGCATCCGGGTCTCCCTCAGGGGCAAGCAGCGTGGACACGAGATGAGGTAAAGCAGCAGCAAAACACTGGAACTCCTCCCGTCGGTCCTCAAGGACGTCCGTGCTAAGAGCACACTCACCCCCGACGGACGGAGGACAGACAGACGCAGACTCAGCAACAAGACTAGCGGCGTAGTCTAGACGACAGTGAGCAGCGAAGTCGACAAGCTCGGTAACTAAGGCAGACGCAGCAGTGGACTCAAAGGAAGGGTCTGTGACAACAGTGGCTAGGAAACGCGTGACAGTAGGACTGGCAGCACGAAGGGAGTCAGACGCCGGGTCAGCAAGAGCAGGAAGAGAGGACTCTGGAGGAGACGGCAAAGGGACACGCTGTGGCGCAGTGGAAGGACGCAGTGCCATCTGATGCGTGCCCGGGACTGCAGGAGGACGCGGACGTGGAACACGACGACTAGTGCGAGCAGTGCGAACAGGCGACGCAGGACGCGACTCAGGGTCACGACGCTCAGCAAGACCTCCAGTAGGACCAGCGTAGGGAGAAGGAGCAGGCAGAGGGGAGACCAGCTGTAACTGTGACTCGGACTGGACAGGCGGAGGACACTCTAAGGAAGGAGCAGGACTAGAAGAAGGCGGAAGACCAAGAACCTGCTCAAGGAGCGGAACGAAGTACGGCCGCGGCCGCGCAGCACCTCCAGAACCAGCAGGGACAACACCAGTACCCCCAGCGTCAGCTCCAACTCCAGCAGCACCACCAGCCCCAGTACCTCCAGCAGCTCCAGCTCCAGCAGGACCACCGGCAGACACAACCGCTCCGGCTCCAGTACCTCCAGTAGCACCCACTCCAGCAGCACCACCAGCTCCAGCTCCACCAGTAGCTCCAGCACCAGGAGCACCACCAGGCCCAGCAGCTCCAGTACCTCCAGTATGAGTACCTCCGGGACCCGTGGCTCCAGCACCCCCAGCAGAAGCAGAACCTCCAGTACCGGCTCCAGCAGCACCTCCAGCTCCAGTACCTCCAGCAGCAGCAGCAGAACCTCCAGCACCGGCAGCACCTCCAGCTCCAACAGCACGGCTCCAGCGCCGAGCAAACCACTCGCGCAGCTCCTGTGGAGAGGGAAGCTCCCGCCGGGACAAAGCACCCGAAGGACCGCCAGGTCCAGCACCGGCAGGCTCCACACCCCCACTCCCAGCAACCCCAGGCTCAGCACCCCCAGAAGCAGCACCCCCAGGCTCCGCACGCTCAGGCTCAGCACCCCCAGACCCAGCACCCCCAGGCTCCGCACGCTCAGGCTCAGCACCCCCAGACGCACCAGAGTCAGCAGCTACCTCGACAGGCTCGACTGCATCTACCTGGGACACACCTGAGGGGGCAGGACCCTGAGGGGGGAGGGGGTCTACTAGGGGGGGACCAGGAGCGAGGAAGAGCGGCGGGGGGGGGAGGGGGGCAGTGCGGTAGGGGAAGAGACGGTAGTACGGAACCGACTCGTCAAACGTGACGTCCTGGGAGGACAGAACACGACATGAGGTGGGGTGGTAAAACTGCCAACCAGGCGCGTCAGGGGGAAAGCCGAGGAAGACGCAAGGAACAGCACGGGAGGACAGCTTGTCCGCAGACAAGTCTCGGACGAAAGCTCGAGATCCCCAGACACGGAACGCAGACGCATCACCAACCTTCCCCGTCCACCGCAGAGTAGGGGAGGTCTCCGGCAGGGAGACCCGGGGCTGAAGGTTGATCTGATGCGCCGCGTACTGAACCGCGAACGGCCACAGAAAATGGGGAGCAGCCGCATGGATCATGGACGTACGAGCGACATCCATGACCATGCCAATGCGGCGCTCAGCAATTCCATTTTGCTGTGGAGAGGCCGGAAGCGTGAACGTCTGGCGGATGCCCTCCGCACGACAGAAGGCTCGCAGAAGGTCGGATGAAAACTCTCCGCCTCTGTCGGAGTGCAGACGCAAAACAGGAAAGTCCGAGCCGAAACGCTCTCTGAGCTGGAGACGAGCAACGCGGATCCAGTCGATCAACACCTCAGTGACCTCACCCTTGCTGCGCAAGGGGAAGACAGTGGTGTAACGCAAGTAGTCGTCAACCACCAGCAGGAAGTAACGCTCGTGACCCTGTCCACGGACGCGTGCTGGGCCCCACACGTCCATGTGAAGAGTCTGCAGCGGAGCCTCTGTCGGGGGAAACTCGGAGGAGTGAGGAGCGGCGCGCTGCCGCCCCTCGACGCAGGGAACGCAGGTAGGGGCAGGCCCCGGGGGAAGGGGAGGGAGGGACCGGGGGAGACCAGAGACAAGGACACGGGAGGCCATGCCTCGGAGACGAGGCAAGGAGGGGTGACCAAGGCGGTGGTGCCAGAGGAGGGTCTGGTGGGACAGGAGGCGACACGAGCACGGGGCAGACTCAGGACCTAACCGAGACGCTGCAGCAAACACCTGACTCGACGCAGCTACCTGACCAGACGCAGCAACCGGGGGAGACTCTGTGGTCAGTGTGTACAGGCTCGACCCCGGTCGACGGGTAAACGTGGCCAAGTGGCGGCCCGTCTGAGCACACGAGCAGTGGGTCACTCGCTGACTCGCAGGAGTGAACTGGTCAACCCCTGCATCCTGAAGGTCAGCACCACTCACCAAGTTCGTAGAGAACGAGGGGAGGTAGAGACCAGACAGGGAGCCGGACGGGGCCGCCGGACACGGAAGGACAGTGGAGTAGCGAGCAAGAACAGGACCCCCTGAGGGGTCTGCAAGGGAGACCGCAACCGGCCGACTGAGCGGCGTAAGGGTGGTGCGGTCTCGAAAGAAGGAGCGGGAAGCACCCGAGTCGAGGGTGAAGGTGTGCAAGACCTGTGCCGACGCGGTACCTGAGAGAGCAGACTCACCAGCACCTAGAGCAGCGGACTCACGAGTACCTGGAGCAGTAGACTCACGAGCACCTAGAGCAGCAGCCTCAATACCAGGGTCAGGCGGAACACACACGTAACAGTCACCCTCAGCACTAATAGACACAGCATACATGGCAGCAAGAATAGCATCAAAGTCAAGATCAAAGATAGCTACACCCGACCTGAGCAGATCACCCCAACGAGGGATCTCAGTGGCGTCCGGGAACTAGGCACGCCAGGCGTCTGTCAGGCGACCGAAGCAGCGCTGGGTGGCGTGCAGGCCGCCACACTGCTCTCCAGTGCGGTCGCCGGTGCGCAGGACGTAAGTACAGGGACCAGCACCCCCAGACCCCTGGCGCCCCGCGTACCACTCACGAAGCTGCTGGGGCGACGGGGTCTCACGAGAGCGCTGCTGCTGCTGGGGTCCCCGCTGCACAGCTCCGCCTCTACCAGCTCCACCTCCGCCGCTGCCGCCTCCGCCTCCTCCACCCCTCCCGCCACCGCCACCGCCGCCTCCACCTCCACCGCTGCCACCGAAGCCCCCACCTCTGCCACCACCCCCACCCCCACCCCCTCCTCCGCCTCCACCGCCACTACCGCCGCCCCCACCACCTCCTCTAGCGCCCTTGCCCTGCTTGCCCTTGCTGGTGCGGCGCCTCTCACTAGGAGCAGACGCAGCGCTGACCGACTCGGTGCCAACAAGGTCGACAGCAGCAGCAGAGGCAACAGAGGGCAAAAGAGGAACAGGGGAGCACCCCTCAAAGAAAGGGGTACGGGGGTCACCACGAGAGGCTCCTACAGCGGTAATACTAGTCTCTGCTGCAAGGAGGCGCTCCTCGAGGAGGTCGACAGTGAGGGTGGTAGGGCAAAGAGAGAGGAAGTGGTCCCTGACCGAGCGAAGAGTGTCAGGGAGTCGAGTGACTAGGTAGTAGAGGGTGATGTACATGGGGGGGGGGTTCTGGGCGCAGAACTCAGCAGGAAGCGCAGCGCGGTAGCGAGTGTCACTAGTGCGGAGGTGCGTAATGAGGTCAGTGACTGTGGCAAAAGCGGCGAGGTCAGGGAACAGGTACGGTAGCATGAGGCGGCTAAGCGCAGCAGTGGCAGGGGAAGGGTAGCGTGCAACTACAGCGTCGTACAGAGTCTTAGCACTCTTGTACTGACTAAAGTGCGCGCGCTCAGTAGACGGTAGGTGACTACGCACAGCAAGGCGGGCAGCAGCATCGCGCGTGAGCCACTGCGAGCGAACAGTACTGTCAGCATCAGTAGCAGGGGCAGTAGAGGCGCCCGACGTAAGATCAAACAGTGAGAGACCATCCTTGCTATCGCACTGAAGGAAAAGCTGCAGATCATCTAGCCAGACATCGAAGTCAACCGCTCGACCCTCAGCATCAAAGGTAAGAAGACTAGGACTAGCCATGATAGGAGCAGCAGCAGACTAGCAGCGGCAGCAGTGCAACTGAGCTAGGCAGGACAGCGCGACTCGGCAGGGCGGCTCGGCAAAGCAGTGCGGCTCGGCAGCGCGGCTTGGCCCTGTATGCTCTTACCAGGGGCGGAGTCGAGGGAGGGCCGGGGCAGGGCTGCGACAGGTCCGGGACTGGGTCGGGGCCGTGACAGGGCCGGGACAGGGTCGGGGCCGAGCAGGGTCCGGGACGGGGCAGCAACGGGGCCGGGACAGGGTCGGGGCCGGGGCAGGTCCGGGACGGGGCCGCGACGGGGCCGGGGTAGGGCCGGGACATGGTCGGGGCCGGGGCAGGTCCGGGACGGGGCCAGGGTAGGTCCGGGACAGGATCGGGGCCGGGGCAGGTCCGGGACGGGGCCGCGACGGGGCCGGGGTAGGGCCGGGACAGGGTCGGGGCCAGGGCAGGTCCGGGATGGGGCCGAGGCAAGTCAGGGACAGGGCCGCGACAGGGTCGGGGCCGGGGCAGGTCAGGTACGGGGCCGCGACGGGGCCGTGTAGGGGCGGCGTAGGGGCCGCGTGGGGGCCGCGTAGGGGCCGCGTAGGGGCGGCGCAGGAGCCGCGTAGGGGCCGCGTAGGGGCCGCGTCAGGTCAGGGACGGGGCCGAGGCAGGTCAGGGACGGGGCCGCGACAGGGTCGGGGCCGGGGCAGGTCAGGTACGGGGCCGCGACGGGGCCGTGTAGGGGCAGGGTAGGGGCCGCGTAGGGGCCGCGTAGGGGCCGCGTAGGGGCCGCGTAGGGGCGCGCTAGGCGCCGGGTAGGGGTCGCGTGGGGGCCGCGTAGGGGCCGCGTAGGGGCGCGCTAGGCGACAAAGGGGCCACGTAGGGGCCGCGAAAAAAAAAAAAAAATTAGGGCAGGGCGCGAGACTCGCTTCGGGCAGCTAAAAAAAAATTGTTATGGTGGGCCCTTAGGAAGGAACGGTCCCATGAGGGAACCCGCTCTATACCATGTGAGAATCAACAGGAATGAATGAACTAGGAAAGTGTGAGATACAAATATGAAACTTGTACCCCTTAGTGTCTACCCCACTACAGCCTACATATGCTAAGGCATATATATCTGACATGAATGAACTAGCAATGAGTTGGGTACAAGTGCTAACCCTAATTGGGTTGTACCCTTTATGGGCCTATACATAATTTTGACACCTCCATCTGCCCATCACCCCAAAACTCCGCCCCCGATATTGCGGGCCATTTCGCATCAGCCACATGATCACACCCGTCACCGCCCACCTCCTCCTCCCTGCTGACTGGTATGTCAGCCCGTCATTCCACGTCAGCCTGCTTCGCCCATACGTGCCATCCACCAGCCAACTGCCTCGCAACCGCCCCGCCAGCATGATACGACCGCCGACTTAACTAATCATCACCACCGAGTACGTGACCCACGGGTAGCCCGCAGGATCGAATTCCTGATCTGCTGGAAAGACCACACGCCCACCGAAGACAACTGGGTTCCCCTGGATAGAATTGAGAATCACCCTGTCCTCACTGAGTATCCGCGTAGTCGAAATTTTCGAGATGTACATGCACTCTCGTAAGGAGGGCCTCCTTGGGGAGGGGGGTAGTGTAAGGAAAATTCGTTTCCCTTACTTCGCGCCCCTGCTTACTGCGTACAAGACCATTCCCGCCATCGGCACCCAAATAGTGAAACGTTACCCGCTCCCGACACTCGCCTCGACTACGACTCCCGCCACTGTTCACGACGCGACCCAACCTAACGGCTCGGTTGGTAACCCGTGCTCCGGACCTCCGCCTCGACATATCCCAACCTCGGCGCTAGGCCCGTAGCGCACCCCAATTACTCGCATTACCGTTCCCACTCTAGTTGGCTATATATTCTTCGCGCATGCCTTCTCTCATTGTATTGTTTTGCTTAGATAGTGCAATTCTCGCTAGCTCGCTCAATTACACTCTTAACACATAACAGCACCTGTTTAGGGTACCAACTTCTAACGGCTCTGGTTCGGCCACGTCATGGACGTTCCCGTCCAACCACACCGAAGCCCAATGTTTATCAGCAAGAGGGATGCATTTGCTGCTCAATGGAAGAACCAGGAATCAGAATTCAGGACAGACACAGAAGTCACAGTTCAAGGCGCTAGGAATCAGGTTTCAGCCTCGACCATTTTTCTTCTGGCTTTCCACATACACACGGTAGAGCGCGTCACGCAGCCTCCCCGCTTCGTTTTCGCAGCTGATTCTGTTTTGTTATTTCTCACCGGCTGAAGCTGTAATGGCCACTCTAAAGGTTGCAGTATCCGGCGTCGCGTGCATGATCACTCGACAAAGCATTACTCACTTTCCTACACAAACCCGGTCTCCAGTTGCTCATGATGGAGCGCTTGCTCAATCTCTGACAGCCACTTCTAATCATAGAGCAGCCAGGCTCGTTTGCAGAGCCAGCACTAAGCCAGCAAACGTTGCCTCTCCGTCGAAAGAGCTTTCCGGCGATCAGCTGGAGCAATGGGTAGAATGCCGAGGGATGCTCGAAACCCTTGGTCTCGAAACTGATGCCGCTGAAACCGTGCTCGCGAAAGCTTTCGGATGGACGGCCAGATCTTACTGGCGAGACGAGATCGTCAACGTCGTTCCGTCGCCGGATCAAATCTCAACCGTTGTTTCTTTTCTCCGAGAAACGGCCAGATTTCAGGATGGAGATTTTAAGAAGTACTTCGGGGAATTTCCCCATGTTTTAGCGTGCAGCGTGGAGAAGCGGCTGACGCCGAATGTCGCTAAGCTGGACCGGGAATGGCGGATCAGCGGTGATTCCCTGAGAGGAGTGGTCCTTAGAAACCCTCTTGTGCTTGGATACACGCTTGACTGTAAAGGGGACTGCGAGTCAGAATGTGACTATTGCTGGGCCCGTTTCTGAGGACGCTTTGTAAAGATGGTCCTGATTGACTTCGTAAAGATGGAGACCACAAATGGCGTATCGGCAGGCCTGATTCTTAAGCCACTAAAGCAACTGTGAGCACCACGATATTTATTTCAGGAACTTGATTTGGCAGGATGAATCATATGCATCATATGATTGCAACTGATAGTAATAAGTGACTTTGGCAGGATGAATCATATGCATTCCTCCCTGAATGTGTGAGCCAGCTTTACATCCATCTTTGCCTCGCTGAAAATCATTAGAGGATGTGGCGTGCACCCAAGTGCAATTGACACATGAAGTAGAATGCAGTAACATTTTAAGTTTCCTTTGCGACCGTCACCCAAAATGAGTGGACTCGTTGCTCAAGCATGCAATTAAAGCCCAAGACCTGAATTACTCAACGGAAGTCAACGGAAAAAATTAGGTTCGGAAGGCAGGCAGACGGAGGTTCGGTTGGAGTGCGAAGCACTTTCACTCGCGAAACCAATTTGCGATAAAAGTCTGTCGCGTACAAGAATATGATATGTGGCTGGGTTTCTTCCCACAACAACCAGAAAAGGGCGTCCATCCCAAACTGTGCACAGTTTGAGATAGTACGCAGATAACTAGGCATAGAGCATACCTTTAGACATAGCGGGGAATCAGAGGCGCCTTACGAATGTGTGTGGCGCGGATTTCGATGACGGCCCGCAAATATAGTGTTCGCTGGTGTCGAAATGCAGGTTCGAGTGCAACTGATGCGTAAACTCGCGGCGAATATCGTAGCGTGACCCTTCGCCCAAGCGGGAACCTCTCCTCGCCCTCGCTTTCCTTTCCCTAGGTCTTCGCTTCCGATCTCTTTCGCCATCGCTTACCCAGCTCGTCGCCTTCAAGACCCCGGCCCGATGCCTTCGCGACCCCAGCCCGTCGCCTTCGCTCCGCCCGTCGCCTTCGCTTTCCACGCATGTCGCCTTCACTTCCCCTCCCCCGTCGCCTTCACTTCCCCCCCACCCCGTCGCGCTCAGTCCCCCCTCCCGTCGCCTTTCCCGCCCGTCGCCTTCGCTTCTCCCGCCCGTCGCCTTCCCTTCCCCCGCCCGTCGCTCTCGCTTCCCCCGCCCGTCGCACTCGCTTCCCCGCCCGTCGCTCTCGCTTCCCCCGCCAGTCGCACTTCGCTTCCCCGCCAGTCGCACTCGCTTCCCGCCCGTCGCCTTCACTACCCCTCCCATTGCCGTTCACTCTCTCCTGCTCACGCTCTCCCCCCCGCGCACTCTCTGCACAACCCTTCCCCTCTCTTCTCTCCTGTACACTCCCTTTCCCCCTGTTCTAACCCCTCTCTTTCCCCCTTCACTCAACCCTTTCCCCCTGTTCACTCTCCTCCCCCCTGCTCACTCCCTTCCCCCCTGCTCACTCTCTTCCCCCCTGCTCACTGCTCACTCTCTTTCCTCCTGCTCACTCTCTCCCCCCGTGCTCACTCTCTCCCCCCGTGCTCACTCTCTCCCCCCCTGCTCACTCTCTCCCCACCTGCTCACTCTCTCCCCCCTACTCACTCTCTCCCCACCTGCTCACTCTCTCCCCCCTGCTCACTCTCTCCCCACCTGCTCACTCTCTCCCCCCGTGCTCACTCCCTCCCCACCTGCTCACTCTCTCCCCACCTGCTCACTCTCTACCCCCCTGCTCAATCTCTCCCCCCGTCAATCTCTTTCCGCTGCTCACTCTCTCACTCTCTTCCCCCCTGCTCACTCCCATGCTCACTCTCTCCCCCCCTGCTCACTCTCTCCCCCCGTGCTCACTCCCTCCCCACCTGCTCACTCTCTCCCCACCTGCTCACTCTCTCCCCACCTGCTCACTCTCTCCCCACCTGCTCACTCTCTCCCCACCTGCTCACTCTCTCCCCCCGTGCTCACTCTCTCCCCCCGTGCTCACTCTCTCCCCCCCTGCTCACTCTCTCCCCACCTGCTCACTCTCTCCCCCCTACTCACTCTCTCCCCCCGTGCTCACTCTCTCCCCCCTGCTCACTCTCTCCCCCTGTGCTCACTCTCCCCCCCCGTTTTCACTCTCTCCCCCCGTGCTCACTCTCTCCCCCCGTGCTCACTCTCTACCCCCCTGCTCAATCTCTCCCCCCGTCAATCTCTTTCCGCTGCTCACTCTCTCACTCTCTTCCCCCCTGCTCACTCCCATGCTCACTCTCTCCCCCCCTGCTCACTCTCTCCCCCCGTGCTCACTCTCTCCCCCCCTGCTCACTCTCTCCCCCCGTGCTCACTCTCTCCCCCCGTGCTCACTCTCTCCCCCCTGCTCACTCTCTCCCCCCCTGCTCACTCTCTCCCCCTGTGCTCACTCTCCCCCCCCGTTTTCACTCTCTCCCCCCGTGCTCACTCTCTCCCCCCGTGCTCACTCTCTCCCCCCCTGCTCACTCTCTTTCCCCGTGGACTCACCCATCTTTCCCCCCTGTTTACTCTCTATTCCCCTTTGTTCAACCCTTTTTCCCCACAGTCCCTCTCATTTACTCTGTTCAGACCCCTCGTTTTCCCCTGCTTACTGGCTTTCCCCCCCTGCTCACCCCCTTCTCCCCCCTGCTCACCCCCTTCTCCCCCCTGCTCACCACCTTCTCCCCCCTGCTCACTCTCTTTCCCCTTTTGCTCACCCCTTCTGCCCCGTCCACATCCAACCCTCGCTTATCTGCCATATCCCCGCTTCCCTCCCCGTTCTATCACAGAACCATGCTTGGACAGGTGCCCAGCACCATGAGCCCAACAGGAACGTGATGGAAAGTTACCACCTCCTAGCTTTGTGCATTGTTCCTATAGTCCACTGTTGACAACTTTTATATAAGCAATATTATGCTTTGTTCCACCTCTTTGTAATGGCCATCCATGTGCATGGCTGCTCTGAAGCGAGAATGTTTTATTATGAGAAGCATAAACATCAATACATGGCATGGCTACCTATTTGTCATACCACTATCATCAAACAGCAAACGCCTCACAACTGGATGCATGGCAGACCTGCACAAACACGAACCACTAATTTTGATGTGTCATATGTTGAAGCAGCTGGGAAGGATACCGTACAAAACAATGACAATCGAAGGGCACCCTTGAATATACAAACAGGCTAGGAGTGTACAGGCGTGGAAGGGAAAGGGGGGATGGGAGGATGTGAGGAATTCAAGTAGGGAGTAGGCAAGTGGGTCAGACAGAAAGGCGGACGATAGGAAGATCGGAAGGTGGCAGCTTAAAAAAAAGGGCGGCAGGGCGGAGAGGTAGGAGGATGAAAGAAAGAGTGGGTGAGAGAGTGGTAGGGAGAAGGGAGGCTTGGAGGAAGGGCGGATGCAAGAAAGTGAAGGAGGGAAAGAGAAAGAGAGGCGGGAGGAATGGAGAGTGGAAGGGCGGACGGTACTTGCTCGCGACGACGACGCGAACGCGATGGGAGGGGAAGAGAGATCTGCGGGGAGAAAAAGCGCAACGCGGTCGGCAACGCTTGGGACGAGGGAGAGACGGAGAAAGGAGGAAGGGGGATGACATGACAGCGGAGGAAGGATGGACCGGGGGAAGGGAGGAGGGCAGGAGTTAAAAGGGTGGCAGGGTATAAGGGTGGCAGGGTATAAGGGTGGAACGTGGGATAGGAGGATCCCTGGACCCTCTCTCCCTACCCCCCGCCTCCCCTGCCCCGCCTCCCCCGCTCCCCTGCCCCGTCCCCTCGCCCCCTTGTGCACAGCGCTCCTCACTGCCCGCCTGCACGCCCTGCCACGGGTGTGCGGTTCAGCGCTCTCCTCCAATGCTGCAGCAGCACCTGCCATGCGAGCGGGGTTGGTGCGAGAGAGAGGAGGAGGCTGGTTCAAGCTTGCTGTGCTGCCATGGGGTTGTGTGGGGCACAGCGTGAGGAACAGGGCACGTGCACAGCGGAGCATGCTCCTCGCCTCGCACCCCATCAGCTTTCATTTTCCCCTTGCCTCGCACACCCAGGCAGGGGGGAAGGGAGAATCAGAGAGAAGGAAAGAAGGGTGCAAGGGTGGGGGGAAGCGTGGGTGACGGTGCGAAGGAGTGTAGGGAGAGTGGGAGGAAGCGAGGGCGACGGTGGGAGGAAGCGTGGGCGACGGTGGGAGGAAGCGTGGGCGACGGTGGGAGGAAGCGTGGGCGACGGTGGGAGGAAGCGTGGGCGACGGTGGGGGAAAGCGTGGGCGACGGTGGGGGAAAGCGTGTGCGACGGTGGGGGGAAGCGTGGGCGACGGTGGGGGGAAGCGTGGGCGACGGTGGGGGGAAGCGTGGGCGACGGTGGGGGGAAGGGATCGGGGACGTAAAAGTGCCGGCGTTGTAGGACACGACGACATCGACGACGAAGCGATGGGAGGGGAAAAGGGCGGACGGAAACGTAGGGCGAATGCGCCCTACAACTGGACCTGAGGGCGTCGGAATGGGGTCATGACAGCGAGCAGGACAGGATGTCACTACAGGGCGGCGGGTAGTTGACTACCGTGGAGAGGAAGGTGAGGCATTCGGCAAACTGGCGTTTCGCGCGGGCACGCAGGGTTTCGACGACAATGCAGAGTAAAAGGCGGGGCAATCGCATATAAGCTAGATTTTGAGTCGACTCAAAAATAGGCTCATCACAAAAGGCGGGGCAATTGCATATAAGCGAGATTTTTTTGTGAAGTGGGCTACAGCTCTATTGGCTTTCTGTTCTACCTCTGCTGGTAAACTAGGAGTTTCTTGTACCATACGACCTGAATTACCCAGTTTTCAAACTGTGCACAGCTGGAGTCGTTATCTCTTGTGGAGGGAGTGGTTGGGGCTCTCGCCAACCAAACCTGTGCTGCTCTACGACTCCCTGTTTTTCTGCGGCGAGTCATCTGGTAACCAGAGAGGCTCGGGAAAAAAACTGTGGGCTCGGGAGGGAGGCAAACTGTACACAGTTCGCCTTCCCTTTTTTGTAATTCAGGTTTTGGGCTTTAAGTTTTCGTGCAAGATTTGCACAAGAACCAAGACACATTTCAAGAGAGGAGAAAATCCACGCCACACACCACCTGAACACAGGTGACAGGGTCATCATCACCCTCTCATCCCCATTTCCGAAAGTGCGCATCGTAAGTACCCCCCCAGCCCGCCCATCACTTGCTAGGTCGCTTCCCTATGAGCAGCTGCAATGCTTGTTGTGGCGGTGCCTCATCCTTCCCTGCTGCTACTGTAACTGACTTCACCTTAACCTCCTTCTCCATCCCTTTCCCTTCAGCCCTATGTTCTCCCTTTGCTTGCTGCTGCTGCAACTTCTTCGGCTCTTCCTTGGCCTTGGCCAGCTGTTGCTGCTGCTTGCCTGCTTCTTTCTGCTCTTTCCCCTGCACCTTCTGCTGGTGCTCCTTTCCCTGTGCTTTCACCTGTTGTTCCTTCTGCTGCGCTTTCACCGGCTGCGCTTTCACCGGCTGCGCTTTCACCGGGGCTTTGTGCCCCACCTCCTTCTTCCTTGCAACACCACCCTCGACCCTCTCTCCTTTTGCACTCGGCCCACTCTCCTTACTGCCTCCACCACCAGCACCACCACTTATCACACCAATCCCAGAACCACCAACACCAGCAGCACCACCAGCACCAGCACCAACGCCACCAGCCCCACTACCGCTGGCAGGGCCAACGGCACTGCCAACGGATCCTCTCCTCTTCAGCTGCCCCTCGCCCTGCTCCCGCCCTCCATCCTGCTCTCTTCCAGGCTCCCTTGGCTTGGGGAGACGTGATGGCGTGGAAATGGATGGCCTGTGAGCTAACGGGGACTTAGAAGCCCCAGCCGCACTGGCACCACCGCCAGCACCAGTACCAGCAGTAGCACCAGTACCAGCAGGTGCAGCAGCAGCAGCACGACTGGGAGGAGCGTTAGACAGGCCAGCAGCACTGATCCCTCGAGCTCGAGCACCTGAACCAGCACTGCCATGCCCATGCCCATGGGGATGCGGATGGGCATGCGGATGGGGATTGCCATGTGCATGGGGATGGGCATGGGGAGGGTGGAGAGATGGGCCACCAGGCATGCGGTGTGACGTGCCAGGGTGGAATCGGGGTGTAGCTGAACCCTTGAAATGCGCGTCCCATGGCTCTGCTGCTGTGCCATCTGCTGCTGTTGCTCCTGCTCCTGCTGCTCCTGCTGCTGCCTTGCCCACAATGTCTCTGCTGGTGGACTTGCGTAGGTCGCCTTGCTCCCCCCCGCTTGGTGATGCACACACTGCAGCAGCGCCAGTGGCACCAGTAACAGCTCCACCACAAGAAGCACCAGCAGCACTGGCGTCAAGAGCGGCAGAAGCAGGGCCAGCAGCTTCAGCCCCATCCTTCCTGCCCTTCCCTCTATCCTCCCCATCCCGTCCACCACCACTCCCCCCACCGCTGCCCCCTCCGCTGCCCCCTCCGCTGCCCCCTCCGCTGCCCCCTCCGCTGCCCCCTCCGCTGCCCCCTCCGCTGCCCCCTCCGCCCAAAACAGCCTGCAATCCACTCGTCCTCCTCTCGCCACCTCGTGCTGACGTGTATCTGGGTTCTCCTCCCCCTGCTGCGTCAGCGACAGCACGAGGTGACGTCATCTGGGCAGATGTATGACTAGGATGAGCTGATGACACGTGGCCATGCGGATTACCCCCTCCTGGAGTACCCCATTCGCCTGCCGAGCCATACCCTGCCGAACCATAGCCTGCCGAGCCTAGCTGCCCTCCTCCTGCCATACCTCCCATCCCACCCGAACCAAACCCCCCAACGTTCCCAGCTCCCCGACCCATCTGCAAGGCCTGGAACTGTGCCGCCCATGCTGCCGAACCTGACCCGAACCAAGAGGGCGGGGTTCGACCCATACCAAAGTGCAGGTGCTGGATGGACATACCCCGACCCATATAACCTCCCCCAGAAAACCCTCCCCCAGCTGCTCCCATCCCTCCCGAATACCCATACGCTTCGGCTGCTGCAGCAGCTGCAGCAGCGGCAGCAGCAGCAGCAGCAGGACCATAACCCCCGCCTGACCCCCCTGCCCCTCCTGCTGCCCCTGCTGCTGCCGCTGCAGCCGCTGCTACTGCTGCTGCTGCTGCCACTGCTGCTTGCGCCCCTCCCGGACCATGAAACGGCGCCAGGTTCGAACCAAACCCTCCCGAGCCTCCTGCCCCGAGGCTGGTTCCGGACCTGGAGACACCAGAACCCGGAGCTCCAGATCCGGCTCCTGCTCCTCCTCCGGCTGTAGCCGCGGCAGAGGACGGCGCTACAGCCGGTCCCTCCCTACTGCTCCTCCTCTCCAGCGCCCCCTCTCCTCCTCCCCACTCCCCTGCCACTCCCCACTCCCCACCGCGTCCCAAATCCCTCCCAACCCCTCCCCACCTATGACCATGCTCCGCAGAAAACTTAGACCTCCTAGGAGGGGGGGGGTCCTCAGCTCTGAATCGTCTGCTTCCATCCAGATCCCTCCTGTAGCTCTCCCTTCCGTCTACCCCTCGCCCATCCGTACCTCCTCCTCCCCCCTCGTCCCATTTGTTCCGTCGAATTCCATGCCCCGTGTCATCTCTCCGGTTTCGACCGGCATCGTCAGCTTTATCACCACCTCTACCAGCACCACCACCAGCAGCAGCATTATCAGTAGTGGCAGCAGCAGCAGAATTATCGGCAGTGGCAGCAGGAGCAGCAGCAGCGCTGGCGTCACCAGCAGCAGCATCAGCATCATCCTCCCCAGTGATATCTGTCATGCACCTGATACCAGGCAACACAGGCCCACCATGCGGCCCCTCTGCCTTAGTCTCTGCCTTAATATCTGCCTTGACTGCGTCACCAGCAGCAACACCCCCCTTCCCAGCACCACCGACCCCTTTTTCCCCTCCCGCTCCCTCTCCCTCATCCACAGCAGAAGCTCCCCCAATTCCCACTCCCCCTTCCCCACCCCCTCCCCGTCCCGCAGCAGCAACGCCCCCGCCTTTCCTCGGCCCGAAACCCGCCGCTGCTGCCACGCGTGCCGCTGCCGCCATTGCCTCTCCCGTTGCTTCCCCCGCTGCCACCACCGCTTCCTCAAAGCTACCCCCACCGCCACCGCCGCCGCCACGTGTCAGCGAGTCACTGGCCGCCTTCTCGGCGTGCAGGCGAGTGAAGGTCTCTTCGACTCGCGAATGGATTTCCTCCCCAACGCCCCCTGAGAGAGGCGAGAGCATGAGGGACCATGCGAACCCAGATGCCTTTTCCACCACCGGAGCCCTGCAACAACAACAGGCGAGTAGGTGCATGGGGGGGAAAAGAAAGTAGAGTTGGGAAGGAAGCGCATGAGAGCGCAGCCTGGGGATCAAACACACTTATCAACGTTCTCACGCACTCGAACCCCTTCAAACCCCACTCGAACTCCTTCAAATCAAACCCCACTCGAACTCCTTCAAATCAAACCACACTCGAACTCCTTCAAACCCACTGGAACCCCATCATATCATATCAAACTCACTCTAGTTCTTTCCGCAGAGCTTCAAACAGCTCTCGCCGGTTCCGTGTGCGAGCGTCGTGAGCAGAGAGGGTTTCGCTGCCCTGCACCAGCTTAGCTGTGTACTGCCGCAGCTCCTCCTGTTGGTTTCAGATCAAAGGGAGGAAAGGAGGGGAGGGGAGAAAAAGGGGGGAAGAAAGAGGGGTTGAAAGAGGGGAGAGTGTTGTGAGCAGAGAGGGTTTCGCTGCTCTGCACCAGCTTGGCCGTGTACTGCCGCAGCTCCTCCTGCTAATATGGCGGTGGGGACGACCGGAAGGGGGTGAGGGGAGGGGTAGAAGAGGCGGGCGGAACGAGAGCGTGAAGTAAGGAGGTGGGGGGACGCCGTGAAAAGAGAGGGTTTTGCTGCTCTGCACCAGCTTAGCTGTTCACTGCTGCAGCTCCTCCTGTTAATATGGCGGGGGAGAGAAGTGGGGGGGGAAGAGGAGGCGAAGGTGTGGAGGGGGGAGAGGGGAATTGGGGAGTCGTCGTGAGCAGGTAGGTCTTTGCTGCTGTGCCCCAACATAGCTGTGCACTGCTGAGTCGACTCAAAAAGTCATCTTTTTAAGTCCACTCAAAAGTGGGGAGTCGTGACCAGGTAGGTCTTTGCAGCTGTGCCCCAGCATACCTAAGCGCTGCTGCAGCTCCTTCCTGTTACATTCACGCGGAAATGTGGGGCTGGGAGAGAAGGGAGTGAGGGGGGGGAGGGGAGGGGGAGGAAAGGCTTTGTGCAAACCTTGTGAGAACAAAAAAGTCGTTTTTTTACACCAGCTTCTCCTGTTAAAGTCACAGTCACACAGAAGGGACTTTCACGACTGGACCTGCAGCAATTCCGGGGTAGTGCGTGCGTCGTAGGCGGAGAGGGTTTCACGGCCCTGCACCAATTTCGGGGTGTGAACTTTCGAGTGAAATCTCGAATCTGTCAATATCGCGTACGCCGCTTTGAGATCGAGCAGGGGATTCGGTTCTTAGGCAAGTCGAACACGCCGTCGTGCATCACTTTCACCCTAACATGCTCCTTACGAAACATCTAACACGACAATAACGCGTACATTGTGCTTGAGATCGAGCAGGATCCGGTTCTTTAACGAATCAAACACGCCGTCGTGCATCATCTTCTGAAGCACCTCCTCTGGCGAAACCGGCGCCGTCAGCATCGGACCCACGCCGCCCGCCATGCCAGCTTCGGTTCTGCTTCTGTCTCCTCCTCCCGGTCTCGTTAGGTCTGCTCCGGTCTCGGTCGGTCTGGTCGGGCCTGATCGGTTCGCCGCGTCGAGCGAAAACCCGCTGCTCTGCGCTTCGATCGACTCAAACGGACACTGCTGCCGTCACACCAGTGGCGCTTTGGCAGATACGGTGCCTGGACTGGAACGTGTATTGAAAACAAGCAGGCTGGTTTTGCTGGTTAGCTGCGCTAAGCGCGGCCTAAAAATAATGTTCAAGGCATTACCCACGTGTAGTCCCAAAAGGTCACTTTTGCTCCAAACCCTACCCAACCGGTCAAAGTGCTAAATAGAACGCTCTGAAACGCAAACAATCTGTAGCACCACGCTCAATCATGGATGACATAGCTGAACAGAAAACTTGCTACATTAAATATGAAAACACTCTGATATAGCTGTAGTGTCTAACTCTCTCTACTGAAATGCAAAATACCTTTTACTACTTAACCTCAATAACAAACACGCCTCCACCTTGACCGATATCAGGATGATTACGCAAACATTGTCGGTGCTCCATAACCTGCGTAACATGGACCAAGCATAGTTGACCGACGTGATGTAGCAACGGATGGACGTGCACAATCGCGTGAAGTTCCTTACGAAGTCGGGTGGCAGGGCCCAAAATTGGTTTAGGCCCACCCTGACAAATCAGGGTTGCAGCTCTTCTTTATCCTGACCCGTTGTGTAAAATTTTCCATACCCTGTTTGCATCAGGGTAAATCAAGGATTTCGGCATAGTAGCCTGATTTGAGCATGGTTTTTCTACAGATAGCCAGTTTCCAATACTACTTTGTCTGTTATGTAATTTCTTCAGTATTAATAAGGTTGCACAAACATCACAACTTCTCAGTTGATGTGTAGGACAGCAAGAAGCTGTCCTTGACGCGCAACTCTGCTCACCTGGTAGTGGGCGTGGCGTGGTTTGGATCGATGCAGGGGTGCGTTGGCAGTCCAATGGGTAAGACAGCCAATAAGGCCACATGGCGAGCCGCCGACAACATTTCACGGTTTCCCGCCTGTGGTCACTAGCGACAACGGTGCCAGTGTGAGAGTGGGACATTTTGGCACCACGCGGAGAATGTGGGCTGATCCGCGTTAAAAATAGTTTCGGTAATTGGGTAGTCATCACACAACCCTGATTCCGTCAGGCTAACTAAAAATCCAATCAGGGGAAAAAAACACCAACACTTTTTGGGTAAGGGTAAGAATCTACGAAGCCTGATTTAGAAAGGGTAACTCTGAAAAAGCGGCCCACCCCCAGGGTAATCAGGGCATTTTACCTTGATATTTTGGGCCCTGTCGGGTGGCTACGTGAAACACCCCATGAATCGCTCACCATGGACAAGGAGGGTGCTAGCAAAGCTGGGAGAGAGTCGGTTTGCATGCAGTAGCACGTGATATCAAGGCAGATGATGACATGCAAGCTACAGAGGCAACAAAACGCATGCCGACGGTAAGAGTGACGACGACTGTCAAGATCAAGACCATGAACCAGATCATCTCTACGTGATACTGCTCGCTTCTCACCATGAAATCTCTCAAGAAGAACACATTGTGAAAGTCTGCTTAGGCTGACTTGCAAAGGCAGCGTTATCATTTCATATGGCCAGCGTTATCATTTCATATGGGTTGTGGTACATCGTTCTCGTCATATATATGTCTACATAACAGCATACACAAATGGGTGGGCGGGTGGGAAATTAGAACTACAATTTCGGAAATGAAAACGTGGGTGGGGACGAATGTCCCCACGTCCCTCTTTTGTAGGCAAAAGAGGGTGAGTAGCGCTTCGGCGCTACCTTTGCTGTGTTGGCCACATACCCCTTTTCACAATACAAAATTTTAGAAAGTGTTACATTTCATTACACTTTCAAAAGTTATCATATTGTGAAAGTCTACTTAGGCTGACTTGCAAAGGCAGCGTTATCATTTCATATGGGTCTTCTGAGGCAAGTGCAGTCGGGGTTGGCGGTGCCGTTCGATTGATGGCTGATGCGTGGCGGGTGAGGGAGCCGTCGAAGGATCCTGCAACTGCGTGGAGAGGGAGATGAGCTGATCCTGCGCGATTGTAACGTACATCTCCTTCGCGCTGTCGCTGCGCCATCGGCCCATGCGTTTGAAGAGCCGGTCGGGAACTCCGAGGCTTGCCGCTGCGGTGGCTGCACCTTTGCGGAATGAGTGGGTTCCAATGTGCGCGACATCTAGTCCAGCCTGCCTGCCGGCCGCGAGACACCAGTTTCTGATCGTGACGTAGGATGACGAGTTGTCGTTCGGTGTGGCTTGCGAGTTCTTTGGGAAAACCCTTATCAGCGGTCCATGTGGCATCTTTGTGAGGCCTGCGATGCGTATGAATTTGCGTGTGCACCTCACCGGGCAGTATGGGCCTGAAATTGCCGCCACTGGGATCCAGACACCCCTCCCTTCCTGGTCCGTCTTGGAGTGCGGGATGAGCAGCCACATTGCCTTCTCCTCGAACTGTACATCATTCCATTGGAGCGATACAAGGTAAGAGTAGCGCAAGAATGCCAAAAACATGAGAAGAGGAATCAATCCTTTATGGTATTCCGTTGGAATTGATGATTCGAGGAAGGGACGGGCCATGTTGTGCACTTGATGGAGAGATATTGGTTCTTTGGTCCTTGCAGGTCGGGGACCATGTCTCTTGGCGAACTCCCGCACTTGCAGGGTGAATGCTTGACGGTAGGGGAGGTTTCGCCTGTCATGCGATGGGCAAAGGCTACTGCCGAACATGTAAGGTTGATCGCGGAGAGAGTTGCTTTGCTGTTGAGCGCATGGATGAGATACAGTGCTAGCGTCAGGTCGGTTGCCGGTAGGAACTCGAGCTTGACTTCGGTACAGAAGGTGCGAAATCTCTGCCAATAAGGTTGGTACGTCTCGATTGTAGATGGTGCGCGAACATGGCTAATTACGTGCATCAATTGTTGCTGTAGTTTGGCCAAAAGTCCTGAAATGACACATTGATAAATTTTTATTAGACTGCATAGTTTACACGCAAAGCAATGATTGGGCTATGAGGCAATCCGAGACCAGAAAATGCAGTGGTGTGTGAACCTGCCCGAAGGCATTGACTGCCTTGGGCAAGGAAAAGGTGCTCTACTACTGCCGGAGCCCACGATTGAGTGGACGGTTGGAGGAGCGGCCACCATGACGCCCCGGTCCACTGGGGAACTACCAGCGTGAGTTCTGTCTGTGTAAGCTCTGCATGGCAGAGCGTAGCGGGGATTAAGTGTGGAGGCGGGACGGCAAAGCATCGCTCGCCTTTCCACGAGATGGAGAATGCGTCGACAGCGAACGCGTCGGGGTGTGGTATCTTGGAGCAGAAGCGCTGGACGTGATTGTTCCGAACGTTAGCAAAGAGGTCAATTGTGTGGGGCCCCCAGCGGCGTTCCAAGAGGCGAAACCAAGGTGCATATAGGGAGTATTCGTCATAATCTTGCATCTTGGATAGGTCATCCGCATGGACGTTGAGCTCTCTTGGAATCCATTCGATCGCGAGGCGTGATGTGTTGCCGAGGCAGAACTGGATGATCGCTTGGCATGTCAACGTAAGATCCGCTGACAGGATCCCCCCTTGCGCAAGATGAACATGACTGCCTGGTTGTCCACCCGGACAAGGACGTGAGCACCAGCGATCCAGGTTGCGAACGTCCGCAGTGCCCAAAGCACTCCCTCGAGCTCTCGCCGCCAACTGGATGTGGCGAGAAGCCCTCGTGGCATGCACTCGCTTGCTTCGCATGATGTACTTGGGAACTTGGCCAAGGTGGCACCCCAGCTGTGTGCGCTTGCGTCGACGTGGATCACGGCATCAAAACGTTGACTCTGGTGGAATGGGGAGCCATTGAAACGATCGAAGTGCATTGTCCAAAACAACAGCTCCTCTGTCGCTCCTGGTGACAATACAACCTTCGAGTTCCATGACCACGCGGAGTCGATCAAGTGCAGCAGCTCATGGCTGAAAGCACGCGCCGTCGTGCCTAGCGCGAGCGACATGGAGTTGAGAAATCCAGTGATCCGGGCTATCTTGCGAATCGGCACTTGTCGACCCGATTGCCCTTTTTGTATGAGTAGGTGGAGAGAGTGTAGCTCGTAGTCACACTGAGTGGCGACACACCTTCAGACGAAGTGCCATATCGTGAGTGCCTGGGACAGCTGGAGGACGAGGACGGGCGACACGACGAGCACGAAAAGGTGTGGAAGCACGAGTCTCAGGCTCACGACGCTAAGTTTGGGACTTCCTCCAGCTGTCCCAGGCACTCACGATATGGCACTTTGTTTGGGTTCTCCTGGCGGTCTACCCGCTCGTCTTCGGTTCTCAGCTCCAGTTGTGAGGCTGAGATCTACGCCGGGGCCATGGCTGCACAGGAGCTACGCTGGCTCACCTACCTCCTGACTGACTTGGGAGAGCAGCCTTGTTCGCCTCCAGTTCTGTACGTAGACAACAAGGCCATGATTGCCTTGTGTCAGGAGCACAGACTGGAGCATAGAACGAAGCACATCACTCTGCGATACTTTCTTGCTCGAGAGTTGCAGCAGCGTGGCCAGCTTCGTCTTGCGTACATGGCCACTCGGGCCAACACTGCTGATATATTCACCAAGGCACTTCCGCCTGGTGATCATCAGCATTTTGCTACTGTGTTAGGCCTTGTGCTTACTTTGCCTCACTTGCTTACTGCTTGACTCTGCTTGTACTATGATATATATATATATATATATGTATATATATACCTGCATGCTGGTACTTGCTAGGGTATGATCACTGTATTGTTTGTTCTCTTTATGTAACTCTGCATGTGAACTGGCCTTGTGACTCTTTGCCTGTGCTCGGACTGTGTGGTGACTTTGTGATCCACCCTGAGCTTGCGTTGCTTTTCTTGACTGGTCTTGTGACCACTTGTTCTCCCCCACTTTGCCTATGAGGGTGTGTCAGAACATTATAGCTTATACATTTGTGTAGGCTGTACTGGGGTAGCCCATAAGGGGTACAACCCAATTAGGGTTAGTACTTGTACCCAACTGTTTGCTAGTTCATTCATTCTCGTTCGTTATTTTCACAGTAGGTCATCAGGTACACGAGGCGGCTCACAAGCTCTGGATATGGGCCACTCGGCTTTACGGACTCGTCCAAAGGTGGAGCTGAGAGCGAGTGATCGGTAGGCAGAGGAGTGGAGTGTGGCGAGGAGAACCGGAAGCCGAAGCACTGAAGGACTTGGTGCACCATGTGTGATTGAGTCAGGGTGATAGTGCGCCGAGCTTTGTCCCGGGTGATCTGCAAGCCAAGATAGCTGCATAGCTCACCCAGGTCAGTGCAGGTGTGTCTCTTCTGCAGCTCCGACTTCACAAGGGCCAGTGCCTCAGTGTCAGCAGTGGCAAAGACCAAGTCGTCGACATATACGAGGACGTAGAACGGCGGCAGCGACGTGTCGGTGCGTAGAAACAGCGACGGGTCAGCAGTCAAAGGAAAAAACCCAAGAGCCGCAAGCGTCGTCCTCAGTGTGTCATGCCACTTGCGAGGCGCCTGGCGGAGACCGTAGACTGGCCGCCGGAGGCTCCACTAAGTACCTGCAGGAAACAACCCAGTGAAGCCAAGATAGCTGCATAGCTCACCCAGGTCAGTGCAGGTGTGTCTCTTCTGCAGCTCCGACTTCACAAGGGCCAGTGCCTCAGTGTCAGCAGTGGCAAAGACCAAGTCGTCGACATATACGAGGACGTAGAACGGCGGCAGCGACGTGTCGGTGCGTAGAAACAGCGACGGGTCAGCAGTCAAAGGAAAAAACCCAAGAGCCGCAAGCGTCGTCCTCAGTGTGTCATGCCACTTGCGAGGCGCCTGGCGGAGACCGTAGACTGGCCGCCGGAGGCTCCACTAAGTACCTGCAGGAAACAACCCAGTGAAGCCAGGTGGGCGGCGCAGCCAGATCTCCTCGTGCAGGCTGCCCTGTAAGAAAGCTGTGCTGAAGTCAAGAGAGTGCAGCTTGTAGTCACGCTGAGCGGCGACGTGCAGAAGAACTCGAAGAGTGGTCATCTTCGGGGTAGGGGAGAAGGTCTGGAAGAAGTCAACTCCCTATCGCTGTCTGAAGCCTCCCGCAACGTAATGTGAGTTCCAGGTACAGGAGGAGGACGCGGACGAGGAACACGACGACTAGTGCAAACAGCGCAAGCAGGCAAGGCAGGACGAGACTCAGGCTCACGACGCTCTATAAGAGAGTATGTCTTCTCAGTGTAAGGAGAAGAAGCAGGCAGTGGGGAGTCTAGCTGTAATTGTGGCCGCGACTGGTGAGGCGGTGGACACAGCAAGCAAGGCGGAAGGCCAGTAGAAGACGGGAGACTAAGAACCTGGCGAAGGTCCGAGTTGGGTGGCGGCAGAGACGACGGCTGTGGCGGAACAAAAAACGGGCGCTGCTGCACAGTGCCTACAGCACTAGGACCGCCAGCTCCAGCACCCCCAACGCAGCACCTCCAGCTCCAGGGTCTCCAGCTCCAGTGCCTCCAGCGCAAGCGCCTCCATCTCCAGCGCCTCCAGCTCCAGTGCCTCCAGCTCCAGCTTCTCCAGCTCCAGCGCCTCCAGCGCTAGTGCCTCCAGCTCCAGGGTCTCCAACTCCAGCACCTCCAGCTCCATCTTCTCCAGCTCCAGGGTCTCCAGCTCCAATGCCTCCAGCTCCAGGGTCTCCAGCTCCAGCGCCTCCAACCCCACCAGCTCCGGCAGCTCCAGTACCTCTAGTACGAGCACCTCCAGGACCTGCAGCTCCAGCACCTCCGGTACCTCCAGCTCCAGAAGTAACTCCAGCACCTCCAAGACTAGAAGCTCCAGCACCTCCAGCTCCAGTGCCTCCAGCTCCAGCGCCTCCAGCACCAGTGCCTCTAGCTCCAGGGTCTCCAGCTCATATGTCTCCAGCTCCAGGGTCTCCAGCTCCAGCGCCTCCAACACCACCAGCTCCGGCAGCTCCAGTACCACTAGTACGAGTACCTCCAGGAGGAGCAGCTCTAGCACCTCCAGCTCTAGTGCCTCCAGCGGTAGAGCCTCCAGCTCCTGCAGCGCCACTCCTAACGCGTGTGCGCTGAGCAAACCACTTGCGCAGCTGCTACGGTGAGAGAGGCTCCCGCCTGTGAGACCGTCGCGGCGAGGCACCCGCAGGACCTCCGGCAGATGCAGTACCCCCAGACTCCGCACCCTCAGACTCAGCACCCCCAGGCTCCGCACACTCAGGCTCAGCACCCCCAGGCTCCGTACTCGCAGGCTCAGCACCCCCAGACACAGCACCCCCAGACGCAGCACCTCTAGCAGCACTTGAGTCTACAGCGACTCCGACGGCCACAGCCAGGGGGAGTGGGTCTACCTGAGACACACGTGAGGGAGCAGGACCCTGAGGGGGGAGGGGGTCTACTAGAGGGGGACCTGGAGCGAGGAAGAGCGACGGGGGTGGGAGAGGGGTAGTGCGGTAGGGGAAGAGACGGTAAAAGGGAACCGACTCATCAAACGTAACGTCTTGAGAGGGAACGATACGGCGCGAGGTGGGGTGGTAAAAATGCCAACCAGGCGCGACAGGGGGAAAGCCAAGGAAGACGCAGGGAATAGCGAAGGAGGAGAGCTTGTCCGCGGAGGTATCGCGAACAAAGCCACAAGAGCCCCAGACCCGGAACACCGACGCATCGCCATCCTTCGCCGTCCAACGCAGTGTAGGCGAGTTCTCCGGAAAGGAGACACGGGGCCAGAGGTTGAGCTGATGCACAGCATACCAGACCGCAAACGGCCATTGAAAATGGGGAGCAGCCGCATGGATCATGGAGGTACGAGCCACCTCCATGACTAAGCCAATGCGGCGCTCATCAACCCCATTTTGCTGCGGGGAGGCCGAAAGCGTGAACGATTGGAGAATGCCCTCCCCACGACAAAAATCCCGCAAGAGGTCGGAGGAGAACTCTTCACCTCTAGCAGAGTGCAGACGCAGGACAGGAAGGTACTCGCGGAACCGCTCGCGGAGCTGGAGACGTACTGCGCGGATCCAAGGGATCAAGACATCACGGACCTCACCCTTGTTGCGCAAGGTGAAGACCGTTGTGTAACGCGTGTAGTCGGCAACAACCAGCAGGAAGTAGCGCTCGCGGTCCTGTCCACTGACGCGGGCTGGGCCCCACACGTCCATGTGGAGAGTCTGCAGGGGAGCAGTCGTCGGGGGGAACGAGGAGGAGTGAGGAGTGGCGTGCTGCCACCCCTCGACGCAAGGAAGGCAGGGCGGGGCAGGCGAGGGCGGGAGGGGAGGCAGATACCTGGGAAGACTAGAAACAAGGAGGCGGGAGTGCATGCCACGAAGGCGTGGCAGGGATGGGTGACCAAGGCGGTGGTACGATAGGAGAGTCTGTTGCGACAAGAGGCGACACGAGCAGGGGGCTGCTACCGCACCTGACGCGGACACCTGAGCAGACGCAGCTACATGAGGAGGCTCAACAGTCAGTGTGTACAGACTCGACCCAGTCCGACGGGTGAATGTGGCCAGGTGACGGCCCGTCCGAGTACACGTGCAGAACGACACACTCTGACCCCCAGGAGTGGTGGTAGTGACCATCGCATCCTGGAGGGCAGCGGTACTCACCAAGTTTGTAGAGAACGAGGGGAGGTGAAGACCTGACAGTGAGCCAGACGAAACCGCCGGAGACGGGAGAACAGTGGAGGAACGGGCAAGAACTGGGCCCCCTGAGGGGTCAGCCAGTCTGACCGGAACAGGTGCAGGGAGTGGAGTGAGGGTGGTACTGTTGCGAAAGAAACAGCGGGAAGCACCTGAGTCAAGTATGAAGGTGTGCAAGGCCTCAGCAGGCGCAGTACCAGGGAGAGCAGACTTACTAGCACCTAGAGCAGCAGCCTCTATACCTGGGTCGGGCGGCACACACAGGTAACAGTCACCCTCAACAATAACAGACAAGGCATACATGGCAGCAAGGATAGCATCATAGTGAAGAGCAAAGATATCAACTCTGCGCGCCAAGCGTCGTCAAGGAGGGAGAAGCAGCGGTGCTGAGTGTGAAAATTCCCGCATGTCTGACCAGCGCGGTCACCTGTGCGAATGACATACGGGAAGCGAACACTACCCCCAGACGCCCCACGCTAAGCAAACCACTCACGAAGCTGCTGGGGCGTAGGGGTCTCGCTCCAACGCTGCTGCTGCTGCCTCTGGCCACCGCCAGAACCTCCCCGCTGAACAGCTCCACCCCGTCCGCCACCAGTGCCGCTGCCACCACTCCCACTGCAGCTGCCACCACTCCCACTGCCGCCACCACCGCCACCCCCACCCCCACCCCTGCCACCACCGCCGCCACCAAAGCCCCCACTCCCACCACCACTCCCAACGCTGCCACCACCTCCGCCACCTCCACCGCCTCCACTGCCTCCACCACCACCACCCCCGCTGCCACCGGCACCACTCTTGCCACCCTTGCCCTTGCTGCTGCGGCGCTCCCCACTAAGAGCAGAAGCAGCCCCGACATCCTCAGTACCAAGGATGTCAACAGCAGCAGGAGAAGCGTAGGAGGGGGCAAGGGGGGAGGGGGAACACCCCTCAAAGAAGGGTGTGCGAGGAGTGCCACGAGCAGTACCTAGAGCGACTACGCTAGTCTTAGCTGCAAGGAGGTGCTTCTCGAGCAGGTCGACAGTGAGGTCT
This sequence comes from Closterium sp. Naga37s-1, assembly GCA_947471745.1. Classification (NCBI taxonomy): domain Eukaryota; kingdom Viridiplantae; phylum Streptophyta; class Zygnematophyceae; order Desmidiales; family Closteriaceae; genus Closterium; species Closterium sp. Naga37s-1. The sequence goes on from CANJKZ010000862.1 coordinate 450,128, forward strand.
GTCGGGTCAAGTGCGAGAAAGTGGTCCCTGACAGCGCGAAGAGAGTCAGGGAGGCGGGTGACTATGAAGTAGAGAGTGATGTACATCGGGGGCGGGTTCCTGTCTATGAACTCGCCTGGGAGGGCAGCACGGTAGCGAGTGTCGCAAGTGCGAAGGTGGGTAACGAGGTCCTTGACTGTGGCAAAGGCCGACAGCTTGGGAAACAGATAGGGCAGTATAAGGCAGCCGAGAGCAACAGTGGCAGGGGAAGAGTAACGAGCGACTACAAGGCTTTAGCAGTCTTGTGCTGGCCAAAGTGAGCGTGTTCGGCTAACGGCAGGTGGTTGCGATTGGCTAATCGAGCAGCAGCGTCACGGGTAAGCCATTGTGAGCGAGTCTCACTGTCAGCTGTGGCGGGAGGGGCGAGAGAGGCTCCCAACTTGTGGTCAAACAACGAAACGCTGTCTCTAGAATTGCTCAGTAGGTACAGCTGTAAGTCGTCTAGCCACATATCGAACTAGATCGGACGGCCCTCATGATCGAAGGTGAGAACACTGAGAGAATCCATAGCAGGTAGAGCAGGGTGGGGCGCGACTAGCAGGGCAGCACGTAGGCAGGGCGGCGCTCGAGCACTAGGGAAGCGCTCAGGGCAGGGAGAGGCGGCGCACTACTAGGGAAGAGCTGCACGCGGCCAACGTAGGGCAAGGCGGAGGCCAGAAGGGCGGCACGTGGGCAGGGCAGGGAGGTGCGGCTGCCAGCAGGGCGGTGGGGCTGCCAGCAGGGCAGCGCGCGGGCAGCAGGGCGTCGGCCAGCAGGGCAGCGCGCAGCAGGGCGGGCAGCAGCAGGGCGGCGCGGGCAGGGCGGTGCGGGCAGCGATGCGGCTGCCAGCAGGGCGGCGTGTGGGGCAGCAGGGCGCCGGCCAGCAGGGCGGCGCGCAGCAGGGCGGTGCGGGCAGCAGGGCGACGTGCAGGCAGGGCAGGGCGGCGCGGCTGCCAGCAATGCGGCGTGCGGGCAGGGCAGGGGGACGCGACAGGCAGCAGCATGGTGACGCGGCAGCCAGCAGGGCGACGCGACAGGCAGCAGCAGGGCGACGCGACAGCCAGCAGGGCGACGCGACAGGCAGGGCAGGTCGACGCGACAGGCAGGGCAGGGCGACGCAACAGGCAAGGCAGGGCGACACGACTAGTGGGGCAGTGCTATGTGGTGGGCCCTAAAAAAACGGTCTTGGAACAGGACCTGCTCTGAAACCATGTCAGAATACTGAACGAGAATGGATGCATTGAAACAGAAAGTTGGTACAAGTACTAACCCTAATTGGGTGTCAAACCATATATGCTTACATTGTTCTAGGCTGTAGTGGGTTTATCTTTAGGGGGTACAACATTTCTCTCGACCTTGTACTTGTACCCCCCCCTCCACCTAATGCCATCATTCTCGATTCTCACTTGGTATTAAGAGTAGTTAGGTCCTTCAGTTTTTTTTAAGAACGTAGGGTTACCACTGCCCCTTCCGCTGCCCGTCGCGCGCCCCTACGCCCGTCGCCAACGGCTCCGTCGCCCCGCGGCCCTTCGTTTCTGGCCCCGCGGTCCCGTCGTTCCCGGCCCCGTCGTTCTCGGCCCCGTCGGCCCCTAGACCCAGTCGCCCGCGGCCCGTCGCACCTAGGCCCCGCGGCCCCGTCGTTCCCGGCCCCTAGGTCCCGTCGCCCACGGCCCGTCCCCTCGGCCCCGACGACCCCAAGGCCCCTCGGCCCTCGTCACCCGTGGCCCCGCGGCCTCTAGCCCGTCGACCCCACGGCCCCTCGGCCCCCCGCGACCCCTAGGCCCCTTGGCCCTCGTCGCCCCTGGCCCCGCGGCCAGTAGCCCTTCGACCCCACGGCCCCTCGGCCCCCGCGACCCCTAGGCCCCTCGGCCCTCGTCGCCCCTGGCCTCGCGGCCCGTAGCCAGTCGACCCCACGGCCCCTCGGCCCCCGCGACCCCTAGGCCCCTCGGCCCTCGTCGCCCCCGGCCCCGTGGCCCGTAACCCGTCGACCCCACGGCCCCTAGGCCCCTCGGCCCCCGTCGCCCCTGGCCCCGCGGCCCCGTCACCCCTAGCCTAGGCCCTGGCCCCGCAACCCGTCGCCCCTTGGCCCCTCGGCCCCTTGGCCCCCCCCCCCCCACCCCCCCCCCCCCCCTTCGTGTTTGGCCCCTCGGCCCCTAGGCCCCACGCCCCTCGGCCCCTTGGCCCCTCGGCCCCTTCACCCCCCACCCACTTCGTGTTTGGCCCCTCCGCCCCTAAGCCCCTCGGCCCCGCCCCTCGGCCCCTTGGCCCCCCACTTCGTATTTGGCCCCTTGGCCCCTAGGCCCCTCGGCCCCACCCCTCGACCCCGCCCCTCGGCCCCTCGGCCCCTCGGCCCCTCGGCCCCACGCCCCTCGGCCCCTTGGCACCTCGGCCCCTTGCCCCCCCCCCCCCACTTCGTGTTTGGCCCCTCGGCCCCTAAGCCCCAGGCCTCTGCTGCTACTGCTGCTCCTACTGCTACTGCTGCTCCTGCGTACTGCACCACTATGGCCTCGGTTCGAGTTCTCGCGTTCGATCATGAGGGTAGACCGGTTCAGTTTGACACGTGGCTCGACAACCTGCAGCTGTACCTACTGAGCGATTCTAAGGAGAGTGTCTCGCTGTTTGACCTAGCGTCAGGCGCCGCTACTGCCCCTCCCGCCACAGCTGACAGTGCGACCCGCTCACAGTGGCTTACTCGCGACACTGCTGCCCGCTTAGCCATTTGCAACCACCTGCCGTTAGCCGAATGCGCTCACTTCGGACAGCACAGGCACTGTACGACGCTGTAGTCGCTCGCTACTCCTCCCCTGCCACTGCTGCTTTAGGTCGACTTCTTCTGCCCTACCTGTTCCCCGGGCTGTCCGCCTTTGCCACAGTCGAGGACCTGGTTTCCCACCTTCGCGCTAGCGACGCTCGCTACCGCGCTGCCGCTCCCGCTGAGTTCCTTGACAAGAACCAGCCCCCGATGTTCATCACCCTCTACTTCATAGTCACTCGCCTCCCTGACTCTCTTCGCTCTGTCAGGGACCACTTTCTCTCTCTTTACCCCACTTCCCTCACTGTTGACCTCCTTGAGCAGCATCTCCTCGCAGCTGAGACTAGTGCAGTTGCTGTAGGTGCTGCTCGTGGCACTCCGCACCCGTCCCTCTTTGAGGGGTGCTCCCCCTCCCCCCTTGCCCCCTCCTCAACCCTGCTGCTGCTGCAGACGTCTCTGTTGCTGAGGACGTCGGGGCTAATTCTGCTAGTGCGAAGCGCCGCAGCAGCAAGGGCAAGGGTGGCAAGGGTGGTGGGGGTGGCAGCGGTAGTGGTGGAGGTGGAAGCGGGAGTAGTGGTGGGGGCAGCAGTGGAGGTGGTGGCGGCGGTGGGACTGGTGGCGGGAGTGGGGGCTCTGGTGGCGGCGGTGGAGGCAGCGGTGGGAGTGGCGCTCGTGGAGGCAATGGGACTGGTGGCGGTGGGACTAGCGCTTAGCGTGTTGGTTCTGGAGGTGGCCAGCGTCATCAGCAGCAGCGTCGGAGCGAGACCCAGTCGCCCCAGCAGCTTCGTGAGTGGTTTCCATAGCGTGGGGCGTTTGGGGGTAGTGGTAGCTGCCCCTATGTCATTCGCACGGGTGTTCGTGCTGGTCAGACATGCGGGAAGCTTCACACTCAGCACCGCTGCTTCTCCCGCCTCGACGTCGCTTGGAATGCTGAGTTTGTTGGCGACGCCGAGCTCCCTCGCTGGGCATATCTGATTAGGACTAAGATTGCTATCTTTGACATAGACTTTGATGCTCTTCTTTGTGCTATGTATGCTTTGTCTGTTAGTGCTGAGGGTGACTGTTACCGGTGTGTGCCACCTGACCCAGGTATAGCTACTGCTGCTCTATGTGCTAGTGCGTCTGGTACTCTCCCTGGTACTGCGCCTGCTCAGGCCTTGCACACCTTCACGTTGGACTCAGGCGCCTCGCACTGTTTCTTTCGTGACAGCACTACTCTCACTCCTCTCCCTGCACCTGTCCCGGTCAGACTGGCTGACCCCTCTGGGGGCCCGGTCGTTGCCCGTTCCTCCACTGTCCTCCCGTGTCTGGCGGTTCCGTCCGGCTCACTGTCAGGTCTTCACCTCCCCTCGTTCTCTACGAACTTGGTGAGTACCGCTGCCCTCCAGGATGCGATGGTCACTACCACCACTCCTGGGGGTCAGCGTGTGTCGATCTGCACGTGCACACGGACAGAGCGTCACCTGGCTACGTTCACTCGTCGGCCAGGGACGAGTCTGTACACACTGGCTACCGAGCCTCCTAAGGTAGCTGCGTCTGCTCAGGTGTCCGCGTCAGGTCAGATAGCCGCCTCTTGCTCGTGTCGCCTCCTGTCGCACAAGACTCTTCTGTGGCATCACCGCCTGGGTCACCCCTCCCTACCACGCCTTCGTGGCATGCACTCCCGTCTTCTTGTCTCTAGTCTACCCAGGTCTCTGCCTCCCCTCCCGCCCTCTCCTGCCCCGCCCTGCCTTCCTTGCGTCACGGGGCGGCAGCGCGCCGCTCCTCACTCCTCCTCGTTTCCCCCGACGACTGCTCCCCTGCAGACTCTCCACATGGACATGTGGGGCCCAGCCCGCGTCAGTGGACAGGGCCGCGAGCGCTACTTTCTGCTGGTAGTTGACGACTACACGTGGTACACCACGGCCTTCCCCTTGCACAGCAAGGGTGAGGTCTCTGATGTCTTGATCCCTTGGATCCGCACAGCACGTCTCCAGCTCCGCGAGCGGTTCGGCCAGGATCTTCCTGTCCTGCGTCTGCACTCTGACAGAGGTGGTGAGTTCTCCTCCAACCTCTTGCGGGACTTTTGTCGTGGGGAGGGCATTCTCTAGTCGTTCACGCTTCCAGACTCCCCTTAGCAAAATGGGATTGCTGAGCGCCGCATTGGCTTAGTCATGGAGGTCGCTCGTACCTCCATGATCCATGCGGCTTCTCCCCATTTTCTGTGGCCGTTTGCGGTCCGGTATGCTGCGCATCAGCTCAACCTCTGGCCCCGTGTCTCCTTGCCGGAGACCTCGCCCACACTGCGTTGGACGGGGAAGGTCGGCGATGCCTCGGTGTTCCGGGTCTGGGGTTCTCGTGCCTTTGTTCGCGATACGTCCGCGGACAAGCTCTCCGACCGTGCTATCCCTTGTGTCTTCCTTGGCTTTGTCCATGACGCGCCTGGCTGGCAGTTTTACCACCCCACCTCGCGCCATGTCTTCCCCTCTCAGGACGTCACGTTTGACGAGTCGGTTCCCTTCTACCGTCTCTTCCCTGACCGCTCTGCCCCTCCCCCGCCCCTGCCGCTCTTCCTTGCTCCCGGTCCTTCTCCGGTAGACCCCCTCCCGCCCCAGGGTCCTGCTCCCTCGGGTGTGTCTCAGGTAGACCCTCTCCTTGGTACTGCGCCTGTTCAGGTAGCTGTCGGCTCAGGTGCTGCTCCAGGTGCTGCGTTTGGGGATGCTGCGTCTGGGGGTGCAGAGCCCGGGGGTGCCGAGTCTGAGGATGCGGGGTCTGGGGGTGCTGAGCCTGGGGGTGAGGAGCCTGGGGGTGCTGAGCCTGGGGGTGTGGAGACTGGGGGTGCGGAGTCTGGGGGTGCTGAGCCTCGTGGTGCTGCTTCGTCTGGAGGTCCTGCTGGTGCTTCGCCGCGATTGTCTCTGCAGCAGCTGCGTGAGTTGCTTGTTCGGCGCGCACGCCTTCGGTGTGGAGCTACTGGAGCTAGAGGCGCTGGAGACGCTGGTGCTGGAGGTGCTGGAGTTACGGCTGGAGCTGGTGGTACTGGAGGTACTGCGGCTGCTAGTCCTGGAGGTGCTCGTACCAGGGGTGCTGGAGCTGCCGCGACTGGTTGTGTTGGGGGCGCTGGAGCTGGAGACCCTACGGAGCCTGGAGCTGCTGGAGCTGGAGGCTCTTGCGCTGGTGGCGCTGGCGCTGGAGGCGCTGGAGCTGGAGGAGCTGGAGTTGGAGGCACTGGCGCGGGAGGCGCTGGAGCTGCAGGAGCTGGAGCTGTTGACCCTGGAGCTGGAGGTGCTGGAGGCACTGTGCGGCCACGACCGTACTTCATTCCACTGCTTCAGCAGGTTCTTGGTGTCTTGTCTTCTACTAGCCTTACTCCTCCCCTCCTGTGTCCTCCGCCTGACCAATCGTAGCCGCCGTTACTGTCAGCCTCCCCGCTGCCTGCTCCTTCTCCTTACACTGAGCAGTCCGGCGGTCTTACAGAGCGTCGTGAGCCTGCCTCTCGTCCTGTCTCGCCTGTTCGCAGTGCTCGTCGCGTTCCTCGTTCGCATCCTCCTCCTGTCCCTGGCACGCACGCTATGGCACTCCGTCCTTCCTCTGTTCCACTGCGTGTTCCTCTGCCTGCTCCTCCAGAGTCCTCTCTTCCTGAGGTCCCTGACCCTGAGTCTGACCGCACTCGTGCTGCCAGTCCCACTATCTCTCGTCTCCTCGCCACTGCTGTTACTGACCCTTCTTTTGAGTCTGCTGCTGCGTCTGCTCTCGTTTCTGAGCTGCTTGACTTTGCTGCTGCCTGTCGACTAGACTACGCCACTGCTCTTGTTTCTGAGTCTGCGTCTGCCAGTCCTCCGTCTGTCGGGGGTGAGTGTGCTCTTGGCACGGACGTCCTTGAGGACAGGCAGGAGGACTTTGAGTGTCTTGCAGCTGCTGTACCTTGTTTCGCTTCCATGCTGCTTGCCCCTGAGGGAGACCTGGATGCACCAGGCATCCCGACCCCTCGCTCTTACGCAGAGGCGATTACGGATCCTTAATCCTCTCAGTGGCAGGTAGTCATGGATGCCGAGATGGCATCCTGGAAGTCCACAGGCACCTACGTCGACGAGTTTCCCCCACCTGGGGCGAACATTGTTGATGGCATGTGGATTTTCAGGTGAAGCAGTCGCCGGGTTCTCCGCCTGCCTTCAAGGCGCGTTACGTTGCTCGAGGCTTCAGCCAGCAACAGGGGGTTGACTACTTCCAGACCTTCTCCCCCACACCGAAGATGACTACTCTTTAAGTGTTGCTGCACGTCGCTGCTCAGCATGACTACGAGTTGCACTCTCAGGACTTCAGTACAGCTTTCTTGCAGGGCAACCTGCACGAGGAGATCTGGCTGCGCCAACGACCTGGCTTCACTGGGACGTTTCTGTAGGTACCCAGTGGAGCCTCCGGCGGCCAGTCTACGGTCTCCGCCAGGCGCCTCGCGAGTGGCACGACACACTGAGGACTACACTTGCGGCTCTTGGGTTTGCTACTTCTACTGCTGACCCGTCGCTGTTTCTACGCACCGACACCTCGCTGCCGCCGTTCTACGTCCTCGTCTACATCGACGACCTCGTCTTTGCCACTGCTGACACTGAGGCACTGACCCTTGTGAAGTCGGAGTTGCAGAAGAGACACACCTGCACTGACCTGGGTGAACTGCGCAGCTATCTTGGCTTGCAGATCACCCGGGACAGAGCACGGCGCACCATCACACTGACTCAGTCACACATGGTGCAGCAGGTCCTTCAGCGCTTCGGCTTCCAATTCTCCTCGCCACAGCCCACTCCTCTGTCTACCAGCCACTCGCTCTCAGCTCCACCTTCGGACGAGTCCGTAGAGCCGAGTGGTCCGTACCCAGAGCTATTGGGTTGCCTCATGTACCTGATGACGTGCACACGACCTGACCTCGCGTACCCTCTCAGCCTTCTGGCTCGCTACGTGGCTCCCGGTAGGCACCGAAAGGTGCACTGGGATGCTGCAAAGAGGGTACTGCGCTACTTGTGCAGTACGTCGGGCATGGGGCTCGTGCTTGGAGGACGGGGTCCAGTTGTCCTCACCGATCACGCAGACGCTTCCTGGGTTGACGACTCAGCTACGCAGCGGTCGTCACAGGGTTACACCTTCAGCCTCGGTTCCGACTCATTTTCTTGGCGGTCTACCCGCTCGTCTTCTGTTCTCAGCTCCAGTTGTGAGGCTGAGATCTACGCCGGGGCCATGGCTGCACAGGAGCTGCGCTGGCTCACCTACCTGGTGAATGACTTGGGAGAGCAGCCTCGTTTGCCTCCAGTTCTGTACGTAGACAACAAGGCCATGATTGCCTTGTGTCACGAGCACAGACTAGAGGACCGAACAAAGCACATCGCTGTGCGATACTTCCTTGCTCGAGAGTTGCTGCAGCGTGGCCAGCTTCGTCTTGCGTACGTGGCCAATAGGGCCAACACTGCTGATATATTCACCAAGGCACTTCCGCCTGGTGATCATCAGCGCTTCTCTACTGTGTTAGGCCTTGTGCCTACTTTGCCTCACTTGCTTACTGCCTGACTCTGCTTGTACTGTGATCTATATATACCTGCATGCTTACACTTGCTAGGGTATGATCACTGTATTGTTTGTTCTCTTTATATAAATTTGCATGTGAACTGGCCTTGTGGCCCTTTGCTTGTGCACGGACTGTGTGGTGACTTTGTGATCCACCCTGAGCTTTCTTCGCTTTGCTTCTTCTCTTGACTGATCTTGTGACAATTTCTTGTTCTTGCTATCCCCTCTTCGCCTATGGGGGTGTGTCAAAATATATATGCTTACATTGTTCTAGGCTGTAGTGGGTTTATCTTTAGGGGGTACAACATTTCTCTCGACCTTGTACTTGTACCCCCCCCTTCACCTAATGCCATCATTCTCGATTCTCACATTGGGTTGTACCCCTTATGTGCTACCCCACCATAGCCTACACAATGTAAGCATTATAACATTTTGACACATGAAACAGCGTATCGACAGTGTCGTAGCTACAAGAGTTTGGTAAAATGTTACGATGAAAATGGCTATTTTTATTGAGTCCATTACTTCTGTCGTTACCCTTGCATCCATTACACAGGTACCACTGGCTACTACCCTACATGAGAGCTGCTTTTGCATTCCCACACGAAGGATACGGAACATACATAATATATGGACTTGGCGAATAATGGTACAATGGTACAACCTATCTGTTGCGAAATCTTTTTATTTCTGCTTTTTATTTCTTTCCACCCTTGCCACCCTTTCCACCCTTGCCCCCTTTCCCTCCTCTCCGTCGTGCCGGCGGTCTGGCTACCCTCCGCCCCCCCTGGCCACCCTTGCTCCCCGCCAGCCCCACCCTGCTCTCCACCAGATCTCCCCTGCTGTCCGCCGGCTCCCCCCTGCTCCCCGCCGGATCCACCCTGCTCTCCGCCAGCCCCCCCCTGCTCTCCGCCAGATCCCCCCTGCTGTCCGCCAGGCCCGCCCTGCTGGTTACCAAGGTACCCTCCCTTTCCCCCCTTTCCCCCTTTCCCTCCCTTTCCCCCCTTCCCGCCCTTCCTACCCTTACCGCCCTTCCCACCCTTTCGGCCACACCGTTTCCGCCAGCTCCGAAAAGTGGCGCGTCGTCGCCGCCTGCCGAAACCCCATTGTCGCCGCTAGGGGGGCCGTCAGAACCGCCCTGACCGCCGCCGGCGTCTCCGCCAGGACCCCCAGATTCTCCGCCAATCTCTCCACCAGTCTCTCTGCCAGGTTCTCCACCTCTTCCTCTGCCGGTATCACCGCCAGTGTCTCCGCAAGTGGCTCTGGGATTGGCTAGTAGAACTTCGGGTGTCCTGAACGGAGTCTGCATGAGCGAGAGGCCCAGAATGCGACGTGGAGATTGTTGTAGAGTACTCTCCTCTACTTTGCAGGAACTGGGAGTTGCACTAAACGATAGAGCACACTGCTGGCTTTCCAACGAGCCGTCAAACACGCGATTCGCCTAAGTAATGAGAGAGTTCTATGCGTTTATGTGCTTGCTAGTGCTCTTAGAACGTAGGATAGGAGCTCTCTGGATTTTGTGTCGAGTTGAACCGTGTATAGGAAACTCTGATTTTCAGTATGAAACATGCATACAAAGCTACTAGTTTTATAGCATGCAATCAACATCGAACCGCACATGTAACCTCGAACCGCGGTACACTCGAATGTTCGAGTAACATTTCGAAGGGGTGAAATTCGAGTCTCGAATTTCACCGAATCGAATTCTCCCTGAGTCTTGATTATTCTTGTGCTGCCATGTGGCACCAAAATGCAAGTCTCTCGAAGTCAACCTGCACCTTCTCGAGACCTGCAGTGAAGCCAAACTTCTTGGAACACTTGAGAAGCACCGTTCGGTGGTTGGGGGCAAAACCTTGCCTCACTCAACCTCCAACACTCCCCCTTGCACCCAAGCCACTAGGTGCTCAATCCAACATGCTCACAGCATGCACGGAATGAATCCTTAGGGAGTGGTTTAGTGAGGAAGTCCGCGGGTTGAGCTTTGGTGCTCACATAAGTGAGTTTGATCTCACCCTTCTCAACCGCCTCACGAATGAAGTGATGTTTCACTTCGATATGCTTGGTTCGCCCGTGAAGGACGGCATTGTGAGAGAGGCTTATGGCGGCTTGGTTGTCACAAAAGAGAGGAGTTGGGTTGGGTTGAGGATGCCCAAGCTCCGCTAGAAGACGCCGTAACCATATTGCCTCCATGGCACCTTGAGTGAGTGCCATATACTCCGCTTCCGTTGAGCTTAGAGCCACGGTTGGTTGCTTCTTGCTTTGCCAACTCACGGCTGCCCCAAGCAAGGTGAAGACATACCCGGAGGTACTTTTGCGCGTGCTCGGATCTCCCGCGTAGTTCGAGTCGGCATAGCCCTTGAGTTCAATCGGGCCGGCTTCATACACGAGCCCCAAGTTAGGTGTGCCTTGGAGGTAGCGTAGAACACGTCCTCCCGCGCGCATATGCTCGGTATGAGGGTTGCTCACGACTCGTCCAAGCACCCCGGCGGCGTATGCGAGGTCGGGGCGAGTAGAAACGGCGGCATACGTGAGCGAGCCCGCTAGCGAATGAAACCGCTTCACTTCGGCTTCGTCGATGGTGGATTCTTCCTCTCCCGTGAGGCAAGAAAATCCCGTAGCTAGTGGTGTTTCCACCGGTTTGCTATCGCCCATGCCGAAGCTCTCCACTACCCCCTTCACATACTTCTCTTGGTGGAGGTGGATGGTCCCGTTGGCTTGGTCACGATCGACGTGCATCCCAAGGTAGTACGTGACCGGCCCCAAGTCCCTCATCGCAAACTCCGCCCCTAGCCGTTGCTTGACCTCCCGAATGAGGTCTTTGGAGTCGGAGAAGAGGAGTAGGTCATCGACATAGAGCAAAAGCACCAATTGCTTCTCCCCCTCCTTCAACACGTATAAAGCGCTATCGCACTCGCTACGCGCGAAACCGTGTTGAAGAAGAAAGTCGTCGATGCGCTTGTACCATCCGCGTGGACTTTGCTTCAAGCCGTAGAGGGTACGCTTGAGCTTCCACACCCTTCCGCTACCGTCATCGTACCCCGGGGGTTGCCGCATGTAGACCTCTTCCATGAGAAGCCCGTAGAGGAAGGCGGTGCAAACATCCAATTGCTCCACCTCGAGGTCGAGAGATGCCGCTAGCGCGAGCAACACCCGAAGAGTTGTAGCCTTAGCGACGGGAGCGAAGGTCTCGCTATAGTGCTCCCCCTCTCGTTGAGTGTAGCCTTGAGCTACAAGCCTCGCCTTGTAGCGTTCGACACTCTCATCGGCTCCCAACTTCTTCTTAAGCACCCATTTGCACCCCACCAAGTAGGCACCCTTCGGCGGGTCGACGAGCTCAAACACGTCGTTCTCTTTGATCGAGGCTAGTTCCTTCTCCATCGCTTGTTTCCATAGTGGCGCATCCGGAGAAGCCAAAGCCTCGGTATGGGTGCGAGGGTCATCACCCAAGGTTGCGAAGCAATATGCCGCACGCTCCTCGTCCAACTCCCCAACGGCTACCATAGCGTAGTCGTTGTACTTCGTGTTGGGGCGACGTATACGTTGCTCGCGGGTCAACGCCAATGGGAGGGAGGAAGGTGTGGAGGAAGTTGCCGCCTCGGTTGATGGCACCTCCACCACGTCGTCGTCGCTCTCCTCGATCTCTCCCCCTCCATTTTCAGCTTCCTTTTCCACTTGTGATGGAACCTCCACCGCTTCATCCTCCTCTCGTGCGGGAAGGACGGCGGTGAGTTGCGGCGTTGGTTGTTCCTTTGTCGGAAACTTGTCTTCGTCGAAGACCACGTCTCGAGACGTGACGACGCGCTTGTCGCTCAAGTCCCACACTCGCCACGCACGCTCGTTCGCCGCAATTCCCAAGTAGATTGCCACACGAGCCTTCGGTTGTAACTTGTGGCGAAGGGGATCCGGTACATGGTAGTAGCAAAGGCACCCAAAGGTGCGTAGGCGTGATAGGTTCGGCTTCGTTCCACTCCATGCTTCGAACGGAGTCGTTCTCGGGAGCACCTTCGTCGGCAAACGGTTGCGAATCCACGCCGCTAGCGAACTCGCCTCACCCCACCACTCGCTCCCAAGCTTGGAGTGTTGAAGAAGTGAACGAACGGCTTCCACCAATGTGCGATTAAGTCGCTCCGCCGCTCCATTTTGTTGGGGTGTGTAGGGTGTTGTGACATCGTGCTTGATGCCCTTGCTCTTCATCCATTTCGCAAGCTCGTTGTTCACGAATTCGCCACCACCATCGGTATGAATAACCTTGATCCGCTTCTTGTCGTCGTTGCAAACTTCGAGCGCCCACTCTTGTATTGCCTTTGCCGCGTCGCCCTTAGCCTTCAAGAGTCGGGTCCAACACATCCGCGTCGCGTCGTCGAGCATCACCAAGAGAAACCGCGCTCCTCCCTTTGATGCATGTCGCATCGGTCCACACACGTCCATGTGAACAAGCGCAAGCGGGTCCTTAGCGAGGGGTGACGTTCAGCTACCAAATGGCTTCCGAGCCATTTTTCCTTCGACACACGCCGCGCACACGCCCGTCTCGTCGTCGCCGGCGACCACGTCGACTCCCTTCGCAAGTCCTTTGTTTGCCAACTCCTTGACCGAGTCGTAATTGGCGTGCGCAAGTCGATTATGCCACACCTTGAGAGTCGCCTTGGAACCTTGCGCCACGTTGGATGAAGCCGCTCCCGGGTGCGTCTTGAGTTGGTAGAGTTCTCCGTTGAGAACGCCTTGTGCGAATTGCTTCCCCTTCCAAAAGAGGTTCATCTTCGCATCGTCGATAGTGACCTTCACACCCTTCTTCGCGAGTTGAGTGACGGAGAGGAGACTCACCTTCAACCCCAGGACGTGAAGCACGTTCGTGATGTCCACCGGTCCGCCATCGACGATGAGGCGCGTACTTCCAACTCCGACCACCGGTAGCGACTTGTCGTTTCCGAAGACGACGCGCGTTACGTCTCTCGGTGCACCAACGTTGGTGATGAACGATGCCGAGTGCGTCATGTGTTGTGTTGCGCCGGTGTCAAGGAACCATGCGTCGCTTGGTGTGTTGGTCCCGTCACCGGCCAATAATACGATCGACTCCCTTGAATCATCCGCATCGCCGGATGCCGTGTGTGCGTTGCGCTCGTGGTTCCGCGCCTTCGATGGAGTCCAATCGCTCGGGCGCTTCCGACACTCACGCCAAAAGTGTCCCGCCTTGCCACAATAGTGGCACTTGCTCGAGCCATTCGATGTGTTTCTCTTGCCGCGATCGCTTCCACCGAACGACTTCTTCGTCGCACTCTTGCTCCACGTGGACTTCTTTCCGGAACTCCCCCCGGAGAACATGGCGGCACCCTCCCTCTCATTAGCGAATTGTCGGCGACGCGATTCTTCATGGAGAAGCCGACCGACCACCATCTCATTCGTCCAAGTGTCTTGCACGCTATCGAGTGTCGTAATCACCGTCGACCACTCTTCCAGAAGGCCGCATAGCAAGGTCAAAATCCAATCCTCCTCCGTGACCGTTCCACCGAGGTCCATGAACGTTTCCCCAAGTTCCTCCACACGAGTACTCGTGCATCGATTGGCCCGCGCGCATCTTCACCGTGTAGAATACATTCCGGGCTAGGATCTTGCCGTGGAGAGTCTTGTTCACATGGATGGTCTCGAGCCGCTTCCACGCTTCATGCGCCGACGCTTCGAGCTTGATGCACATGCGCACCGAGCTCACGAGATTGATGCCGATGCGCGAAATCAACGTAGCGAACGCCTTTTGGTCCTTCTTCTTCCATGTCGCGATGCCGCTCTCATCGTCCGGCTTCTTCTCCGTTCCATCGAAGAAACCCCAAAGTCCCCGCTCCATCATGAGCACTTGGAACTTAAACTTCCACGCGGAGTAATTTTGTCCCATGAAAATCGGTACCGCCGACGTGTCGAACATCGTCGCAGTTGCCCAGGGTTTGCCGGAATTTGCAACGACACCATCCAAGGAAGTGCGGGAGGTCTCGCTTGAAGTCGGCATGCTTGCTCCTTGTCGCGCACGTAGACTCCTCCGACCAGCTCTGATACCACTGTTGTAGAGTACTCTCCTCTACTTTGCAGGAACTGGGAGTTGCACTAAACGATAGAGCACACTGCTGGCTTTCCAACGAGCCGTCAAACACGCGATTCGCCTAAGTAATGAGAGAGTTCTATGCGTTTATGTGCTTGCTAGTGCTCTTAGAACGTAGGATAGGAGCTCTCTGGATTTTGTGTCGAGTTGAACCGTGTATAGGAAACTCTGATTTTCAGTATGAAACATGCATACAAAGCTACTAGTTTTATAGCATGCAATCAACATCGAACCGCACATGTAACCTCGAACCGCCGTACACTCGAATGTTCGAGTAACATTTCGAAGGGGTGAAATTCGAGTCTCGGATTTCACCGAATCGAATTCTCCCTGAGTCTCGATTCTTCTTGTGCTGCCATGTGGCACCAAAATGCAAGTCTCTCGAAGTCAACCTGCACCTTCTCGAGACCTGCAGTGAAGCCAAACTTCTTGGAACACTTGAGAAGCACCGTTCGGTGGTTGGGGGCAAAACCTTGCCTCACTCAACCTCCAACAGAGATAAGGTCCTTCCAAACGCTGCGCGAGTAGGAGAGAATGCGAGAGTGTTACTAAGGTGACAAGCTGAATGAGGAAGAACGGCGAAAAAGGGACGACAGAGCGAGGAAACGGAAGTGTAATTTGGGAGAAAAAATATAAGATGTTGGTGAACAAGTGGTGATACGAGGTGTGGGAACTCACCAGGCACGATGGAGGCTGACGCTACGAAAAGCGCAAGAAGCAGCAGCGGCAATGTTATGCCTCGCATCGTGTAACCCATTGTGAATTCGACGCTTTTCGAAGCACCACGAACTAACAAAAGGAGCGGATGACGCGAAGCGAAGTAGAGCGAATTGAAGCGAGCAGGGAGTGACTATTGAAGAGCTTGTAGTATGAGGTGGAACTCATGACAACGATGGGAGGGACGAGTGGTTTTATAGGAGGGGTGACAAGAACGCGGCTTGCACAACATGTTTTTTCACAGGAATTTGTTGGAACGCACAATTGGCGGGAAATGTGTTTTCGTGCCAGGTGGAATCTGTGAGTTTCGCTGTTCATGTGCTTCACAGGCCAGGGAGTTGCGACTGTGGCGACGCGAGTGTCGCGAAGCTGGTAACTGTGACGAGGGGTCTGGCGAACAACATGCTGCACCGACTGATGGGCACGGCGCGCTTCAAGTTCAGATTGCAGGCGAAAATTCCATCCGCCATCCTTGTTGAAACCTGTTGACCTGATTCCATCTGGGCGTCGAGCTCCCCGTTGTAACATGCGGATGATGCGGCAGCAAATGCTGCGGCAAAAGGCAGCAATTAGCTGTACTTATAATTTTTGCATTCCTTTACACTCAGAGATTTCTATTTCATATTTTGCTGCAGTCCTTTGCGAATCTGCAATTTACCCAAGAAATGTTGCTTGTGGGAACATTTCGAATTACGGTACCAGCACAGATTGGCTCTCGGAGCCCCCACAATTTGGGGAAAACAGAATATGTTGGTACGCACGCGTTACTAGCACTAATGGCACTTACAGCCCTGGTTACAAGGCATGAGTGTGCATCCTTTACAAGTTCCACATAGCATGGTCGCATGTCATGTACAATGGGTACACTCACACATTCTTGACACACTCATACATCATGATGACGTGTGGGTTGGGATTCGGGACTCGGGATTCCAGGTATTTCACGCATGGGAAATCATCATAGACGAAGTCAGGGAGACGAGAAGAAGGAAAGAGCCACCGTACAGTACACTAGTGAGAATACGATGGTGGCGAATGATTTGTTGTTGGTGCCGGAGGTGCAGATGTGAGGCGAGAGGATGCGAGGTGAGAGGATGTGAGGCGAGAGGGTGCGAGGGAAACGGGAGAAGAAGGCGGAGAAAGTTTGAGAGAATGGTCTCTCCATCTAGGAAGAAAATCTGAACAAGGGACAAGTTGGGAAGGGGTGAAGCGGGGAAGCGGGGAAGGGGGGAAGGGGGGAAAGGGGAAAAGGGGGAAGAGGGGAAGGGGGGAAGGGGGGGAAGGGGGGAGGGGAGTAGGGAGGCATGAAGAAAACGATGCATAAGTCAGGTTTGAAAGAATGGCCTCTCCATCCAGGAAGAAAATGTGAGGAGGGGACAGGTCGAGGAGGGGGTAGGGACAGATGAAGAAATACCAGTAAATGAATGGGTTTGACATTTGATTCCTTTTACTAAATCAGATTAAGCCATGGGCGTGGTGATTGACAGAGGGAGCTTTATAATGGCAAAGAGAAGAGAGAAGGAAATGTGAGATAAAAAAGGGGTTCGAGACAATGAATCGTAACGTATAGTTGAGGTTTGGAGTGTAGACAACGAATCGAAGCAGCAAGTGAAGTATTATACACAGGCACCTCGAGTGCGACGTGTAAACGCCAATATTATCTGGTTCTTGCAATGGCCACGACACTAATACAATTTTTTTGGGTCTGAATTGATCAAAGTGATATAGTACACTCACCGGTGCAGCGTTGATGAGGGCAAGAGCATTGGACACGTGGAAGACAAAGAGAGTGCCACGTGTCACCACCACAGGGCCCCACAATGGCGCTGAAATCTGAAGCATCGATGGTGGTGATGCTGGTAACACAGATGAACGGTTATGATGCTGCTCTTCTCCTTCCTCGCTCTCCTGCTGATCCTGCTCTTTCTGCTGCTGTTGCTCCTCTCCCTGCTGAAGCACCTGCTGCCATTGCTGCTGCTGCTCCTGTTCCTGCTCCAGCTGCTGCTGCCTTCGCTGCCATTGCTGCTGCTGCTCCTGTCCCTGCTCCAGCTGCTGCTGCTTTCGCTGCCAGTGCTGCTGCTGCTCCTGTTCCTGCTCCAGCTGCTGCTGCCTTCGCTGCCATTGCTGCTGCTGCTCTTCTCTCTGCAGCATGCTAGCAGCAGCAGGCTGGCTTGGTGCACGCAACAACCTCCTGTGTTCCTCCGTGTGTGTAGGCAGTGTGAGAGGGAGAGTGAGCGTGCGCGGATGCCATGGGGAGAGAGAGAGACCCTGTGCAAAAGATTCGATGGTGCCGACAAACACTAGAGATGAAGGAGAGGAGGGACTGGGAGGAGAAGAGGAGGAAGGGGAGGAATCAGAAGAGGAGGTGGAGGAGAGTGAGTAGGAGGGTGAATAGGAGGAGGGACGAAACTGTACGAGAAGCAGCAGATGGTGATGGGGAAGGACTGGGGCCATGCAGACGGATCCCTGGTGGTGAGGGAACGACAAAACAAGGAGAGAGAGAAGAAAGATATCCGGAACCGAACAAAGGAGCAACAGATGGTGAGGAGCAGCTGACAGGGATGGGGAAGGACGGGGGCCATGCACATGGAATGGAACCCTGGCGGTGAGTAGTGGAAAGAAGATGAAGAGAGGATGATGGGAGGAAAGACAGGAGTTAGAAATCCAGGACTGCATGAGGAACGAGGAGCAGCAGATGGTGGGGAAGCACCAGCACCAAGCAGATGGCTTTTGAGGCGCCTCAAAAGTTGATGGGGAAGCACCAGCACCAAGCAGATGGCTTTTGAGGCACCTCAAAAGTTGATGGGGAAGCACCAGCGCCATGCAGATGGCTTTTGAGGCGCCTCAAAAGTTGATGGGGAAGCACCAGCGCCATGCAGATGGCTTTTGAGGTGCCTCAAAAGTTGATGGGGAAGCACCAGCGCCAAGCAGATGGCGCGTGTATTGAGGGCCATGCAGATGGCACGTGTATTGAGGGTATTTTTGAGACGTCTCCATGGCCCTGGGTATTTGGCCAGATGGTCAGATGGTATTTTTGAGACGTCTCGAAAATACCCTCAATACCCAGGGCCATGCAGATGGAGCCGCGGCTGTGAGGGAAGGATGAAGGGAGGATGAGGAAAGGAAAGACAGTTGAAACAGCACAAAGAGAAATGAGCAGCAGCAGGCAGTTATGAGGAAAGATGAAACTGGGATGGGGGGAAATATGAAAACATACATTAGATGATTAGCGAGACAAACTGTATTAAAAATAAACAAAAATTGTTAATTAAAAAAAAAAAAAAAAAAAAAAAAAACCACATACTTCCTCTGATATTATGTTTCGCTGCTCCCAAAAAGCACGTCTTCCAGTGCTTGTCCTTCTGAGGGTATATCTCTCATTGGTCCCTCACACTCACCTTATCGCATTGACGCTGCTCCTTCCCCTCATCCTTCCCATCATCATCAATCCACCCCCATCCGCATCTCCTCCCCCCCTCCACCACTTCTTTCGGACGCAAACACGCCATGGTCGGAACCATCTGAGAATCTTCTTCTTGGTGCTGCAATTCAGGAAAGTGAGCGGAAGCTTCATCTTTGTGCGGTTCACTGCTAGGAAGCTGCAAGGAAGGCTCCCCGTCGCCAGCTGGAGCTCGCCGGAAAAGGATGGTTCCAGGAAAGAAGGCATCACAGGAAAGGTGGTGGGAAGGTTCTGGGAAAGAGCTGGGGATCGGTGCAGATGAAGCTATTGGTGGGATGCTACCATTGGCTGAAAAGGCTGGAGTCAGGAATCCAGGTGGCAGCTCGTGATTGGCCAAAAGGGGAATGCAATACCCACGGGAAGGAGGCGAGGGAGGGATTGAAGGAGGCAAAGGGAAGGAGATATGGGAGAGGTGGGAGAGGAGGTGAGTGTAGTCGGCAGGAGAGGAAAGGGGGGTGTGGTCGAGCGTTAGTAAGGTGTCTCCTGGGCGAATGTGACTGTAGAGAGGGGAGAGCGGATGCACTGATGTAACCTGAGGATGGGAAAAGAGCACACAGGAAGGTCATATGTGACTATAACGAAGCCATTGGTGGGAATGCCACATGTGACTATAGCGAGGGTATCGGTATCGTGGGGCAGGCAGCCAATCCCATTCCATGGATCTTGATGATGTGCTTTTGAGAATTCTCCCACGGGATTCCAATGTAGCAAAGATGCGCCATGCCACGCCATGCCATGCCATGCCATGCCATGCCATGCCAAGCCGTTGTCACAACTACGCACGCCCGTCCAAGTGCGCCAATGTGCGCACTTGAGACATGCACTTTTGACACAATGTGTGTGCACACATGTCTCTCCATGTGGTTTTTGAGAATTCTCAAACAACAGATTCAGCGCTACGCTACGCACGCCCGTCAAAGTGCACGCACGCACGCCAATGTGTGGCGCACGCACTTTGACCTCATGTCGTGTGGCGAAGACAAGATTCTTTCATGACCACACGACATGGAGAAGCACATTGGCTAGATTGTGCTTCAAAAGCTCCCTCTCTGTTTCAAAGGCTCTTTTAAAGAGTAATTCACCAGGACTACACTTTTGAACGCACGCACGTGTCATTCTCGAAAGTGATTTCAATTCAACACGTTTGTCATTACAAAAGTGACAGACGTGTCAGGGACGTCTGTCATTACAAAAGTGACAGACGTGTCAGGGGCGTCTGTCATCATGACTACAAAGAGAGCCAACTGTGTGAGGACAGGGACGTGCAGCGGAGCTTACCTTGAAGCCTGGGGGCGACTGGGAGTAGAGAGGAAGGAAGAGCGATGCTTGGAGGGGAGAGGCGAGAGGAGAAAATTAAGGTCGGGGAGATGGATGTGCAGGGTAAGAGATGCAGGACAACGGCTGCTTGGAAAGAGGCATGCGGGGAGGGATGTACCTTGAAGCCTGGGGGCGACTGGGAGTAGAGAGGAAGGAAGAGGGCTGCTTGCAGGGGAGAGGAGAGGAGAAAATGAAGGTGGGGGGTGATGGAACCATTGCAGGGGAAGGGGACATGCGGGGAGGGACGTACCTTGAGGCCTGGGGGCGACTGGGAGTAGAGTGGAAGGAAGAGAAGTGCATGGAGGGGAGAGGAGAGGAGCAGCAGAGCGAGCAGAGACAGCTGCATTGGTGGGAGTGGGGCCAGGAGGTAGGGAAAGATGGGGACGTTTTGAGACTGCAGCTCGCCTATACAAAGCTTCTGGGGCCAGGGTGAAGGGACAGATGGGGACGGGAAGGGTCGGGTCAGGGGGTAGAAAGGAAGGAAGAGGGCCGCCATGGAGGGGAGAGGAGAGGAGCAACAGTGCGAGCAGAGAGAGCTGCACAGGTGGGAGTGGGGCCAGGGTGTAGGGGGCGAGGGGGACAGGGAGGGCCAGCAGGGAGAGGGGTGAGGGTGAGTTGGGGATGCAAGACGGAGGAATGCAGAAATGCACTGCAGTCTCAGGAGGTGAGAGCTGGTTTTTGAGAAATCTAAAAAACCGACTCACCACAATGCTGTGCCAGATGGTGGCAGAAAGCACTCTCAGGAGGCGGGCAGGAGGGAGGCAGAGAGTGAAATTCGCAAGGGTGGAATGGAAGAAAACAAGGGGGGGTTGTAGTGCCGTGCCATGCCATGTCATACACTCACCACGATGCTGTGCCAGATGGTGGCAGAAAGCACTCTCAGGAGGCGAGTGAGAGGGAGTGAGTGGAAGGTGACATGTGTGTGGGTGTGTGTGCTCAAGGGAGGGAGCAGCATGTGAGTGAGTGAGTGAGAGCACGGCGATAAGGTGTGAAGTCTCAAGGAGCCGCAATGCACAACACTCATGACTATGTAGTGAAGGAGGGAAGCCCCAACCCAACCCACACTCACGTGCATTGAGGTGTGTTTTGAGGCGCCTCAACATACACCTTTTGAGGCGCCTCAACATACACCTTTTGAGGAGCCACAATGCACAACACTCATGACTATGTTGTGTAGGAGGGAAGCCCCAACCCAACCCACACTCACGACTATGTTGTGCCAGATTCCAGCAGAAAGAACCCTCAAGAGCCGAGCGGGAGGCCGGGAGCGGGATGGAAGCCACGTGTGCTACGGGAAGGAAGAGGGTGTGAGGCACAGTGATGTGATGTGATGTGATGTGATGTGATGTGATGTGATGTGATGTGATGTGATGTGAAGCTTAGAGAAGCCCCAACCCAACCCACACTCACCACTATGTTGTGCCGGATTCCAGCAGAAAGAACCCTCAAGAGCCGAGCGGGAGGCAGGGAGTGGAAGTCGGCGGGATGGAAGGCCACGTGGGCTCACAGGAGGGAGCAGGTGTGAGGGACAATATGCACTCACCACTATGTTGTGCCAGATGCCAGCCGTGAGGATTCGCAGCAGGCGAAAGGGAGGCAGGGAGTGGAAGTCGGCGGGATGGAAGGCCACGTGGGCTCCGGGGAGGAAGAGGGCGAGGAGGAAGCATGCCACGTGCTGCACTCGCACGCCCTCCCTGTGGGGAATGGGAAAAAGAGGGTTAGAAGGCTTTGGAAGAAGGAGGGAAGGGTTAGTACAAGGTTGGAAGGGACGAGGGAGGAGTAGGGCGAGGAGGAAGCATGCCACCATGACACATGCTGCACTCGCACTCCCTCTGTGTGGCCAGGGGACAGGGGTGGGGAAGTGTGCGGGAGGAGGGGGGTTGGGGTGAGGTGAAGGGATTGGGAGAGTTACAACGGATTAAGGAGCAGGGCGAGGAGGACGCACGCAACGTGCTTTGAGTCGACTCAAAACTCGACTTATCACACACGGCGGTTGGGTTGAAGGGATTGGGAGAGTTACAACGGATTAAGGAGCAGGGCGAGGAGGACGCACGCAACGTGCTTTGAGTCGACTCAAAACTCGACTTATCACACACGGCGGTTGGGTTGAAGGGATTGGGAGAGTTGCAACGGATGAAGGAGCAGGGCGAGGAGGACGCATGCCACCATGCCACATGCTGCACTCGCACTCCCTCCCACACACATGTGACATTCAAACGCGACAGCTTACACTCATCGGCATAACCCCACACTCCCACGCACAAGCTGACTTTTGAGGCGACTCACACGGCCACACTTCAACTCAGAATCACTCGCGCACATGACAACTTCTGAGGCGCCTAAAAAACCCAGAATCACACACGATATGACAACTTCTGAGGCGCCTAAAAAACCCAGAATCACACACGCACATGACAACTTCTGAGGTGCCTAAAAAACCCAGAATCACACACGCATATGACAACTTCTGAGGCGCCTAAAAAACCCTGAATCACACACGCATATGGCAACTTCTGAGGCGCCTAAAAAACCCAGAATCACACACGCATATGACAACTTCTGAGGCGCCTAAAAAACCCAGAATCACACACGCATATGACAACTTCTGAGGCGCCTAAAAAACCCAGAATCACACACGCATATGACAGCTTCTGGGGCGCCTAAAAAACCCAGAATCACACATGCATATGACAACTTCTGAGGCGCCTAAAAAACCCAGAATCACACACGCACATGGCAACTTCTGAGGTGCCTAAAAAACCCAGAATCACACACGCATATGACAACTTCTGAGGCGCCTAAAAAACCCAGAATCACACACGCACATGACAACTTCTGAGGCGCCTAAAAAACCCAGAATCACACACGCATATGACAACTTCTGAGACGCCTAAAAAACCCAGAATCACACACGCATATGACAACTTCTGAGGCGCCTAAAAAACCCAGAATCACACACGCACATGACAACTTCTGAGGCGCCTAAAAAACCCAGAATCACACACGCATATGACAACTTCTGAGACGCCTAAAAAACCCAGAATCACACACGCATATGACAACTTCTGAGGCGCCTAAAAAACCCAGAATCACACACGCACATGGCAACTTCTGAGGCGCCTAAAAAACCCAGAATCACACACGCACATGACAACTTCTGAGGCGCCTAAAAAACCCAGAATCACACACGCATATGACAACTTCTGAGGCGCCTAAAAAACCCAGAATCACACACGCACATGGCAACTTCTGAGGCGCCTAAAAAACCCAGAATCACACACGCACATGACAACTTCTGAGGCGCCTAAAAAACCCAGAATCACACACGCATATGACAACTTCTGAGGCGCCTAAAAAACCCAGAATCACACACGCATATGACAACTTCTGAGGCGCCTAAAAAACCCAGAATCACACACGCACATGACAACTTCTGAGGCGCCTAAAAAACCCAGAATCACACACGCATATGACAACTTCTGAGGCGCCTAAAAAACCCAGAATCACACACGCATATGACACTTACTCTCACACAACAGCAGCAACAGAATGGCCTGTTTCGTGCCACGCCAGGCTGATAAGCAGCCCCTTATATTAACATATCATATATTATCACACCACTAGATACACCACACACACACACACACACACACACACACACACACACACACACACACACACACACACACACACACATACTCCCACGACACTTACACTCACACGGCAGCAGCTACGGCGTGCCCTGCCTCATGCCACGCCAGACTGATAAGCGTGGCTATAAAGAGGTAGCCGAGATCGGCCAATGGCATGTTGACACCTGGCAGCTGTTGCTCCACGTGGGGGGCGGATAGGGAGTGGGACGAGGGAGGAAAAGAGCAGGGAGGAGGGAAGAGAGAGGTGGAGAGGGGGGCAGGAAAACATAACGAGCTGAGGGGGAGAAACGGAGAGGTGGAGTGAAGGAGGCACAAGGTGCAAGAGGGATGGAAGTAAGGAAAGGTAAACATTACACACTCGTAATAAGCTCTCACCCACTCACTCGCTCAGTCACCACCCACCCAAACTCACCAACTCAGCCACTCACTCACTCACTCACTCATTCACTCACCCACTCACTCACTCACTCACTCACTCACTCAGTCACCACAGGCTGAAGCATGTGAAGCGAGGATGGTGGGATCGAGGCAGAGGCAGGGGCGGTTGCATGCTGTGCAGCATGGGCATCAGGCTCCGCTGGGGCAGTGGGGTCTGGCTCAGCTGCTTGCAATCGGAAGGCTTGCTATGCTGCATGGGACGCTGGCAATGCCAATGCTAGTACCAGTCCCCTTCAACTCTCACTCACACACTCGCTCACTCACTCACTCACTCACTCGCTCACTCAATCCACACACACTCATTCACTCACCCACTCACTCACCACAGGCTGTAGCACGTGAAGCGAGGATGGTGGGGTCGAGGCAGAGGCAGAGACAGGGGTGGCTGCTTGCCTTGCAGCATGCGCATCTGGCTCAACCTTGGAATGCTCTGGTGCTTGGAATCGGAAGGCTTGCTGTGCTGCATGGGACGCTGAAGAAGAGCCCATTGCTTCAAAGAGACCGACGGCAGGAGAGGAAGGTCCGAAAGAGGCGTTTTCAGTAGAAGGGATGTGACTGTAGTGAGAGTGGTTGTGAGAGTGGGTTTGAGGGTAAAAGCGCTGCTGTTCCTCTAGGTGCTGAGATGAGGTGGAGAGGTAGCGGAGGAGAGGGACGAGGAGGGAGGCTATAAGGCCGTCCCATAGAAGCACCTGGGGAGGGGAGGGAGGGATGTAGGGAGAGAGAGAAACTCATGGAATTGGAAGTGACTGTATGTGAGTGTGGCAAAAGACGCTCAGGAGGGCGAGCGTCCTGCGACTGGACGCTGCGTCCAGATGCAGGACGCAGGACGCTCCGCGGAATTTTTTATCGGGCTGCCCGAAAAACAGAATCGGCCTGCGAAATCGCCATTCACGATTTCGACGCCTATGTTAGATCCGTGAAAGCGAAACTCCGTGGGAGCGAGGTCGCCAAACAGAATCGCAAAAGAATGGGAGCAATTTTACTAGCTTGGCAAAGCAAAATCGCTAGCAACCATTTTTCCCCCAACCACCACACATTACCGCACTGCATCTTCTCCCCCCCCAAACCTTGTCGACCTGAATCCCATGTAAGAAGAGAATCAGGTCGACATTCAGAGCTTTCTCTCCTAGTCAACCTGATTCTCTTTCGAAAAACCTAAATCTCGGTTTCATGATGTGTGTGGAAATGTGGTGTTTAAAGAAGGTTTTAAGGATAATCCATGTTAAATGTTGTTGCAATGTCCCTAAACCCCTCTCCCCCCATTCGTAGACAGTTTTTCTGCCTGCCCGGGCTTGCGTCTTTTTCAGCGTCTAACTAGCCCCAAGTGGGTGTCTAGCGTCTTGGACGCAGCGTCTAGACGCAAGCGTCCAAGATGCTAGACGCGTCTTTCGTCACATGTAGAGTGCTGGAAGCAAGTGTGGAGAGTGCTGGAAGCAAGTGTGGAGAGTGCTGGAAGCAAGTGTGGAGAGTGCTGGAAGCAAGTGTGGAGAGTGTATTGTGCTGTGCAGTGATGAGAAGCAATACGATACGAAAGATGAGCAATGAAGATCAAAGGGAGTTGTGATTGACGCATGCACACACCAGAGAGGCCAGTATGATGGCGATGCAGGCTGCAATGGCGCCCCATGTGAAACGGTTGGAGGCTCGTCGTAAGCACGTGCGGATGAGAGATGTGATGTGATGCGATGCGATGCGATGTGATGCGACGCGATGCGATGCGATGCGATGCAATGTGATGTGATGTGATGTGATGTGATGTGATGTGATGTGATGTGATGTGATGTGATGTGATGTGATGTGATGTGATGTGATGTGATGTGATGTGATGTGATGTGACCGATGCACGCACCAGAGAGGCCAGTATGAAGGCGATGCAGGCTGCAATGACGCCCCATGTGAACCATGCCCGGAGCATCCTGGGATGAGACGAGACACATGAGAAAAGATTAGTTTCTGGCGATGTTCGGTTGGAGTACTGAGGAGGGTTACACGAGACACAAAGAACCATGATACAGAGGCTGCAATGACGCCCCATGTGAACCATGCCCGGAGCATCATGCGATAAAGGGAAGGGGAACGGGAAAGAGAAATGGAAAGAGAAATGGAAAGAGAAAGGGTAAGAGAA
The DNA here is from genome assembly GCA_947471745.1 of Closterium sp. Naga37s-1. Lineage (NCBI taxonomy): Eukaryota > Viridiplantae > Streptophyta > Zygnematophyceae > Desmidiales > Closteriaceae > Closterium > Closterium sp. Naga37s-1. Next base: position 476,222 of record CANJKZ010000862.1, read on the forward strand.
AGGGAAAGAGAAAGGGAAAGAGAAAGAGTTTTGCATCCTTTTTGTGATGTTACTGTTGGGGTACTGACGGGCAACCCAAATAGTTTCGGACGTTTTGTTGGAATACAGAGAGCAGAAGGCATAGTCCTAAGAAAGAACGGCGCGAACAACACAAAAAATGGCATGAAACATAGCCGGAACGAAATGGAGCAAAAGAAACAACCACTTTGGCAGCAGAGCAGCCCAACCCGTACGTAAGTAGCACCCCCCCGTAAACAGCCTAGATGCAAACGGCAAAGTGGCGGCAGCTCAGCTCAGCTCAGCCCATAGCCACATCCCACCTCTTGGCAGATTTTCAAGGCGCCTAAAAAACTGAGACGATTTTTTAGGCACCTTAAAAATCAATCCCAACAGCCTAGACGCAGAGGGCTAAGTGGCAACAGCTCAGCTCAGCTCAGCTCAGCCCATAGCCACATCCCACCTCTTGGCAGCTGACTTGGCAGGCAGCAAGCGAAGGCGCTCCAGCCAAGGGTTGAAGCACGTGGTGTGGACCTGAATGTACCTGGTGGAGGGAGAAAGGGAGGAGGTGATGGGAAGGGAGGGGGGGAGGCACCTTCAAGCATGTGAAGGTGCTCGTGTTGAAGCACGTGGTGTGGACCTGAATGTACCAGATGTGGGAGGGAAAGGTAGCGAGGGAGAGAGGGAAGGAGGGAGGGAGGGAGGGAGGGAGGGAGGGAGGGAGGGAGGGAGGGAGGGAGGGAGGGAGGGAGGGAGGGAGGGAGGGAGGGAGGGAGGGAGGGAGGGAGGGAGAGAGGGAGGGAGGGAGGGAGGAAGGGAGGGAGGGAGGGAGGGAGGGAGGGAGGGAGGGAGGGAGGGAGGGAGGGAGAGAGGGAGGAAGGGAGGGAGGAAGGAAGGGAGGGAGGGAGGGAGGGAGGGAGGGAGGGAGGGAGGGAGGGAGGGAGGGAGGGAGGGAGGGAGGGAGGGAGGGAGGGAGGGAGGGAGGGGGGGTTATATATGTATATATATACTCAACTAGAAAGGTGTGTAACTTACCCTATGCTGGATGTAACCCCACTTGTATGGGTAACCTCTCCTTGCTCACTTTCGCCCTGAGCTCTCTTGTCGTTTCCCCCTCCCTCTCCCCTTCTCCCCCTCCTCTCCCTTCCATCCGCCTTTCCCCCTCTCTCATCACTCTCTCCCCCATCCTCCTCCCCACTGCTATCCAAGCCTCCGTCAACCCCTTTATTAGCACATTCGCTTTGGGCACTTCCTCCCCCTTTACTATCACAATCGCCTCCCCTTGCCCCGCGCTTCCGCTTGAAGCCCCCCCTCCTCCTGCCCCCGCGAAGCCAGCGCCAGTGCAGGGGGGATGAGCGGAGAGAGAGTTCCGCGCACTGGGGGGAGGGGATGGACAGGGGGCAGGGGGAGGGGGAGGGTGGGGAGGCGGGGGGGAGAGACGGGAGAAGGGAGTGGGGAAGGGGAGGATGCGCGTATTGGTGCAATTGAGAAGAGCGGAGAGTGAAATCCGCGCATGAGGCGCCCCCTCCCCTTTGAGTTGAGACTCCCCCTCCTCCTGCCTCCAGGAAGCCAGCGCCAGTGCAGGGGGGATGAGCGGAGAGAGAGTTCCGCGCACTGGGGGGATGGAGCAGGGGGCAGGGGGGAGGGGGGGGAGGGGGAGGAGGAATGGGAGAAGGGTTGGGGGAATTCGTGCATTGGTGCAACTAAGGTTCCCCCTCCTACTGCCGCCGCGCAGCCAGCGCCAGTGCAGGGGGGATCGGCGGACACAGAATACCGCGCACTGGGGGGATGGACAAGGGGGGGCAGGGGGGAGCGGAGCCGGGGCGGGGGGTAGGTGGGCGGAAAGGGGTTGAATGGGATGTCCGGACGGCGGCTTACCAGACGTCGGCTGAGACGGCACTAGAGAGAAATCAAATGAGGAGTCGCGTAAGTACCTTAAAGATAGAAGGAACGAGGAGATTGAGGATTCCTAAGTCAAACAGCTTTACCAGACGTCACTTGAGGAGGCTACACTTGTTATCTGAGATTCATCAGACGTCAGGTATTAGGTACCTTGACCAGCAGGGAAACGAGGAGATTGAGCAGCAGCCAAAGGAAAACAGCTCTACCATGCGTCAACTGAGACGACATTTGTCATCTGAGACAAAAATTTAAGAAAATTATCTGAGACGTGGTACTAAGTAAGTACCTTGACGAGCAGGGGAACGAGGAGATTGAGCAGCAGCCAAAGGGCGACGCCGATAACCAGCTCTGCAGACACCACCATTTCGCATTCGCGAAGAATGACGACGGCGTGAAAGACTCTCCGCAAATGTCGCTGACATTACTGGCGGCAAAACGTCACGTTGGTCGCGTCGCGTCTGATTCACATTCCAGTGACCGTTGATTGGTGGTGGTGGAATGATTTTGAAGACATAGGAACTTCGCTCGCATTGTAACTGCGCACCACGGTTCAGCTTGGTGCGTTGTGTTCCAAAGCGGTGAAGAGCGCTAACTTCTGTTCAGAGATTTGGTGAATTGTGAGAACCCTCTCTTCGCTAACTCTTCGCCATAGTTCGCAATCAGCGCTGCTGGGCTGAGATGTTGACTAGAGATTAGAACCTGGTAACCAGTTGCGAGGTGGAAGAGGGGGGAGTGGTTATCAAGGCACCAGCTGGCCTGCATTCTTGAATTTGGATGCTCTGAACGTGGGCGGGTCTGAAAAAATACGTACTCGAGACTATACCCTACCCAACCATTCTAATTCTATACCAGACCGCTCTATATCATACCATCAACCTCTTTCGGACGTACTCTTCGGACACTTGATAACGACATGGATGTGAACTTTGCACACTTTTGCAACTTCTTAGTGACCACCACCATCGCAGAAACACGCCCCAACCCGTCAGCACACCCACCCCTTCCCCCCCTCCTCACCAAGCCAGCTTCACCAATCTTACAGACCTCACATTTATCAACGAGTTTGTTTGCTCAAAAACCCTCACTGCCGTTCTGGTTCGTCACGGTACCGCTCTTCAACAATATATTTCTCATAACCTCTTCAAATATAGCGCTTTATGACATACTGTTACGAGTGCAATCTATTGATAGAGCGAGGATTTCACTATCGAGACAAGAAAGACAATGAGCGAAGAATTGGGCGAAGAATATATAGCGAAGCTACAGTGGTAACGGTAACGTGTGGGAAATAGGGTGCGCGACGGGCCTGGTGCTGAGGTTGGGGGACTGTCGAGGCGGAGGTCCGGAGCGCGGGTTACCAACCGAACCGTGAGGTTGGGTCGCATCGTGAACAGTGGCGGGAATGGGGTCGAGGCGAATGTCGCGAGTGGTAACGGGATATTGTGGGGTGCTGTTGGCGGGAACAGTGGTGTACGCGCTGATCAGGGACGCGAAGTAAGGAAAAGTGATTTTCCTTACACATACTCTCACCTGACCAAGTCCAATGTACAAGCCATTCCCATGGAAACTGCATTCCATGATTCAAGAGACACTCTTATCATCAGCCATTGATTTTCCCTCGAGCCTTGAGGTCTACGAATCCGTGCATCCAGTGTCTGCAGGAATCTTCGTCAACTGTCCGTCGCGTGTAGGTCGCTTGGCTACCGATCTCAGTAGATTAAAGCCTAATTTCCTTATTGCTCCGTTTCATGTATCTCCCAGATGCTGTACTGATCGATTCATTTGTTCAGCGTTGACCTTGAGCAACCAGGATCATGCTCTAAGACGCCTGTCGCTGCGGCTATGTCTCCTATTAAGCCATTGATCATCGTGGTCTCGGATAACGTGGATTCTTCGCGGTGCTATTCGGCTTAAAATTGTTATTGCGAACGATCTTCGCTACTGGCGCACTCGTTAAGAGCACAGCAACGATGTCTCGCTTCGCCATTCCGTTCCTCGCTATAATCTCTATCTCCGCCTTCGTCGCCTCGTACAATGTCGTCGGCATGATCCTCAGCACCACGCGTCAGCGCATCTCTATCCGCTCTAAAAGCACCCTCGGTAAGGCCACCTTCAGTAGTAGTCGCCTTCAAAAAGGCGGTCGACCGCTTCTCGGAAAACCACTTCCCCAAACCAGCGGCTCTGGTTCGGATTCCGTAGGCTCGGATGGAGGCTCGGCAGTGGTGAAACGGCCGGAAGGTCCGAGCTCCGGTGTGAAAAAGAAGCGGTATTTCCACACGGCGATGACGTGTAACGATTCACCGTACACCAAGTGGCAGTCTCGGATCATGTACTTCTACTATAACAAGTATCGAAACGACCCTGAATCGGAGATGGGGGGATTCACCCGCGTGCTGCACTCAGGGAAGCCGGACAACCTGATGGACGAAATTCCAACGGTCGTCGTCGATCCCCTGCCTCCGGGAATGGATAAGGTCAGTTGAAGGCTCCTCTGGCCTTCGAGGCACCTCAAAAGTCGCGAAGGCTTTGGATGTCCCAAAAACCTGAGACGCCTCAATATTCAAAATTCTTCAGAAGCCGGACAACCTGATGGACGAGATTCCAACGGACGTCGTCGATCCCCTACCTCCGGGAATGGATAAGGTCAGCGATTGATTTTGACACGTGTCACATTATTAGAAGCCGATTCAACAATGAGATCCAACGGTCGTCGTCGATCCCCTGCCTGCCGGGATGGATAGGGCCAATCGGTTGACTGTCTGACTGCCTTATTCTCCTTATGCTCCTCCACAAATCACTTGAGGTGACTTTTGAGTCGACTCTCATTCTCCTTATGCTCCTCCACAAACCACTTGAGATGACTTTTGAGTCGACTCTCATTCTCCTTATGCTCCTCCACAAATCACTTGAGATGACTTTTGAGTCGACTCAAAAGTCACCTCATTCTCCTTATGCTCCACAAATCACGTGAGATTCAACTCCTTTCATAAAGTCATTCTTTTTCATTCTCCCAGACCGATACCTCCCCCCCACCACCGTCCGTTCTTCTCCCCTTTCGACGCCATGGGCGTTCGTGCAGTGGCTTTTGATTCGACTCAACCTCTATCCACCCTTCTCCCCGCATTTCCCCTTCACACCCCCTGCCTTTCTTCCTACTCGTAGGGCTACGTGGTGTTGAATCGACCGTGGGCGTGCGTGCAGTGACTTTCGATTCGATTCAAATCGACCTTCTTCCCCTCTTCCCCCCACCTGTGCTCCCTCCCCCACCGTCCGCCTCCTACCCTTCTCATCTCCTACGGCTACGTGGTGTTGAATCGACCGGGGGCGTTCGTGCAGTGACTTTCGATTCGACTCAGCATTTCTTCCCCTTCTCCCCCCTCCCCCCCCCATTCGCCCTTCCCCGTCCGTCTCCTTCCCTGCTCGCAGGGCTACGTGGTGTTGAATCGACCGTGGGCGTTTGTGCAGTGGATACAGAAGGCTCAGATCGAGGAAGAGTGAGTGCGAGAATGCATGCATGTGGTGGTTGCAAGAAGTGAGGGCAAGCATGCGTGCGTGCATGCATGATGCGTCTGTGGTGATGGTGCAATAAGTGAGTGCAGTGGCTACAGAAGACTCAGATCGAGGAAGAGTGAGTGCAGTGGCTACAGAAGACTCAGATCGAGGAAGAGTGAGTGCAGTGGCTACAGAAGGCTCAGATCAAGGAAGAGTGAGTGCCCACAAACACACAGACACACACGTGCATGTGCTGGTTCATTGCTTAGTCAGTCCTGAGTCAACTCAGCAGTCATCATGTGTGGGCGTTCGTGCAATGGATACAGAAGGCACAGATCGAGGAAGATTGAGTGCCGCACACACAGACAAACGCATGCATGTGCTGGTTCGTTGCTTAGTCAGTCCTGAGTCAACTCAGCAGTCACCGTGTGTGGGCGTTCGTGCAGTGGATACAGAAGGCGCAGATCGAGGAAGAGTGAGTGCATGCAAGAGCTGGGTACTTATTCATCATGGTGTTACTTTGAAAAAATATCAAAAGGTGTTACTTTGGTTCTGCTTTTGAGAAATCTTAAAAGTGCATGCAAGTGCTGGGTATGTATCATCATGGTAACGATTCGTTCTGCTTGCTCGCATGCTTGAAAACTCTCATGTTTTCAAATGCCTCTGAGGGTTTACGGCAGACTGCGATCACCAACACCCACAGGATGTTTTCAAGCTGATGATCACCCACAGTTGCCCAATGCCCATCCACGCTGCTATCCGTTCTCTCACTATGTGGCCAGGCGATCCGCACTGCTATGATCTATCTGTCCCCTCCCATCACCTGCCTGGGCTGTGCAGTTACGTGTGGATGGCAGAGCCAGATCACATCAATGTGAAGCCCATTCCCAACCTCACGACTCACATGCTGCCTGCTGTTTGGCCCATGCCGCTATCCATTCTTTCACTGTGTGCCTATCCTAACCATACCGCTCTCCCTTCCCACCATGTGCCTGTGGCTCTGTGCAGGTACGTGTGGATGGCCAAGCCGGATCACATCATTCCTGAGTCGTCTCGTGAATCATGATCTCCCACAGCTGTCCTCACTGATCTCCCACAGCTGTCCTCACTGCTCTTCCCTCTCTTACCCCCTTGTGCCTGTGGCTCTGTGCAGGTACGTGTGGATGGCAGAGCCAGACCACATCCATCATTCTGAAGCCCATTCCCAACCTCTCGTCTGACATGCTGCCTGCTGCTTTGGCCATGCTGCTATCCATTTTTTTACCGTGTGCCTATCCCATCCTAACTGTTTTCCCTCCCACCATTTTCCTGTGGCTCTGTGCAGGTATGTGTGGATGGCAGAGCCGGATCACATCATTCTGAAGCCCATTCCCAACCTCGCGTCTGACATGCTGCCTGCTGCCTTCCCCTTCTTTTATATCGTGCCCAAGGACCAAGAGAGTGAGTTAATCCCTCTATGATTGATGATCAAATCACTCGAATGCGCCATCCTGTTATCTTCCTTCTTCTATATTGTGCCGAAGAACCAAGAGAAGAGTGAAGGCAATGGTTGAAGAGAGTGAGTGAGTGAGTAAGAGAAGTTGACTCATTTGAGTCCGCCCTTTCCCTTGTTTACATCGTGTGGTTCCAAGGAAGGAAGGAAGGAAGGAAGGAAGGACCAAGAGCGTGAGTCGTGTGACGATATTTGACACTCTGCGTGACGCTCGCTCACGCTCTCCTAAACCCGAAGCCTCGGATGTTGCTCTGAAGCTCTGAAACGCCTCTGCCTTTCATCCCACTCCCTCCCATCTAGACCTGTGCAAAGTGACGAGTCGAGCAAAACTCGACTCGTCTGGGTTCAAACTCGTCCGAGTATTGACCCGAGTCGAGTAAAACTCGGACGAGCATTTTTTGCTGTATGGCATACCCGTTGCTCGCCGTATTTTTATAAACTCGGACGAACAGTTCTGAATGCTCGTCCGAGTTCGAGTAATGCTCGCCCCGCTGCCCTGTAACTGCAAAATCAGGGGCCCTCACAATTACCACAGACGCGTACAGCTAGCTAATTAGGGAATATCGGAGTAGACTAGCGGGGAAGGGAGGGGGTTGTGTTGTGACGGGATCTGAAATTGGAACGGGTGGTTGGGTTTTTTGTACATTCAGTGCGGTGAACAGAGCTAAGTGGTGACGAATTGGTTGGGAACTCAAGGCGGAGAATACTCGTCTAATTAAAGTAGTCGGGGGAGCTTTTGCTCGACCAAAGCAAGATCTGATCTGAGCATAGCGATACACGACATGTGGCAGACATCGCCGATCCGCGCGGAAAGACCCTGAGGTGAGGGTTCTTGAGGCAGTGGTACCGTGCTGAGGAAAGACCCTTCTCCACAACCTCATCCCTCCTTAGCACTGCTCTTCACCACATTCAACCTATTTCCACCCCTCTCAACTCCCCAGGGTTCCTGCGGCGGTGGTACCCAGCGGAAAAGGGGCCGATTACCAACATCGATCCGATTGGCAACTCTCCCGTGATTATAAAGAAGGTGAGCTTATCAGTATTACTCAGTAACGGGATTCAACCTGCAATATCATGTCTCCTATTTCCTCCTATTCTTGCTCAGGATCGCCCCCCTATGGCACAACGTGCCATATACACCACCTTTCCCCCCTTTGTTTCGTACCATCCTTCCCCACCCCACCTCTCCCACTCAATGATCCGAAAGCCCTGCTTAAAGCAGCAGTATACATTTGAGTCGACTCAAAAGCAGACTCAAAAACCTTCCCCACCCCACCTCTCCCACTCAATGATCCGAAAGCCCTGCTTAAGATCCCCCCTCCTGCAGTACGTGCCGCTGCCTCAGTGTGTTTATCCGGCTGCTACCCTCCTGTTCCATTCCCTTCCTTTCCGTTCCCCTCTGCGCGGCACCCCCCCCCCTTCCCATCACCCATCGCCGCCACCCACCAGAAAGGCCTGCTTAAGGTCGCCCCTTGTGGCATAACGTGCCATGTGCCCCTTTCCCCCCCGCTGTACCATCCTCCTCCCCCTCCCCTCCCCCCACCCATCCCACGCCCCACCAGAAAGGCCTGCTTAAGGTCGTCCCCTGTGGCACAACGTGCCGTTATTAGCAAACAGGTTGGCTGCGGAGGTCTTAAGTCCACAAACCCCCCCCCCCCTTCTCATCACCCATCGCCGCCACCCACCAGAAAGGCCTGCTTAAGGTCGTCCCCTGTGGCACAACGTGCCGCTTCCTCATTGGTTTTTCCAACCGCTATCCTCCCTTTCCGGTTTCTGTCCTCTCCTTGCCCTCCCCTCCCCCTCCCACCACCCATCCCCACTACGCACCAGAAAGACCTGCTCAAAATCGCCCCCCTGTGGCACAACACAACGTGTCTCTGCAGTTGAATGTGCTCTCCCTAATGTTACCTTTCTTTTCTATTCTCATTCGTATTTCACCCCCCGCCTCCCCCCCCCCTCCCCCTCCCCCTCCCCCTCCCCCTCCCCCCCCCCGCTCCCCCTCCCACCACCCACCACCACCCCCCGCCAGAAAGATCTGCTCAAGATTGCCCCTCTGTGGCACAACGTGTCGTTGCAGTTCCTAATGCTACCCTCCTCCCTTCCTGTTCCCCACTGCCACTGACCCCTCCCACCACCACCCCCCGCCAGAAAGATCTGCTCAAGATTGCCCCTCTGTGGCACAACGTGTCTCTGCAGTTCAAGGAGGATCCAGAGATTGACAAGGAGTTCGGATGGGTGCTGGAGATGTAAGGATGGGCGGAGTGGGGCCGGGTCGGGTGGGGTGGGGTGGAAAGAGGTAAGTAGGTGTACTGGGATGGGGTAGCATGGATAGCCAAAATGACCCGAAGACTGACTAGGGGTTTGGGTGGGTGCTGGAGATGTGTGAATGGGTGGAATGGGATGGGGTGGGGTAACATGAGGTGGGTGTGTTAGGATGGGGGCAGTATGGGTCATTGTTTAGAATTCTAAAAAAATGACTCCAACATAGGTTGGTGCAGTATGGGTGCCCAGATTAACCTGGTGGTGAACAAGGAGTTCAGATGGGTGCTGGAGAGATGTGAGAATGGGTGGAGGGACGAGTAAAGAAGATGGTTGAGAAGGGGGAGAGGAGGAGGAGAAGGATGACATTGGGGGGAGAAAGGGAGGGGAGGAGGGGGGAATGACACACATGCACACATGCATGCATGCATGCATGCACGCATGCACTCACTCACTCATGTATGCACCCGTGCTTATGGTTGTTCCCCCCCTGCCTCCTACCGTGGCTGTTGCTCCTCCGATGGGTCTTGTTGTCCCTGCCCCCCATCCCAATCCCCGCAGGTACGGCTATGCCACTGCATCAGCCATGCTGGGATACACGCAGCGTGTCCACACACATGTATTCCTATCCTCCTGTAGAGAGGGTGTCCCAAAAACACCCTTACACCCTCTCTACACGCAGCGTGTCCACACACATGTATTCCTATCCTCCTGTAGAGAGGGTGTCCCAAAAACACCCTTACACCCTCTCTACACGCAGCGTGTCCACACACATGTATTCCTATCCTCCTGTAGAGAGGGTGTCCCAAAAACACCCTTACACCCTCTCTACACGCAGCGTGTCCACACACATGTATTCCTATCCTCCTCTCTCTCTGTTACCCCCTGTCGCCTCAACCCCCACCGCAGGTACGGCTATGCCACTGCATCAGCCATGCTGGGGTACACGCACATTCTCAGGAAGGACTGGATGATCCAGGTGAGCAGATAAGCTGGGAAGCAGGTAGTGCAGGTTCGGTGCTTAGAGAGGCACACTCCCATGTGGCACAGCATCAGCATCAGCAGCAGCCATGCTGGGGTACACGCACATCCTGAGGATGGACTGTGGGGAGGTGGGGAGGTGGGGAGGTGGTGGGTACACGCACATTCTCAAGGGCAGGTGGTGCTAGGGTACAGATAGAGGCACACTACACTGCATGTGGTACAACTGCCATGGCACAGAGTTGACTTTTGAGTCGACTCAAAAGTCAAGGTTAGCTGTCAAGGACAGGTGGTGCTATGGTACAGATAGAGGCACACTACACTACATGTGGTACAACTGCCATGGCACAGCATCAGCCATGCTCCGGCACAGCATCTCGCCGCGTGCGTGCCCCGCCGTCCCCTCATGCCCCTCTCACCCCTCCATGCGCGTCTCTTCCACCCACGACCCTCTCTTCCCTCCCTCACCCCCCGTTCCCCTCCCAAAACCCTCGTTCCCTCCGTACAGCCTCCCTGGGACAGAGCAGTGGGCGATGCATACATGATTCACTACACCTACGGCTGTAGCTACGACCTCAATGCCCCTTTCACCTCCCATCCCATCCCATTACCCTCTCCCATGCCATGCCTTCCTCCATGCAGCCTCCTTGGGACAGAGCAGTGGGCGATGCATACATGATTCACTACACCTATGGCTGTGACTATGATCTCAATGTAAGCACATATGGATAGAATAACAAACTTGCCGAGCAGGTAAGGGAGCGTTATGCTGCTTTGCATGACCTCCCAACTGCCAAAATTCATGACACTTAGGTGTGTGACTATGACCTCAATGTAAGCACACATGGGTATACCGTGTAAGAACACACATGGGTATAAGAACACACATGGGTATAAGAACACACATACAGAGGGTAAGAAAGGGTTCCGTTGATGACACGCAAGGCATCGTGGGAGGGGGGGGTGAAGTATTTTATGTGGACCAAGTGCCCTTGTTCGAGACGTCTCAAAACATCACTTTTTATCACATTATGACACGCTAAGGGGGTAGGGGGTAGGGGCGGGAAGTGAAGTGTGCTATGTGGACAAGTGCCCTCGTTCCCATCTCGTTTTACTGCCTTTTGAGATGTCTCAAAACATCACTTTTATCACATTATGACACGCTAAGCGTAGGGGGTAGGGGTGCGGGGCGGGGGGTGAAGTATTCTATGTGGACAAGCGCCCTCGTTCCCATCTCGTTTTTCTGCCTTCCATATCCTTCCACATCCTTCCACACATTCTACTCCCAGGGTAATCACCTGCCAGGCAAGGTGGGCCCATGGCACTTTGACAAGAGGGACCACCAGACAGCCATCCCCCGAAACATCTCCTACCCACCTGCTGGCTCCGCTCCCTCTGTGGTACGTGCCAATGGTGATGCCTTCCTGTTACCTGGCTGTATGGTAACCTTGCACAGTGTGGTAATTCGGTGACCTGCCAGGCAAGGTGGGCCCATGGCACTTTGGCAAGAGAGACCACCAGACAGCCATCCCCAGAAACATCTCCCACCCACCTGCTGGCTCCGCTCCCTCTGTGGTACGTGCGTGCCAGTGGTGTATGTCTTTTGCCTACCTGGTTGAATGGTAACCTGGTTACCTCCAGACAGCCATCCCCCGAAACATCTCCTACCCACCCGCGGGGTCTGCCCCCTCTGTGGTACGTACGTACCAGTAGTGATGTCCCCCAGTTACCTTACCTGACTAGGTGGTAACCCAGTTACCCGCCAGGCAAGGTGGGTCCTTATCACTCTGACAAGCGAGACCACCAGACAGCATCTCCCAGAACCTCTTCTGCTCCCTCTCTGGTACGTGCGGTCTAACTCAATGGGCAATTCATGTCTTGTCGCCACTTTTGCTGAAGCCTTTCGCCCGTTCTCCCTTCTTCCTTTTTGAAGCGACTGAAATTTCGTCTCATCACACTCAATGGGCAAATCTTGTCTTATCGCCGCCTTTGCTGAAGCCTGTCCCCTGTTCTCCTCCCTCCCAGAATGGCAATCTTACTTCATGAAATTGGTGCTTCTTGATTTCGTTTTGAGGTGCCTCAAACCTTTTTGCTGAACCCTGTCCCCCATTCTTTCTCCCCGCATGCCAATCTTCATGAAATCGGTGTTTCTTGATTCCGTTCCCATCCGCCTGAAAATCTTTCCAGCTCTCCCATCTCTTACACGGCTTTTTTTCTTTTTACAATCATCCATTTTCCCGCGTTCCTCTTTCACCTTCCCCCCCCTCCTTCCCTCCCTCCCGCACCCCCTCTGTTTCTCCCTGTACTTGTTCTTTTCTTCTTTGCCACTTTGTCTGTTTGCCACGCATATCCTCCTTGTCTGTGTGTCTGCCTGCATGACTCCCTGGGCGGCGGCCACATCCTCTAATCTCACAATGCACTCTGCGACGACTCGTCCGCTTGCTTCTCTCCATGGGCCGCTGTGAAACAATACACTACACTACCGTATAACTATATGGATGGTTGTGTTTCGTGTGATTCAGTTTGAGCTTATCCGCCAGTTAAACGACGCGACGTGGTCGCTCAACTGGGTTGCCGGGGCAGTGTGAAACTTATATAACACTGTATTTTTCTCATTTCATTCTGCCTTCATTCACATGGTAGTGGATTTATGTGTATAAGCGCCCCTACCCCTGCTATGCAATTGTCAAATTTTCCAGATTGGATGGTCCGGCCATCGGCAATGGGTACGGATTAGTTTTGCATCTTGGGTGACATATTATTGGTTGTGGCATAATTTTTTAGTCAAGTGGGAAGAGGTTGTCTAGAAAGCAGTTAGTGCTCTCAGAAACATTTTGCTTAGTTAGTGAGCAGGAAAGTGTAGGCTGCTTTCTCAGCAAATGACAAACTCACTGATTTTGTCCGATTGCGAATCTTGTGGATGGGTTGAGGCACAAGTTGGGTGTAACGGACAAAGGCAACACTCGACGAAGCGCTTGGAAGTTGTGGGTGGGTCAAAGTCACGTTTTTTCAAAAAAAAAAAAACGGGTAAGTAGCTTTGGTGGGGGTACTATTAGCGACCCTGCGCTTTCCAGGGAACTACAGTGCTAGTTGCGGGCACTTTCCGCCCCTCTGACCCTCAGACAGGGCAGAAAAAAAAAACCCTTAGGGAACCTGGACTCGTTTTCGGGAGGGATCAACCCTAAACACGGGAACCCGCATTTTTTTTAGGGTTGATGCCTCCCCGAGACGCATCCCTTTCCGATCGGGTTTTAGTTTTTTTTTTTTTCGGTTAGGTGAATGGATTTTTTTCCCAGTGGCTTGCGAATTTGTGACACGTGGGTGTATGTGGGGCCGAGTTCTGTGCTGTTGCAATAACTTTCCTGTCGTAGGGACGGAGCGGCGGAAAGTGCCCGCAAGTAGCACTGTAGTTCCCTGGAAAGTGCAGGGTCACTAGTAGTACCCCCGCCAAAGCTACTTACCCAAAAAATACAGGCCTCTCATGTGGGAGCTCGAGCTGTATGTAGTTGACCTGTTTTGAATGGTGCTATTCTGCACTGCTCCATGAGTTCTACAGTGGTCATTCAAGATGGACGCTAGTGACCTAGTTCATCGAAGGGGGCGGCATGGTTGAAGGGCTGAACAGACTTTTTTTTTCTGTGAATGTTATTACACTAAAAGCAGTGCATACATTCTCAGTCGTGACTGGGTTGAACGGATTTCGAGCTGGCGAGCATTTTTCAATATTTTCGAATAGGTCCGTTGAGATTGTATCCCCAAACCCTGAACTCAAATTTGAAATGCTACTTTCTGAACTCCACCCTCCCATTCTCAGCTTTCCTGACTTGCAGATCATCTGACACTAACAGTGCACATTAGTTGTTGATTTGTCAGGAGGCATCCAAAGTGGTTTGTTGCTTCCTCCCATTGTAAGCCAGGACAAAGCATTTTCACGCGTTTCCTTTTCGCACGCGGTTCCTTGTCACGCCGGTCGCAAAGGACAACAAGAATGAAATTTGAGGACTGTACAATGCACTGTATGTACTGTACGGTAGTGCGCGGTCCTTCGTCCAGGCGAAGGCCCATTTGTTGTTGTGGCCGCGTCGACGGGAACTCTGCTGTACACTGCAGTCACAGAGTGTCTTCAGGAAAATCACAAACGGAAACGAATGTTTGGAAGCAACCTGTGGTGCAATTTATGAAGAAAGCAATCCCACATAGCTGGCTCCCGAATTTTGAGTTAGCGAATTTATTCGTTCCCAACGTGCATTACACCAGGGTCGACGAATTTGTGTTTTGTGTCGGGAATGGGGCTGTGTCATTGGATGATCATGATGATTTGCCGAACCTTGCCGAATCAAAGCAGCCAGCCCAACTAAACCGCCAGTACGTACAGTCGCCTCGCCAGTGTACAAGACTTGCATGCAACAAGGAGAACCCTGTCATGAAACGACGAGGTGACCACCACCTTTTCAACAACAGCAACAGAGCTGAGTGAGGTGGCGTTGGGGGAAGTTGATTGTTTGGCACGGCGCAGCCAGAGCCGGTGCCCGATGGTGGATGCAACGTTGCGGCTTGATTGAGATTCCCCTCCCCTTCCAGCTGCCCGTGCTGGCCTTGCTGTCCTTGTACAGTGTACAGTCCGGATAGGGAATCAAAATGCCATTTGTTTCCGAGATTAGCTTACTGTACTTCTGTGCTGTTAATCAACTCGGTAGCACCCTCTTCATCTTTCGACTGCTTCATCACACTTTTTCTTTGGTATACCGCGGTCTGAAGCGGTAACAAGCGGCGAATGTTGTTCGGGTTTTTTCAACCCAACTGAACCGCTCATAAGGCGAGCAACGCGTGCACTAACTCGGCTACGATTTTCCTAGCAACCATTGTCTCTCCATACCAGTGCCTCGATCACCCAGTTAGTGGCGTCGCAGTCTGACCCATAGTACTAGTAATCAAGAAACGTCTAGCACGAGAAATGCGACTTACTAGTAGAAGACATCGACACTCTCGACGAAGTCGGACTTGACCGATGACTGCGCCGTACCCTGCGCCAGCGGCGCCGACAACCCTGTTAAGAATGAAGCGGAAAAGCGTAGATGAGAATAAAACGAATCATCACACAGACCTTTCTCGCAAAGCGCCGAATTCTGTTGCGACGGTTCGTGGCGACGCGGCTCGACCTGACGGCGCTGATAACTTACTCGCAGTGAAGCCAAAATCGCCATCTCATCGCACTTCTCCCCATTTCTCTTCATCGTACTATAGCACGGGCACCGGAAGCGGAAGCAGCATAAGGAATAGCGGCGCCGGCCGACGGTCCTCGAAAGGCGGCGGAAGCAGCGGCGGCGATAGTCCCACCACTAGCGAAGCGATTCGGCAAGCCGAGGGAAAAAAGCTGCGTGCTGCACTCGTGCCAACTTGTTTACCAGAGGATGGTTATTCCTGGCTAAAATATGGCGAGAAACCGCTCATGAACCAGCCTTATTGCCTGCGGTAAGTGCCCGGCCTGCAATGCTAAAATATGTATTATTTTATTCGCTGGAAAGTTACCTACCATCATTTCAGGTGTACTGAATGCTTCCCTTTTTCTTTCCATCAGGTCGTACTTCCGCTGCGCGGGTTCAGGCTTGGCAGGAGCAGAGCCTTGCCGTGCGAAACGAACCGTCGATTGGCATGTCGACACGCAACCGGCGAGTTTCCATGTTTCGTTCACCGGCGAACACAATCACAGCCCGCCGCGGCACAACCCTTCCTCGTCAGCTTTACCCACTACTCCCACCGCCGGCGCTTCTGTTTCCCTGGAAACAAGTGTTAGCGAAACAGGTGGATTGTTACAGACGAATTTGGCGACGGGTGTGTCGACAAGTTTTTTGGATAAAGGAGCGACCCTTGTTTCCCGTCGCAAGCCGAACCACGGGTTTCGGAAACTTCCGATGGTTGCAATGGCGCTCGCTAAGACTGTCGGAGCTGCGAATGTTTCGAACACGAAGACAAAAACTGTGGCTGGCGACACTCGTGGCGATGTTTCTGATACCTGCGGAGTTGCTGTTTACAGGCCGAGTAACTATACTGACAACACGCAAAATCCCTACACCTACATTTCCAACCAAAACCGTAAAATCCCTCCATCCAAAATTCTTTCTAAATTTCCCAACTCCTCTTCATTGGCATTTTCTGGTGTCAGCCAGCTTATGCCTCCTGCCGGACAGTATTGCAGAAATAACGATGGACAGCAGCACCTGTATACTACATCAAGCCAGCAATCTCAGCAGCAGACTAAGACTGAGCATCAGCAATCTAGCCAATGCATACAGACTCAAAACCAGTTGGAGCCACACCATCGTTCAAGCTCACGCTCTCCTGCTGCGCCATCGAATTCCGAATCACCGAGTTTCGAAGCAAAGCCTTTTCCCGCACGTCCTCAATGCTCTGAAGCCGCCACGCCGGTAGAATTGCCACCAGCACCAACAGCATCCTCTATTCCTGTTCCTGCAGAGATTCCTGTTCCTCTTATTCTAGAGCCTGCTTCTCCTCATCAGCCGGCTTCTTCAGCATCTCCAGTCTTCTCATCTCCCCAGTCATCCCCTATACAAGCAACCCCTATACAACCTCATCCGCACCACCATTCCCCTCTTCTCTCTCCTCTACCTCTCGCACCCACTGCTGCTGTTCCCTGCCCTGATGCCTCTCCCGGCCCTGCTGCCCCTCCTCCTGTTTATCTGTCTCCCTTCACCACCTCTGCTGTTTACTCCAGCACCTCCCAATGTTTGCAAGCAGAGTTGCAGCAGTTCAAGCCGCCTTACCATGCTCAGTACCATTCCCAGCAGCAGCAGCAACTTCAACCACTTTACCAGGCCTATCATCAGCATCAGCACCAGCATGAGCACCTGCAACAGGGGTTCCAATCACCTTACCAAGCTCGTCAACCATCCCGGCCGCATCAGCATCTTCAGCAGCAGCAGCAGCAGCAGCAGCAGCAGCAGCAGCAGCATCTTCAGCAGCAGCAGCAGCAGCAAACCCTTCCCTTACCTCCCCCTTCTCTAGCTTCTGAGACTCCTCAAATGTCACAACCACCACAGCAGCAGCATCTTTCCTTTCAATCCTCTCCTCCACCTCTCACAGTAAAGTCATCACCAGCTCTCTCATCCTCTTCTCAACCATGCCTCCAGCCACCACCACTTCAGCCGTCACTTTTCCGTGCTTGCGATGCTGCTACCCTGCCATATTCACCCCCTGCATACGCATCTGCCTCGTATACACCTGCACCATATGCACCTTCCCCGTATGCACCCGCACCGAGCCAGCCATTACCCATGCATGCAACGAAGCCCGCCCACTGCCTCTGCAGCTGCAGCTGTGGTGAAGCAAACCCCGGAGGGCCCCCTCAGCTTTCCATGCCCACTGATTTAACACAGGAAACAATGGATCGTTTCCATTCTCACCATTCTCCTTTTGAGGCATCTCTGAGCAGCACAGCCCGAGCCGCAGCAGCGGCGGCGGTTGCACCAGCAGTGGTAACAGGCTTTCAACCTTCATCTCTGCCCTTTGCACCAGGCCACGCTTTTCAGGTTTCTCAAGGCTGTCAAGCTCTGCCAAATGTTACGGCTGAGATTCTTGGTAACCACCTTGAGCAGGACCTGCTGCAATTCTCAAGCACTGCAGCGGGATTTTCAAGTGAGAACACTCAGCTTGCTTGCACCACCATTCCTGCTAACGAATCAGCTCTTCGTTTGGATGCAACAGCTGATCTGTGCCCTCTACAGAGCGATTCACTTGAAGCTGCAAGAGGACCTGGGATTCCAGCTGCTGATGGTGGCTTTAACTCCGCAGATGAAATGCTGGAGGAAATTTTTGGGGGCTGCATTAATGGTGGAGGCAATTTGGAGGTGAGGAATGATAGCGAGTCGTCTCCTGTGCGGAGCAACGTTACGGAAGATGCCAGTGGAGCTTTATTTGACATAGGTATCGCCTTAGATGAGGGACTCTGGTTCAATCCTTTAGCTGATCTAGGCTGTAACGCTAACGAGAAGATGCATTAGGTTGTGCTGTGATGTGAAGGCGATTCGCTTGAAGCTGCAAGAGGACCTGGGATTCCAGCTGCTGATGGTGGCTTTAACTCCGCTAATGAAATGCTGGAGGATATTTTTGGGGGCTGCATTAATGGAGGCGAATTGGAGGTGAGGAATGATAGCGAGTCGTCTCTTGTGCGGAGCAACGTTATGGAAGATGCCAGTGGATCTTTATTTGACATAGGTATCGCCTTAGATGAGGGGCTCTGGTTCAATCCTTTAGCTGATCTAGGCTGTAACGCTAACGAGAAGATGCATTAGGTTGTGCTGTGATGTGAAGGCAATGCTGAATAGGGGTGTACACATTGGTTTGTTGGATGGTTGGTTTGTTGCTTTGTTTGTTTGTTGATTCAGTTTGATTTTTACGTTGATTAAAGCTCCGGTATACATTTGAAAGGAGGGGTTCAAAATCCTGAAAGGACTTGAAAAGTTGCCCAAGAACTGTGGGGTACAATATAAAAACCCCAAACCCTGCTGACAAATGTATACTAGAGCTTTAAAGTCTGTTTCTTTAGCTTCAGTTAAAGACTTCATTCACAAATTATGTATGGTTCTAACGTACAACTTGTACATGGTGGCAGTATGATTTACCCAGGGCTATGGCACTACTGTACTACTCAACGCTCTTTACAAAAATGCCATCAAAGGAACTGTTAGGTTTAAAATTGTAAACATGCTTTTGTTATGCACTTGAAGTTTCTCTGAGCATTGTTCAGTCTGTATTTTCGAAATGATTTTTACAGCTACAGTAATCCCGCAAATTAGCAAAGATATGAATAATATGTTTACCCCATAACTGTAAGAAAATCCCAGCCAAAATGGGAACAGAGACACGACGACCATGGATTCTAGCTCTGAATGCCTGCATAGCCCTTCGCCTCCAGCTGTGATGCCAGAGATGCATCTCCAGTCAACACAATACGGCCTTGTTCCTGCATCCACACCAAGATATGGAATAGCATGGGTTGGGATGGGAGACACAGGGTGAGAAGGAAACAAGTCCATTAGTGAGATGGTCTTTAAGTCGACGCTAAGGACTCCGTCCGGCTATGATGCCAGAGATGCATCTCCTCCAGTCAACACAACGTGGCCTTGCTCCTGCATCCACACCGGGGTATAAAGTGACGTGGTTGAGAAAAAACGGAACAGGATGAGAAGAACCAGATAGTGCACAAATTAAGTCACACTGCGGCATGAGGGACCAGGTAACTGACAAGTAGTCCTGAGTGGCCGCGAGAATAGTCAAATTCGGTAGGAGAAAATGACTGGGGCTGATAATGCGTGATCATTAGCAGAGGATTGATGAGTGAGTCGGCTCGGCGTCCCGCACGGCCAGCTGGAGGATCTCGTTCCAAGGGAGATAGAGCGCTGAAGGTAGAGGAGCGTATGACTGAGCTCACCATGATGTGGATGTAATCCGGGCGAATGTAGTCCAACAGGCGCTGGTAGTGGGTAATCATCAATACAGCTTTTTCCGGCCTTTTCAGCGAGTTGACAGCCGTAGCCACGTCTCTGAGGGCGACCACGTCGAGCCCCGAGTCGATCTCGTCCAGAATGGCCAGCTCGGCGTCCAGCACAGCGAGCTGCAGAATCTCGACCAGAGAGAGAGAGAGCGCTGGGGGATTGCCTGCCTGCCTCCAGGTGCTTACTCTGCCTGTGCTGCGCTCACCATGATGTGGATATAGTCGGGGCGGATGTAGTCCAAAAAGACGCTGATAATGCGTGATCATTAGCACCACCTTCTCGGGCCGCTTGAGCGAATTCACCGCAGTAGCCACGTCTCTGAGAGCGTCCACGTCCAGCCCCGAGTCAATCTCGTCCAGAATGGCCAACACAACACCACCCCTCACATCTGCATGCTCGCTCGCTCCTACCCAGCCCAGACAGGCGCTCACCATGATGTGGATGTAGTCGGGGCGAATGTAGTCCAAGAGACGCTGGTAGTGAGTAATCATCAATACAGCCTTCTCGGGCCTCTTGAGTGAGTTGACCGCAGTGGCGAAGTCTCTGAGTGCGTCCACGTCCAGCCCCGAGTCGATCTCGTCCAGGATCGCCAGCTCCTTCCCCACAGCATGCCTGCTTTCTACCCGCTCACTCGCTCGCTCCTACCCATCCAGAACTTAACAGAAACCCACCATGATGTGGATGTAGTCGGGGCGAATGTAGTCCAGGAGACGCTGGTAGTGAGTAATCATCAATACAGCTTTTTCCGGCCGTTTCAGCGAGTTGACCGCAGTGGCGACGTCTCTGAGCGCGTCCACGTCCAGCCCCGAGTCGATCTCATCCAGGATCGCCAGCTCAGCGTCCAGCACGGCCAGCTGGAGGATCTCGTTACGCTTCTTCTCGCCGCCGCTGAAGCCCTCGTTCACGTTGCGCTGCAGGTATTTGAGGTCCATGTTGAGTTCTTCCAGCTTGGGGCTCAGGAAGCCGTAGAACTGGCAGAGAGAGGAGCGAGAAAGGGAGACAGGGAGAGGGAGATGCCACACACACTGGGTTGAAGAAACGCCTTCAATTGGCTCAAATTAGGGGCTCTGGCGGGCACGTAAGGGGGAGGGGGGGGTGGGGAATGGCTAGCTCGGCATCGAGCACGGCGAGCTGGAGTTCTTCTCGCCGCCGCTGAAGCCCTCGTTCGCGTTGCGCTGCAGGTATTTGAGGTCCATATTGAGTTCTTCCAGCTTCGGGCTCAGGAAGCCGTAGAACTGGCAGGGGAGACGGATTGGGGATGGGGCAGGGAGACAGACGGATTCAGGATGCATGACCCCCCCCCCTCTTCCTCCCTTCCCTTCCCGCTGAAGCCCTCGTTCACGTTGCGCTGCAGGTATTTGAGGTCCATGTTCAATTCCTCGAGCTTCGGGCTCAAGAAGCCATAGAGCTGATCAGGGATTGGGGGAGAGGAGAGAGGGAGTGTGGGGCAAAGATGTTAGAGTATTCTAACAGGGCTCCCTTTGACAGGCTCAAAGTCTAAAATTTGTTCCTTCACACACGTGGTGGAGAATTCTGGATTCGATGCTCTCATTCCCCACTCCAGAGAATATCCCTCACACCTCATCTCTACCCCTATTCACACCCTCTCTCTCCACTCCCGGTCATACTCCTCCTCGAGCTTGTTCGACCCTCCCTCCCTTGCACAAGCTTGAGGAGTGTGACACTTCGAACTTCTCACTCCTTGCAACGCACCTCGAGAGGCTCCATCTCCGGCAGCCCTTTGGCTTCCCAGCGCGCGTTGCATGAGAGGCGCAGGAAGTCCACGTTGTTCACTCCGGGCAGCTCCACAACAAGTCCCCCCTGACTGACAAGCTCAACCTCTTCACTTCGTCACTTCCCACCCTCTCTTTCCCCACTCCAGCCACAATCCTCAAGAGTCTTCGGAACCCCTCCCCCTCACCCCCCACCTCTCACAAACGCTTCTCAGTCCTCGCTCCTCACCTCGAGAGGCTCCATCTCGGGCAGCCCTTTCGCTGCCCGGCGCGCGTTGCACGAGAGGCGCAGGAAGTCGACGTTGTTCACTCCGGGCAGCTCCACGGGCGACTGGAAGGACAGAAACACGCCAGCGTGGCTCCGCTCCTCGGGCTCCAGCTCCAACAGGTCCTCCCCGCGGTAGGTGACGCTCCCGCCCGTGATTTCATAGTCGGGGTGGCCCACCAGCACCTGCACAAGGGGAGGGGTAACAGGAGGGAAGGTGGGCGTGTGGTCGAGTCGAGAGTTAGCTCCAGCCCAATAGTAAGAGCGTGGCTCCTCTCTTCCGGCTCCAGCTCCAAGAGGTCCTCCCCGCAGTAGGTCACAGAGCCGCCTGTGATCTCATAATCCGGATGGCCCACCAGCACCTGTCAGGGGGAAGGGGTGGAAGGGACGGGGACGTTGTTCACTCCGGGCAGCTCCACGGGCGACTGGAAGGAGAGGAACACGCCCGCGTGGCTCCTCTCCTCCGGCTCCAGCTCCAACAGATCCTCCCCGCGGTAGGTCACTGTGCCTCCCGTGATTTCATAGTCTGGGTGACCCACCAGCACCTGCGATTGAGGAGGGGTGCGTGGGGTATGCGAGGGGTGGGTTGAGGGGTGTATGAGTGGGGTGGAAGGACTGGAAGGAGAGGAACACCTCCATCAGCGTGGCTCCTCTCCTCGGGCTCCAGCTCCAACAGATCCTCCCCGCGGTAGGTCACACTCCTGCCCGTGATCTCATAATCCGGATGGCCCACCAACACCTGCAAAAAGAGGGAGTTGAGAAGAAAGGGACAAGGAGAGGCACACTCTATCAGAGAGGCTCCTCTCCTCGGGCTTAGATCCAGCGATCCTCCCCGCGGTAGGTCACAGAGCCTCTCGTGACCTCGTCCGGATGGACCACCAGCTCCTGAAGGGACGTGGCGAGAGAGGGAGGAGACGGGGGGAGGAGAAGGGGGGGGAAGAGTCGAGAAGGTTTAGAGGGCCCTATAAATTCGCCCCGTGGCCCTCTAAATAGTCCGGATGGCCCATCAGCACCTGGTGCCGGCCGTGATTTTATTTGTTTTTCAGGAAGGAGGGAGGGGGAGAAGGGGAGGAAGTAGGGGGGAGGGGGGGGGAGGAGGAGAGCGTGGGTTTGAAAAAAGGGGGTGCCGTGCAAGGGGTAAGAGGATGTTGAGCGGGGAACGGCAAGTCTTAGTAACGTTACTGTTACAATACGGGCGCCAGTTACGGCGGATTCTTACGTTGGATAGAGTGCTCTTCCCCGAGCCCTTCTCCCCCATGAGCGGAACACCTGAGAATGCACCTGAAAATACACCTGAAGATGAACCTGAGGGTGTTCTCGGATGCTAAAGTGCAGTTAGAACGGCGAAGTCTCACCTTGGAGAGAGTGCTCTTGCCCGAGCCGTTCTTCCCCATGATTGCGTGCACCTGAAACGGCATTCCCATGGAGCAGGAAACAGTCAGGAAAGGAAGATGGAAGAAATTCGTATAACGTGGCAATCTAACATGGACAGGAAGGTAAACAAAAATCTAGAAATTACTCAGTCCCGAATTCAGAAAGTCTCAAGTATCGCTGCCTGACATTTTGAGGCGTAGATTGAAATATGATGTTTTGATACTTGGAACAGCAACACAAAAGCACGCCGAACCCATTCCAAAACTTATTTGTGATAAGCAGGGTTCAAGATTTTGAGTGCGACTTGACTCTCGGAATGTTGTCTTACGTTTAACTTCAACTAAGACGCAGTTAAACGGTTCGAGCAACGCATCGAAATCGAGTTTTGAGAAGAATTCCGCGACATCTCACCTCGCCTTCGCGAATGCAGAGGTCGACGCCATGGAGAATCTCTTTCCCGGATTCAGCAATAACGGCTTTCAGGCCCTTAACTTCGAGCATCACTGGCCTCTCTGTCTGATCCGCCGCCGGCGCTGCCGCTCCTGCGAGCTGCGCGTCGACCGCCAAGGCTCGGATCGTCGCGCCGCCGGATGCGCTCCATCGTCCCTGAGATCCCGCCGCGAATCGCGGAGCTGAGATGGAGACGGGAGCTAGCGAGACCCTGCTAGCTGCTTGGAGCTGACGTTGAAGCTGGGTTTGCTTCGTGACGGGTGTGGATTTGATGCCGGATAGACAGTGAGACGAGATTGTTGCAGCCATTGTGGAACCGAAAGGGAAGAGAATTCGACACGAGAAATCCGGTGCACGCGCAATTCGTGTGACTAGGGAGCAGGAACTAACGGCTGTGACGCTTAGAGCTCTGAGAAACGAGACTCACTCGAAAGGTAATCACTGAATTATTGACGCTTGTTCTCGCAACTCAAGTCTAGGAAAATGTGGTTTGTGTGGGTGACACCAGGAGGTAATTATAGTAGAACCTCGAAATTGACGTGCAAGGTGACAAGGATGAATTCTGGAACCAGACCTTTCCTGCTGACGGTGCGGGAAAATCTAACGAACGGTCGGATCTCGACTGGGCTGGAGTGAGTGACGGCTGGATGTGCAGTTCATGAAGGTTAGTGGGGGTCATGTGCATGTACTAAGAGCCACGTGGCTTGCATACCACATCCACAGGCTTCGAGTCTGGATTGTGTCATCTGTGTGGCACTGCGGTTGCTGGTTCGATGCTTTCATGCCGCGGCAATTTCAGAGTTGCACTTCTGATGAGCCATGAAGGTGGCGTGTTTCGGCATTCATGAATTGTCAACGTGGAAGCATTTGGTTGGATAAGGTCCTTCGTCAGTCTGTTCGAGAGCGCATCTAGTAACGTGTTTGATCTGGACAGAAGGGAATGAAGGTCAAACTGTACCAATATTATGTACAACCATGCTATGATGTTTGGAAGAAAGAACCACCAGTACCAGTACCAGTACCAGCTCCAACGCTGAACTGAAGCATCACAGAACATAACAGCACAGTGCATTAATCATAACATAACGGACAGGGCAGTAAATGCGTATTTTTCAGGCCCATATTTACAGGAGGCGTTAATCTGGGCCGACAAATCAGCTGTGGCCGTGCATGTCATCTCGATGCATGCTATCCATATGATTGTCATACACCTTCCAGTCGCCCTTCACTTGTACCGTCACACCAGCCGCAAACCCATGCGCTTGTGTTGATTCTTCTCCTGAGACCACTGCTCCTGTTGGTGCTGCTGGAAACGATTGCAGATGCATCGCTGGGTGTGTATGTTGATGCTGCTGCTGTTGCTGCTGGTGCTGTTGCTGCTGGTGCTGTTGCTGCTGATGCTGTTGCTGCTGCTGCTGTTGCTGCTGCTGCTGTTGCTGCTGCTGCTGTTGCTGCTGCTGCTGTTGCTGCTGCTGCATTGGTGTCACTGAAAACTGTGAAGATGGTGTAATGCTCAGGTCACTAGGATGTTGCTGCATGGGGGGTGTATAATGCAGAGTGTGGTACTGCTGACCACTGTGAGGGGCCATGGGAATGGCATGCTCATGCATGTGCCTACCATGCTCGCCATACTCCCTCTGGGAGTGCATATCTCCGTGCTGCTGCTGCTGCTGCTGTGGCTCCTGAAGCTGCTGCTGCTGCTGGTGATGCTGCTGCTGCTGCTGCTGATGCTGCTGCTGCTGCTGCTGCTGCTGATGCTGCTGATGCTGCTGATGCTGCTGATGCTGCTGATGCTGCTGCTGAATAAATACACGTGCATGTGATTGGTCCACTGCTGGTTGTGACAACAATGGTTGTTCCATGGGTGGTTTTTGCTGCATTGGTTGTTGTTGCATGGATGGTGGCTGCATGGGCATTTGTTGCATGGGTGGTTGTTGCATGGGTATTTGTTGCATGGACGGTGGCTGCATAAATGGTTGTCGCATGGGCGGTTGTTGCATGGATGGTTGTTGCATGGATGGTTGTTGCATGGGTGGTTGTTGCATGGGTGGTTGTTGCATGGATGCTTGCTGCATGAGAGATTGTTGCGACACTGCTTGTGTCAACACTGGCGGCTGCATGGGTGGTTGTGGCATGGATGGCTGTAGCACCAGTGGCGGTTGCATGGGCTGCACTCCCGCTTCCCTGCCTGCCCCAATCTGCCCCGGTTCCTGAACCCGCCTACTGCTGCTGCTTCTCAGAAACTTCGGAAGAACCAGACGCAGTGGTTTCGGCTGTGCCACCTCGTGTTGCTGCTGCTGGGGCTGGGGCTGATACTGCTGCTGCTGTTGGTAGTTCTGCTGATGTTGCTGAATTTCTTGCTGCTGCGCTGCTTGCTGTTGCTGCTGCCAAGGTGCCAGACCCTGCTGAATCGGTGTGTGCTGCTGCTGCTGTTGGTAGTGCTGCTGATGTTGTTGCCACATCTGTTGTTGCTGCTCATCACCCTGCCTCACCCTTCCCACACCGCCCGTCCTCTCCCTCTCCACCTCCCTCCTCTCCACCATCCCAGCCCTTTTCCACGCCTCCTCGTCCAATCCCATTGCGACAGCTGGCGCGGACCCTGCAACAGCAGCAGCAACTGCTGCTGTTCTGCCTGCTGCTGCTGCTGCTGCCACCGCCGCTGCTACAGCTGGTCCTCTTGAGTGTGCTACAGCCGGCGCTACAACCGGAGCCTTATTGGACACCACGTCTCCCAATGGCCGTCTCTGCAGTGCTGCTGGCCTTTGCTGTTGATAAATAGTCTCCTGTGGTTGCAGTGGCTGCAATGGCTGTTGCTGCTGCTGCTGCTGTTGCTGTGTGTGCTGTTGTGTGTGGTGCCGCTGCATGTGCTGCTGCTGATGTGTGTGCTGTTGGTAAACGGTCTCTTGTGGTTGAAATTGCTGCTGCTGCTGCTGCTGCTGCCACTGAAATGTGTGCTGTTGTTGCTGCTGTTGCTGCTGTTGCGGCTGAAATGGCTGCTGTTGTTGTTGCTGCGAGTGTTGTTCGGTGGCTTCAGGCCGTGACTGATACCATAGCTCTGGCGGTGCCTGTTGCACTTCAAACCCCTGCTGTGGCTGCTCTGGATGCTGAAATGGCTGCTGCTGTTGTTGCTGGTGCTGACGTTGCTGTTGAAATCGCTGCCGCTGCTGCTGCTGCTGCTGAAATGACAGAGTTGGCAGTTGCTGCTGTTGCTGCTGGTGTTGGTACTCTTGCTGTCGCTGCTGCTCTTGGTGCTGCTGCTGTTCCTGACACTGCAACTGCTGCTCTTGCTGCTGCTGTTGATTAGGATAGTGGAAACCCAAATGTTGCTGAAACGTCTCCTGCTGTTGAACCTGCTGTTGCATCTGCTGCTGCGTCCCCTCCACATGACCTCTTATCTCACCAAACCGCTCGGTACCACTTCTCACCACATCAGATCCCTCTCTACCAGGTAAAGGGTCACTGGCTTCTGTCATGAGCTCATCAAAGCTGCTGCCCGCTGGTAGCACCACACACTCCTCCCTCTGAGATAGGTACTGTTGGGGTGGGTGCTGCTGGTGTGGGTGCTGCTGGTGTGGGTGCTGCTGGGGTGGGTGAGACTGTTGCTCATCTAACCTGCTGCCCGCTGGTAGCCGCCCAAATTGCGGTTGGTGCTGCTGCTGCTGCTGCCTCTGATGCTCCTGACCTGGCAAAACTGCAAACTCCCCATGATGTTGAGTGTAATGCTCCTGCTGGTACAGCTGCTGCTGCTGGGGATGCTGCTGTTGTTCCCCCTGCTGGAAGTACTGCTGCTGCTCAAAAGGTTGTTGCTGCTGCTGCTGCTGCTGCTGCTGCTGATGATGATGATGATACTGCTGCTGCTCTAAATGCCGTTGCTGCTGGTCATGCTGCTGCTGATACTGCTGCGGCTGCTGCTCCTGCTCCTGCTGCTGCTGATACTGCTGCTGCTGGTATTGATACTGATATTCCTCTTCCATCCTCCACTCCACCTCACCACCTCCTCCTCTTCCCTCCGTCCCAACAGGCATCTCCCCTTCCATCCCTAGCCCCTCCTCCTCTGAAGCCCTAAGAGTCATCTCAGAAAGGTGCTGCTGCATGTCACCTGCTAGCAACCCACCCACACCTTGCCCTCCCACGCTCTCTCTCCCCTCCGTCCTTGCACTTCCCACGTTCTCTCTCCCTTCCAACGCTGCAGCTTCCATGCGCCCCACTGCGGTTGACGATACCTCCTCTGTTGTACCAACCTGCGCTGGCAGTGCCAGTGGCAGTGGCAGTGGCAGTGGCAGTGGCACTCCAGAAGAACTTAAACTGGTGGCCCCAGCGGCACTGACACTGGTGGCGCCATATGTACTCACACTGCTAGTCCCACTCTCCTGCACCCACTCGTGCTGCTGCTGCTGCTGCTGCTGCTGTTGATGCATTGACTGCTGTGGATGGTGCTGCTGCGGCAGTAGCTGCTGCTGCTGCTGCTGCTGCTGCTGCTGCTGCTGCTGCTGCTGCTGCTGCTCTGGCTGCAGTCGCCAATTGCTGCTCCATCTACCCGCATAGAAAAGCCCCCCACTCGCCCTCCCAGACCCACTGCCGCTGCTGCTGCTGCTCCCAATACTGCCGCCCCTCCTCATACCCCAGTGAATGCGAGCAGGCGGCAGCACAGGCGCTTTCCCTGACCCCAATCCTAGCCCTTGCTGCTCCGCCTGCTGCTCCGTCTGCTGCTGCTGCTGCTGCTGCTGTTGCTGCTGCTCCTGCTGCTCCGAATACTGCTGCTCTTGCTCCCACTGAGCCAGCAGCTCGGGCATATCCTCGTCTCTCTCCCCAACGAAAGCTGACCCTGCAGCAGCAACAGCAGCCGCACCGGTAGCAGCGGCAGCAGCAGCACCAGCAGCAGCTATGGTACCAGCAGCAGCACTGGTGGCAGCGGCAGAAGCAAGAGGAGGAGGAGGGTCAGCAGCAGCAGCAGTGCCAGCAGCAGCAGTGCCAGCAGTCACGGGCTGAACGAGAGGAAAAGGAGGAGACGGAGCACTAAGCTCAGTGCTGCCCCTACCAGACCCTCCTGACCACCCTCCGGTTACTCCAATCCTTTCGCCCATCCCTTCACCAATCATTTCGCCCATCCCTTCACCAATCTTTTCGCCCATCCCTTCACCAATCCTTTCGTCCATCCCTTCACCAGTCCATTCCCCAAACCCACCAATCCGTTTGCCCAATTCGCCTGTCCAGGATTCCTGCCTGTTATCGCCCTCCGTTCCCTTTGCCTCCTTACAGAGTTCCCCGCTACTGCTCATCAGCCTTCCCGAACCTCCCGTCCTGCCTGTCCCACGGCCGCCCGAGCCACCTGCCGAACCATGCAAAGGCCCAGACCTGGCTCGGTATCTCAGCCTGCGTTGCCCTGGGCCAGCAGGCTCGGGCCCCGAACCTGCACTAGCAGATGCGGCAGCACCACCTGCAGCAACTGCCTCCACCGCTGATGACGTGTCCGAGCCTGCTGACCCAGCAGTGGCTGCTGATTCAGCAACAGGGCCTGCTGACTCAGCAGCAAGGCCTGCTGACTCAGCAGCAAGGCTTGCTGACTCAGCATCGCCCATCCTCAGAGGGCCAGATCGGGACCTCAATCTCTTGCTGCTGCTGCTGCCGACCAGCCTATCCACCTCTGCCACGTCCCTTAGCGCCTGAATTAAATCCATCTTGGCTGGGTCTTTAACGCCCTGTTTTTCCATAAGGAACGAGAGAGGGCCTAGCAGCTGCTGGGATGGGACTAAAGTTGTCCCTTGCTGTTGTTGTTGCTCGTGCGCGTGTGGCTGTTGTTGCTCCTCCCGCTGCTGCTGCTCGTGTGCATGTGGTTGCTCGCGTGCATGTGGTTGCTGCTGCTGGTCTGTCTCCGTTCCCCCACTCACTGCCAATCGTTGAGGCGCTTCAAAAACCATCTGCTGCCCCTCTACCCTCAGAGCCGCCGGCCCAACGTCTACCCCACTTGCCCGACCTGCTGCCTTTTCCGATGCTCGTCTGGAAAACGCTGCCGCTATCGCTTTGCTAAGCATCCCGCCAGCAATACTGGCGGGTTTCGCGGAAGCTGCGCGGGACGAGGAGGAGGGGGCGGAGGAGGAGGAAGAGGAGGCGGAGGAGGAGGAGGGGAAGAAGGGGAATGGGGAGGAGACGCCTGGGCGGGGATGGTAGGCGAATGAGATGGAGATTCGGGCTGTACTCGGTATAGCGCGCCCCTCGATATCTACAGTCGTGAGCGGAAATTCTTGCTCGCCTTGCTTCTCCAAAGCGTCTCTGTTGAGGGGGAGGAGGGAATGGAAAGGAAAGGAGTAAGGAGAGGTTGAGAGGTATATGGAGGGGAGGTGAGGAGGCGACTCGAGGAAGTTGGGGGGGATACACGAACCATTCAAAGACGAAAAACTGTTACGACGATAGTAACATCCTCATAATTCGTGCTCATCTATTCACGCGTGCACTGAATACCTTAACGGAATGTACACAAACGCGAGCAGCTGGTCCTCCGTGGTGCCTCGGTGGTGGCTGGCGAACCAAACCTCGCATTTAACCTCGGTGGCACGCTCGGGAATCCCAACCTGCAGGCAGGTATGGGAAGGCAAAAAGAAAAGAACACATGTACATGAAAAAATCGTGCAGCAAAGAAAGATTGAAAAACAAGGGAGGGGGAAGAGGTGGAAGGGGGAGGGGGGGGGGGGGGGGGGGGGGGGGGGGGGGGGGGGGGGGGGGGAAGGTTTGGGGGAAAAAGGGAAGCAAGACGGAGTTTATTATTCTAAAAGACTCCGTCGTACTACCTGTAGCCGTCGATCAAAAACTGGGTTTACCTGCAGCCGTTGATCGAAGATTGGGTCCGTGCCTCCTCCTTTGATCGCCCGCGTGGTGAGTGCGACTCGTCCGAGCGGGTCGCGATCACCGCACAGCACCTTGGCGTACACATCTTGAGCCCCGAGAGTGGACCGATTCGGTAGTCTCTCCGCCTGAAGGATATGCACATCGAGAATACCTACTAATTGCCCGCCTTTTCTCGCCATGTCGCTTTATTAAATAAGGCGTTTATTGAGATCGTCTTTACTCAGTCGTGATTTATTCGGTGGGACCACTATCGTCCCTCTCTGCCATGCCGGGCCGTACGGACACGATTAAATATTACTCGTAGTGTTCACTAGCCTCAAAATAAAAAAACGAAGGCCGGCAAGATGTTTAATCTGTCTCAGGATTTTCCGCGACAGGATAATTGCTAAGCTCGTGAAGTGGGTAGCCATAAAAACACGCGGAACACGGATCGTCGTAAGATTTCGGTGTGGACACTTTAAGAAAAGGGAGGAAGTAATATAAATACGCAGCTTATCGAAAGACGCGCTTCTTCGAGAAGAGTTCGCGACTAAATAGACGGCGGCGAAGACGTGGAGATGCTGTAGCTGGAATAGAAAAGCTTCCCAAAAGTCGTTTAGCAGTGAGAACTTCGAATCCAAAAAGGCATGGGCATCTACGGGTGCAGGCGTGATGCAAGCAGATCAGCTCAGCCGAAACACCATGGACAAATGAATTCGACGCGCTTTCAGGTTTCGAGCACGTTTGACATCGAAGCTGGCGAAGCAGCGAGCTGCAGAAGAGACTAAATACACGTGTATCTGAAGCCATGATGATGTCGAGATTCGTGGAGGGAGGGATGATGTCCGTGCGCGTGCACGCAAGCTTGGGCGGGAAGAGTCGAGCCAGAATAATTGCATGTGATAGGGAGGGAGCACAGAAGAGTCGGGTGTGTGTAGTGGAGGAGGCACTGGAGGAGAACAGAGCAGACAGAAAGACAACCTAGAGATTGGGTTGGGGGTGTGTGGGGGGTGCAGCTGGTTGAGTCGAGGTGATTTTGGTTCGGTGGAGCAATTTCTGGGACAAAAGACTGGGTTACGGGGTACGGATAGGTTTGAGAAAGTCCACCAGACCAGACTCCAGATCAGACGTCCCGACTCCCAAAGCCCTACACTCGAAATTGGCTCAATGTGAAGGGACAGTGTGTGAAGAGTTCAAGAGGGGGAATGGCGAACTGGCCGGGCAGCATGGCACGGTGGTGGTGAGCATCGAGCGGCTGGGGCAGATGAAGGAGCGGCTTCGGGTGCGTTGCTGGCGACGGCGGAAGTTCATCCGCGCTGAGCAATTTTCTCTCGGCGAAATCGTGGGTTTTGTGTAGCCCTAATCCAAACCAGCGCATATCAACCGAACCAGGAGCAACAAACCATCACCCAGCCACAACCTGATCGTTCGTGGTTCGTGCTCATCACGGTCCAGCAGAGACGCGCTGCGTCCGAACTTACCGCAAAAATTATAGAGCCAATGAAAAACATTTTGGCTGACCATTTCCTCACGGAGTTTACGACCTTCCTCGCGCCCGCCTCCCTCACATCAGACCCCTTTTTCCTGGGAACCTCGACTAGGAGGACCAATGTTCGGTTGTGGGGGGAAAGTTTTGGCCGCTTGACAAAAGTTTTGGCCGTCACTGCCGTGACTGCACTGGGGACCGATTTTCTTGTCACTGCGCGTTCGGTATTCTGCTGACTGGAAGCCGTCAATGTGACTGCAGTCAGATGACTGCCACGCGACGCCGCCAGGATTTCACCAGAGCTCGTTTGATGGTTTCACCGAGCCTCGTGCCTTGACGGCAAAGTCAGGCTCGGTAAAAGCCGTGGCTAGCGCGACACGAACCCTGTCGAAGTGGTCGGCAAAAGCCACTTATGTGGCAAAACTCGGAATCGATGCGACCAAAACCACTGGGGATGGGGTTTGTGTCGGTGGATTGTTTCAGCGGTAGAAGGTGTTCTCGTTTGCGGGTGCACTAGTGGTGGTACACCTGAAACAATCTCCACACTACTATACCGTGCTTTATCCCGCTCCACGATTTATTTCACCATTGCATTCAATTTGCTGCTCTTTTGCGTAGAGCCATCCTCAAAAGTATTCTTCCCAAATTTAACCGCTCTTTTCCCCTTGTGAACCCTCGGGGGAACCTAACATCCAGTAAGAGTTTAATAGCTGAGCTTCACTGTGTATTTCTCTCGTAAGTTGGATCGACGACAACAGAGTCTTACTGCCCAGGAGAGAAGGATGTGAGCCGTAGGATCTGCTTAATAATGAGTCTAAGCTCTGATGGAAAGTGCTTAGTAGTACCAAGCGCAGGGTTACCAGCCTGCAATAGACGGTGTTCTCAGCCAGAGTTGGATAGAAGACAACAGAGTCTTACTGCCAAGGAGAGAAGGATGTGGGCCGTAGGATCTGCTTACTAGCAAGCCTAAGGTCTGATGGTACATGCTTTGTAGTACCAACAGGAGAGTTACTAGCCTGCAGTAGAGGGTCCAACAAAAAGACATAGACAACGTGGGGCCAGGGAGGCACAAAACAAATTTGATTGAGGGAATGAATATCTACAAAAAATGGCACGACAAACACAACCCGAATCAGGTGTTTCCCTGGGACAAACAGCACCACAAGATGCTGAACTAGAGGCAAGAAGCCTTCTGAACTTCCAAGCGAAATAAAGCAAGAGAGGGAGCCGAGGCGACTTTAGTCGGCAGGCACAGATTAGGGCTTCAACGAGAGGACTATACAGCAAAAGGGAAAGCAGCAAACGAGAGACAGAGGTGTGGGAGGCGAGAGGAGCCATAGAGGAGAAGTGTGTATGACATCGCTAGGGCCGCCAATCACAGCTCTAGGGCCGCCAATCACATCGCTAGGGCCGCCAATCACATCGCTAGGGCCGCCAATCACATCGCTAGGGCTGCCAATCACAGCTCTAGGGCCACCAATCACAGCTCTAGATCATACCACCGACAGAGAGGGTTGAAGGGTGCACCAACCTTATCAGCCAAGTAGCAGTCGGTGGTGCTGCTGTGGCGCCACAGCTCTAGGGCGCCGAGTGGACTGGATGAAAGGGTGAGGAGAGTGAGAGTGAACAAAGGCAGACATGGAGATGAGACGGGAGAGGAGATGCGAGTTGGAAGGGTGCGCAAGCGCGTCGGCCACAGCCGGTGGGGCAGTCAGCTAAATGACAGTTGGTGGTGATGCAGTGGAGCCACAGCTCTATGGCACTGTGTGGACTGCAAGCAAGCAAGGGTAATGTTAGTGGGAGTGAGTAACAGCTAAGTGGCGAAATACGCTTTTGCCTTTAAGCGTATAGCGTTTATCCGCTTGCGTATACACGCAAAACGCTATACGCTAACGAATACGCAATACGCTCGGGGTTTTTTTTTGGGGCAGCCCAAAATCGATTTTTTTTTAGTATATCTGAAAAGTTTCGTCTTCTCACGGCGAAGAAGATGTCGTGCTCGAAATGCACGCTCGAGATCTACCCTGGCCTGGACTTTGCTTCAATGTGTGTAGGTGAGTTGGTTTCCGTGCTTTCAAATCGCGGCGCCGCGACTGTGAGTTTGGTTACGTGGCTCCAATGTTTGGAGTCGCGATGTCCTTGACATTTCACATTGGAGTTCCACCAATTTGTACCGCTCTCGATCTACAAACTCCCTCCAATCCAACTTCTCTCCACCAATCCATCCCACGCTACTTAACAAGCAGGTATTGTTCTATCTCGTCAATTCATCCTCCTGTTTACTTCACAGAGATTTTTAGAATGGCTTCTGCAGTTGTTAACCCGGCCCAGTCCACTTCCCCTCCTGATACCGGCACGGCCAGTCCTGATCGTGCGGCGCGAGTTTACCTTCCGGATGTCGACCACGATGTGTTCAAGCATTTCCGCCTCATAAAGGTGGACGAGGGGAAATCGCAGCAGTACGAGTGCAGGTACTGCTGCAATGTTTTTTCTGGTGCCGCCATCCGCTGCGCGCAGCACTTGGCGAGTTGGAGGAAGATGAAGTGCCGCGAAGTGGCGCTATGCAAGGAAGCCCCCACTGAAGCGCGGGTTGCCATGCGGAAGAAGTACGAGGCTAAGGCTGCAGCGGCGGCTCAGCGCCACCAGGCGACATCGGATGCCATCGCGTCGGTCACCAGCAGCGGCAAGAGGAGCCGCATTACTGACTACTTGGAGACGGATGCGGCAGCTGGGAAGCGCGATGCACATGAGGCGTTGGCGCTCATGTTCGCGGGGTGTCGCATCCCGGAGCGCGTCGCGGAGCACCCTCTCTTCATCAACGCCGTTCGTGCCATTAGAGACGCCGGCACAGGATACGTCCCACCAAACAGGCGGTTCATCGACGGGGCGGGCTTGCGAATGTGCTGCGACAACATCGACAGGGGGCTTTCTGGAGTGAAGGCGAGCTGGAAGCGGACCGGCGTGACAGTTGCTTCTGATATGATAACCGATAAGAACGGTCGCCCCCAGGCGAACGTGTTTCTCGTCAACGACAGTGGCGCGGTGTTCAAGGACAGCGTGGACTGCCGCATGGAGACCAAAACCGGCGGTTATGTCGCCAGCATCCTCAGGCCCGTGGTGGAGGAGGTCAGTCCGGAGAACGTGGTGGCGTTCTGCACGGACGGTGGGTCCAACTACGCGGTGGCGTGCAACCAGTTGATCGCGGAATGGCCGCACATTCAACACGTGCCTTGCGGCACCCACGTGTTGGACCTCTTCATGGAGGACGTCGGCAAGATGCTGTGGGCCAAGAACGTGGTGGACCCTGCGGGCGATATCAGCTCCTTCGTCCGCAACCACCACTGGACGAGGGGATACTTGCGGAACCCGGAAATGGTGGGTGCAAGGATGCTGCAGGCGCTGAAACCGGCTGGAACAAGATTCGGGACACAATACATTGTTGTGTCCCGTCTCTGTGAGCTGCGGCAGTTGCTTGCACAGATGGTTGTGTCTGATGTGTGGAAGGGCAGGGCAGTTGGGGAGAGGAAGAAGCCTGCGGAGAAGTTTACAGCGCAAGTTCTTGATGACGCGTGGTGGAAAACGGCGGAGTTTTTCTGCAAGCTGATGAAGCTCCCGTTCTTCGCAATGCGTAAGGCCGATGCAGATGCCAAGGGGATGATGGGCCGTATGTATGACACAATGTTGCAGTTGACCGAGGATGTGGGGACAGTGGTGGAGGAGGATGAGGAGCAGCTCTCCTACTCCGACAAAGTGCACATCCGCCGCCTGCTGAAGAACAGGTGGGACGGCAGCCTCGCCTGCCCCATGCACGTTGCAGGCCGGATTCCCAACCCGGCGAACCAGGATGAAGACATATTCGGCTCAGACGCGGAGTGCACAAAGGTATTCAAAGCGTTCATCACTCAGCACGCCGAGCACCTCTGCAATCACGGTAAGGAGGGGGATGATGGGGATGACATTGGCGAGGTTTTGCTGGAACTGCAGGAGGGGGTGAGGGCATTTCTGGATATGAAGGGAAGCTTCGGGATGGGGGATGCAATTGCTCAGAGGAACTTGGTCAAGGAGGGCAAGTATGACATGGTAAAGTGGTGGCAGTGGCACGGCACTGACGCACCAAAGCTGGCGGCCCTCGCCATCAGGACTCTCTCTCAGGCCGTGTCGGCTTCACCATGTGAGAGGGGATGGTCAACGTGGGATGGGGTGCACACGGCCTGCCGGAACCGGCTTGGCTCTGCCAAGTGCCGGGATTTGGTTTTTGTTGCGCACAACTGGAACGTTGTGCGCAACTGGCATTCCCGTGCAGATGTCATGCCGGGTGTGGTGCTCGGGAACATGCTGGAGCCTCCCGTGCCCGAGGGCTACAATGGAGGAGGACGAGGAGGAGGAGGAGGGGGACGACGTCATTCTGGAGGATGAGTATGAGTAGGTGGCGTAATTGATCTGGAGTAGCGTGAGTTGTAGTATGTGTACTAGTAGTATGAGATAAGTATGTCTCATTGTAATGTTGTTGGTGAATAATTTTGGGTCGGGAAAAAAATCCGGGAAATCCAACCCCTGTGGAAACTGACCGCATAAGTATATTAGGGGGGTCTTACTTTAGCTGCCCTAACTTTTTTTAAACCTGCCCGAATAGCGTATCTAGGGTTTCGGGACCTATGCGTATAGCGTATAAACGCTAGCGTATATACGATACGCGTATATACGCTATACGCGTATGTACCCACTTAGAGTAACAGTCAGAGGAGAGTAAGAAGACAGGAGGTCAGGAGAGAAAAAGCATGGGAGAAAACACAATTTTGATAGTTAACAAATAAAGGAGCAATCATGGGATGGGAGCATAATTTGGAAGTGTTGCAGAAGACGCTGGGTGCGTCCTGCGTCTGGACGAGACGCAAGACGCATGGGCTATTTTTTTTCGGGCTGACCGAAAAAACAAAATTTAACCAGGCGCAAAATTGCCTTTCGCGATTTCGACGCGAATGTCGAAATCGTGAAATCCCACGAAAACCCCCCCTAACCAAAATTGAAACGCATCCTACTCAACCGCACAGCATCTACTCAACCAAACCAATGTTGCTTACCACCAAGAGGATTTAGGAGCACAAATGCTTCATTTGTGCTCCTCTTTAGTTCAACCCAATTCTCCATGGAAAACCCTTGGGGGTTTAGTTCTTTCCTCACTTATGGCTTCTCCTAGTTCTTCCTCCTCCGCTACCAAGCATGACGATGCTACCCCCCCCCCCCCCCAATGCCCCATTGGGGTTTTCTTGTGCTGCCCGATCTTTTTTTTTAGCCTGCCCGGGCATGCGTCTTTTTCAGCGTCTAAAAGGCCTACTCAAGCGTCTTGCATCCTGGACGCAGCGTCTAGACGCACTGCGTCCTAGACGCATTGCGTCCTAGACGCAGGACGCGTCTTCTGGAACACAGTTTGGCATCAAAGAAGCTCCTAACTAGGCATAGAACGGGTCGAAAAGAACATTTAATGTGTGTGACAGCTCGAAAAAGAGCATTTGTAACAAGCTGATAGTAAGATAATCAAATTCCATGAGCACGACCCTGGAAAAGCACATTTCACAAGTGTGACAGGTAAGAGTGTGGAATGTTACCCAGCAGCAGAGCAGCCAATAAATTGGCAGCAAGAGGAGGGACCAGGCGAGTCGAGAGTTGTGGAAGTGCAAACTTGCACCCAGCAATTTCGGAGTCAACTAAGAAACATTGCAGAGGAGAACGTTACCCGGCATCAGAGCAGCCAATAAAGAGGCAGCGAGAGGATGGAACAGCCACCATGCGTGCAGAGAGGCTGTGAGAGAGGGGAAGGGCAGGGCAGGAGCGAGAGGGAGAGGCGGACAGGGAGGGAGCGAGAGGGAGAGAAAGGCAGGACCGGGAAGGGCGGGGCAGGAGTGCCCGGGAGAGGAAGGAAGAGATGCAACAATTGAGGGATGAAGATGTGACAATACCATAGTTGGGATGAGATGTGAACTCAAGAGTTGTTTCATTAGAATGAGAAAAGGAGCATACATAGTGATTGGAGGGTAAGCTTGGAAGGGGAGCTTGGAAGGGAAGAGAGCTGGATGGTGGTAGTTGAGAAGCCCTATCCCAAGTGGGGTGGAAGGGCACCAAAACTTGCAATTGGGACCAACCCTGTGGCCCATTGGGTTGGGTTGGCAACATTTGGGGAAGTGTTGCCAACCTATGGCCCATTGGGTTGGGTTGGCAACATTCCTCAAATGTTGGCACCCTAAGGACCAATGGGTTGCATTTGGGGGCTCCACCACAAGTGGGTTGGATTGGCACCCCACAATGCAAGACTACACCCAAAGTTGGGTGTAGTCCCAACCCAACTGTACACCACACTTGGTGTACAGTCACAAAAGGCTTAGCATGCTATAATATAATTCTAACAGAAGAGGCAGATAGAGGGTGGATACAATGCTTGTCCCTTGAAGCATCGTATGAAGCATCGCAGCTCATACGAGCCGGGGGACGGTGGTGGTGGGAATGATGGTGGTGGTGATGGTTGGGGTTGATGATGGTGATGAAGCTACTTACTTTATAGAAAACGATTCTTGGATGCGGTGATTGGTACTGTGAAATGAGTGAGTTTTTGAGTTGAGATGTCTCAAAAACATTACCTGGATGCTGTGACTGGTAACCGAGCTCCAGGGCCCGCTGCGAGGTGACTTTTGAGTCGGTGACTTTTGAGTCGGTGACTTTTGAGTCGATGACTTTTGAGTCGGTTACTTTTGAGTCGGTGACTTTGAAGTCAACTCAAAAGGTGACTGGTGGTAGTCGAGCTCCAGGGCCCGCCGTGTCCCCTGTAACAATGCAGCTCTAATGGTGGTGGTGGTACGTGTGCTGACTCCTTCCTAACGTTACTTACGTTAAAGAAAATGTTTCCTGGATGCTGTGAGTAGTGCTAGGGCTCTCAGGCTCCCCTCGTGCCTTGTAGCAACGCAGCTCATACACCCCGGGGGATGCTGGTGATGGTTCAAGTGGTGCTGGTGGTGAAGGCGATACTGATGGTGGTGAAGCGGAGAAAGAGGTTGAAGAGCTTGCTGCAGCCTCTGCCACTGCAGCCATGCACTTGGAATCTTCCAGGAAAATGCTCGATTCCTACAGCCCAGAAGCATATGAGAGAAAACGGGGGAAGAAGAAAAGACGAGGGGACACTCCATATGCTTCTTGGCTGGAGGCCAAGAGACGATTTTTCTTCACTCCAGCCAGAATCAAAAGCCACAGCCACAGCCACAGCAACTACACTTGCGAGGCCCCTCAAAAGACAATTTCTGTAGGCACCTCCACAGTCGTAAGAGTCACAGCCACATCAGCCACAATTGATCCAGAACAACAACCGTTTGAGGGCTTTTTTAACCCAAAAGTCGAGCGAGAGAAAGATAAATGACAATGAGCGGCGGCGAATGAGTCACAGTAAACCCAAGCTTGCCCGGCTACCCAAACTATCCCAGCTTGCCCGGCTACCCAAACTATCCCAGCTTGCCCGGCTACCCAAACTATCCCAGCTTGCCCGGCTACCCAAACTATCCCAGCTTGCCCAGCTACCCAAACTATCCCAGCTTGCCCAGCTACCCAAACTATCCCAGCTTGCCCGGCTACCCAAACTATCCCAGCTTGCCCGGCTACCCAAACTATCCCAGCTTGCCCAGCTACCCAAACTATCCCAGCTTGCCCAGCTACCCAAACTATCCCAGCTTGCCCAGCTACCCAAACTATCCCAGCTTGCCCAGCTACCCAAACTATCCCAGCTTGCCCAGCTACCCAAACTATCCCAGCTTGCCCAGCTACCCAAACTATCCCAGCTTGCCCGGCTACCCAAACTATCCCAGCTTGCCCAGCTACCCAAACTATCCCAGCTTGCCCAGCTACCCAAACTATCCCAGCTTGCCCGGCTACCCAAACTATCCCAGCTTGCCCAGCTACCCAAACTATCCCAGCTTGCCCGGCTACCCAAACTATCCCAGCTTGCCCGGCTACCCAAACTATCCCAGCTTGCCCAGCTACCCAAACTATCCCAGCTTGCCCGGCTACCCAAACTATCCCAGCTTGCCCAGCTACCCAAACTATCCCAGCTTGCCCGGCTACCCAAACTATCCCAGCTTGCCCGGCTACCCAAACTATCCCAGCTTGCCCGGCTACCCAAACTATCCCAGCTTGCCCAGCTACCCAAACTATCCCAGCTTGCCCGGCTACCCAAACTATCCCAGCTTGCCCGGCTACCCAAACTATCCCAGCTTGCCCACCTACCAAAACTATCCCAGCTTGCCCGGCTACCCAAACTATCCCAGCTTGCCCAGCTACCCAAACTATCCCAGCTTGCCCGGCTACCCAAACTATCCCAGCTTGCCCAGCTACCCAAACTATCCCAGCTTGCCCGGCTACCCAAACTATCCCAGCTTGCCCGGCTACCCAAACTATCCCAGCTTGCCCAGCTACCCAAACTATCCCAGCTTGCCCAGCTACCCAAACTATCCCAGCTTGCCCGGCTACCCAAACTATCCCAGCTGCAACTTTTGAGAATTCTCAAAAGCCAGCTACCCAAACTATCCCAGCTGCAACAGATGGAAGGATTACAGGGGAGAATCGGACAAGGCCCAACAAGTATGGCAAAAGAACAGTCAAGTCGACTGCATCGTCACCAGTGACTGAAACGCAGGCTTTACAAGAGGGAGGTACTCCTGAGTCCACTCGCTGCTGTTCCCCATGCCTGCTGCGTATTGAAGTGAGTCGGGAATCCTATCCACTCAACCACCCTGGTGAGTGGGTTCTCTCTAATGCCCCCTCACGGCCTTACCTGCGATTGGAATGCTGGCTTCACCAGAGGCAGGTACTCATGAGACCACCCCCTGCTGCCCACCATGCCTGCTCTCACTGCATCCCTCTCCTCCCACCCACCTGTGTGCGTCAAGGGGGAAGGGGGAGGAAGGTGGTTCTAAGTCCTTCCTACTTCTTAAGCTGTTATGAGTCCACCCCCTGCTGCCCGCCCATGCCTGCTCTCACTGCGTCCCTCTCCTCCCACCCACCTGTGGGGAGTGGGGTGGGGAGGGGGGAGAAAGGGGGAAGAGGGAAAACAGGGTTGAGCGTAAGAGCCATACTGGTCTCACCCGCCTGCGTGTGAGTGTGTGTGGAGTGTGGGGAGGGGAAGCAGGGGGGAGAGGAGGTTCCGGGGTGGTAAACAGGAATGAAGGCAAACATGGTTACCAGCGTAAACGGGGTAACCATCTGCAGATAAGAATGAATGTAAACACGGTTACCAAAGTAGAGGCACATATAGTTAAGGAGCAACAGGAAGTGGTTACAAGAGTAAGTGAGCAAGTGGTAACCATCCAACAGTAAGAATAGTCACCAAGGTAAGATTAGAGGCGATTACTAGGAAACAACAGAAACAATTACCAGGGTAGCAGTGGAAGTGGTTACCAGGGTAGCAACAAAAATGGTTACTAGGGAACAACAGAACTAATTACCAGGGTAACAGTAGAAGTGATGCACCTCGTTCAGCACTCCGCCAGTCTCAACGGTCCAAAAGCTGACGGAATTGGGGTAGACGAGGAGTCGAGAGGAGTGGAGAGGAGTGTACAGCAGTGGGGGGGGTTGGAGAGGAGCAGAGAGAAGGGGAAAGGTGGTGCACCTCGTTCAGCACTCCGTCAGTCTCAACGGTCCAAAAACTGATGGGCGAGGGAGGAGGGGAGAGGTACAGAGGAGTGAAGAGAAGAGGAGGATTGATGCTCCTCATTCAGCACCCCCCGAGTCTCCACCATCCGAAAGCTGACCGGGAAGAAGAGGTGGGGGGAGGAGGGGAGTAAAGGACGAAGATAGCAGGTAACCAGGTTACGAGAAAGGCGTTTGGTTGGGGTCACAGGTGATGAGCCTCGTTCAGCAGCCCCCCCAGTCTCCACCTTCCAAAAACTGATGCGATGGGAGAGGCAGGGGGAGGAGTGACGTGGAGGATGGAATAGCTGGTAACCAGGTTACATCAGAGGCGTTTGGTTGCGGTTCACAAGTGATGAGACTCGTTCAGCACCCCCCCAGTCTCCACCTTCTAAAAACTCATGGGTGAGGGAGGAGGGGATGCAGCGGGGAGAGGAAAGGAGGAAAGAGGAGGGAGGGGAGGGGAGGGGAAGCGGAGGGGAGGGGAGGGGAAGCGGAGGGGAGGGGAGGGGAAGCGGAGGGAGGGGAGGGGAGGGGAAGCGGAGGGGAGGGAAGGGGAGAGGAGGGGAGAGGTAAGTAAAGGTTCAAAGGGAAGCCATTGTCAACACACCAGTGTCCAAGCACTACCCGAGAAATGATCCCCCTCACAATTCATCCCCCATGACCGTGTACCATCCCTCTTAATCACTCCAACCGAACACAACCTCGCATCGCTCCCCAATTCCCCCTACCGCCTAATCCCCCATCTTCCATCCCCCCTTACTTCCCCCCTCTCCCTCCCCACCCTTTTTTCTGCTGTCTCCCCCTCCTTCCCCGCCTACCCCGCTTCCCCGCCTTCTTATTAACGCCTTCCCCGCCTACCCCTCCTCCCCCCCTTCCATCCCTTCCCCCTCCTCCCCCCTCTCCCCCCCTCCCTCCTCCACCCCCCTCCTTTCTGCCACCTACCCGCGCCCTCAGCCCTTTCCCCATTCCCCCCTTCCTCCCGTTTACCCCATTCCCCCCCGTGCCGCCTACCCGCGCCATCCGGGGCTCAGCTCTTTCCGCAGCGCCGCGAATCGCCGCGTCGCGTCTAAATAGGTCTTTAACTCGCCGGGGACTATGCGGTACGTGCGCAGCTCGAAAATCGGCGGGCATCTCGGGCCGCCCGCTGCCGTCGCGACTGCTGCTGACAATGATGCTGACGATGCTGCTGCTTCTGCTGCTCCTGCTGCCATTGTATCTGCTGCTCCTGCTGATGGCGCTGCTGACGAGGACGAAGACGGTGATGACGACAGCGGCGCTTGCGTGGCATCTTCAGATTGGCTGGCGCATCTTCTCGCGCCGTGATTCGCGGGAACTCCTATGCCGAAGTCAAAACTTCTACCAGAGACAAAGGCGGCGGGAAATACGGAAGAATCGCCGGGGAAACAGCCGACGGAAGCATTGCCGGAAAATACGGCGGGAACGGCGGCGGAGGAGGAAACGAAGGGCTGGGATGTGGAGCAACTTAAAGCCTTTCCGCCTAAGGCGGGTATTGATACATCTTGTCGTGAAGTGGCTACTATATGACCCGCTTTTGATCTACGAAGCCACTCATGCGACAATTTCTGAGTCCCTGATTGACCCGATCGCGCGAGTACTGCGGTCTCTCCTGCGCGTGCGAAAGCGCTCACTCCTTTGGCAGTAAAGCTGCTACAGTAAATGCTTCTGGATTTAGTGCTACTAATTTTAGTACATCCGTGATTGAGTGCTCTCGTCAGGGTTGCCGCGGCCTGGAAAATACTCTTCGCCATTTCGAACGCCTCGCTCGCTCGGCCTCCCGGATACGGAATCTCGGACGAGAGTCTGTTCCGTATTCGAGTTTTGAGACGTCTCAAAACTGGATTCCGAATTCCGTATTCAAACGCCTCGCTCGGCCTCCCGGATACGGAATCTCGGACCTTCGAACGAAAGCCCGAGCAGCGCGGATATTCGCGAGCACCGCGTTGCTCATGCCTGTCTCGAATCGCGCGAATTCGCGATTATTTAAAGCCCGCGTCCCAAATTGCGGGCCGCGAGGGTCAACTTTTTAAAACTTGACGAAGTTGAGTGTCCAAGCTTTTGAAAGTCACGCACTCGCAATTTGGGACTTTCGAAGACAGATTCACTCACCAGGGGGAAAACCGAGGGTTGGCTGGGTCTCGCGAAAAAAACGAACCTAGACGAAATCGGAAACTCTCGCCAAAGCCCACACCAGAAAAACTCCCTCTGGTCAACTTTTAAAAGCGGTCTCAAAAACAATTTTGTGGTAGGGGCCTGGAGAAAGAGTTAGCTTTGGTGGTGTCTTAGCGTTTTGAATCGTTTCGTTATTAAGTGGGAGCGGTTGAGTAAGGTTTTGAGCATTTCTAGGCTCAGCAGCAGATCCAGGCTGGTGGCTCCACTACAGGCAAATTATTTTGAAATAAACAGAACTACACTAGTGAGCAGGTGATCCACTCAACAATATATGGAGCTTTAGGTGAGTTATCTTGCCACAATAAGGAGTCAACTTTTCCTTACTTTGCGTCACCCTGCATACCTGTAAGGAAAATTCCTTTTCCTTACTTCGCGTCCCTGCTCAGCGTGTACAACACTGACAGCATCCCACAATATTCCGTTACCACTCGCGACATTCGCCTCGACACCCTTCCCGCCACTGTTCACGATGCGACCCAACCTCATGGTTCGATTGGTAACCCGCGCTCCGGACCTCCTGTCAGAATCCCAACCACTAGACCATTGGGATAAAATGGCTTGTTTGTGTAGCGGGTTTGTGCGCCCATAACCCCCCAGGCGAACGCGCCTGTAGCCCCCCTAAGATCAATCGGGCATCCACAGTGCAGATCTACTGACACCCCCCCACACTGGGAGGCCCAGGACTGAGCACAGCGGCAACGGCCTACATGTGCATACACCGGGATTCGAACCCGAGACCGCTCTGATACCATGTCAGAATCCCAACCACTAGACCATTGGGATAAAAGGGCTTGTTTGTGTAGCGGGTTTGTGCGCCCATAACCCCCCAGGCGAACGCGCCTGTAGCCCCCCTAGGATCAATCAGGCATACACAGTGCAGATCTACTGACACCTCCGCCTCGACAGTTCCCCAAACCTCGGCATTAGGCCCGTCGCGCACCCCATTTTCCCACGTTACCGTTACCACCGTAGTTTCGCTATATATCCTTCGCTCATTCGTTCGTTCATTGTATCTTGTCTCGATAGTGCAATCCTCGCTCGCTCACTCAATTGCACTCGTAACACTCGGTTATCAGAGCCTACGATCTTCTCTCGGACCGCACCCACACCTTCGCTTCCCCACTATCATTTTTTTTTGGGGGGGTATACGTCTCTCAGCGATCAAGCACCGCCGCTCGTAGTGCTCCCTCGTAAGCACGCACGGCCACGACAGAGGCTCTCGCTGAGCTTGCCCGACACCCCCGCCATGGCAGAACTTAATGTCGCGACACTGACACAGGAGCAATTAGACCGACTCATGC
The DNA here is from genome assembly GCA_947471745.1 of Closterium sp. Naga37s-1. Classification (NCBI taxonomy): domain Eukaryota; kingdom Viridiplantae; phylum Streptophyta; class Zygnematophyceae; order Desmidiales; family Closteriaceae; genus Closterium; species Closterium sp. Naga37s-1. Next base: position 521,144 of record CANJKZ010000862.1, read on the forward strand.
GCCAACTCGAAGAATCGGCGCTTGAAATCGCCACACTCACGGCGGAACGTGACTCCGCTCGCCAACAATCGACAGTGAACGCACCAGCACCAACACATGCACCTGCACATTCGGAGGAGCCGATTGTCATCTCCTCCGGCACACCAACACAGAACGACAGTGTGGGACAGCGCTCAGGCGCAGCCAGTGAGGGCGCCGCTCACTCAATGCCTGGCATGGAGAGAAACAGGACCACACCAAGCCCACGGGAGCCCCGCGAGTCCCGTCGGCACGTGGAATTTGCGGTGACAAATGGCGAATACGCCGTCACGGCACCAATGCCACTCAAGCCGCAACGTCCGCCCTATTTTGACCCGAGACAACGTGGGGGTCCGACGGTTCAGTCGTGGGTCTTCAGGATGAATGTGTTTTTCGACGCCAATTACGTCGAGTCGGATGCAGCGAAGATTCGCTACGCTGTTTCGCTGCTGAGGGGCCCTGCCATGGATTGGTGGCGAGTCATCGTGACGTCGCCACGCGCCTACGAGCCACCGTCGCAAGAAGACGGGCCCACGGGCCTAGCCGTCACCTGGAGTTCATTCTGCGAGACAGCCCAGTACAGCACGTGGGATGCGTGGTGCGCAGGGCTTCGGGCGCGTTTCGAGCCGATCGCGGCTTCGATTTCGGCGCGTCAGAAGCTGCGCACTTGGCGGCAGCTCGGGTCGGTTCAAGATTACACTAGCGGCTTTCTCGCACTATGCGAACAAGTCGGCTATATGCACGAAGCGAAGCGGGTGGACCGTTACGTCGGAGGGCTAAAGCCGGACATATCGCACAAAATTATGCTACGCGGGCTCTCGAATTTCAACAAGATCCTCACGCTCGCCGAGAAAATCGACATCCTACGACGACCGAGACCGGGGTCCTACTACGGACAACGTCCTCGGGGACCGATCGAGCACGCCACCGTACACGCCGTTGCGACGAATGCAGCTGCCGCACCGTTTAAGGGGCGTTGCTTCGCTTGCAATAGGCCGGGCCATCGCAAGAGTGAATGCCCAGAGGAGCTGAGGCGCCGCGGAACAGAGCAGGGGCGAGAGTCTCAGAGGCCGGGAAACGCCAGCAGTCAGTAGATGTTGGGCCAACTACTGACGAGACTGCCTGCTCGCCCAACTTCACCGACCCTCACCGAGTCACAGTACCGATTCACGCTATCGATCGGGCTCGGACGAATAAGGAGGGTACAGCGACGGATTGCCCAGTACTGATTCACGGGAAAATACAGGGAGCAGCAGTGAAGATTTTTATAGACGGATGTGCAAGTCACAGCTTAGTTAATACCGCGACTGCAAGGAAGCTGCAACTGACACTTAGTCGGTGCTTACCAGAGATCGATGCACGCTTAGTTGACGGGACGCCGCTGGCCATACGGGAGAAAGTGGAAAGAGTAAAAGTCCGCTGTGGGGGGAACTTTGGGTTTACACAGGAAATGCTCGCGACGACATTGGATGGGCACGACATTTTACTGGGACGTGATTGGCTGCGACGATATAACCCGCGAATCGACTGGACGACGGGCAGCTGCACTGTGCGAAGTAGCGGTAACTGGGTGGAACTACCTTGCTGGCAGTCGCCTGAGTCTTCAACGGTCCACGTCAACGCCATCACGATGAAACGGGCTGTCGCCGCTGGAGCTGACGTGTACGCGGTGGATATCGCGATAGTGGAAGAAGCGGACAAACCGAGTGATTTTCAGAATCTACTGGCGGCAGTACCATGGGAACTACAGGAACTGTTGAAACGATTCCCGGGGATCTTCCTCGATGACTTACCAGAGGGACTGCCACCTCAACGGGCGCACGATCACCGAATAGAATTAGAGCCCGGGACACAGCAATGTCAAGATAGTGAAGGAAGGAATGGAACAGAGAAGGGGGGTTTTCACTAGCAGGCAGTTGAGTACATATAGCAAACCCTAAATTGGGCTGTACTCGCTATTGAGTACCCCACTGCAGGCTAGACAAATATAACATTCTGACACACCCCCATAGCCAAAGTGGGGTGTAATCAGCACAATTAGCAAGCAGAGCAATAGTTCACAAATATAAGTAAAGCTAGAGGCAGTCACAGAGGGTAAGTGAGGAGGAGGAGGGACTGTGAGAGGAGTGGAGATAGGAGGCGACGGGTGAAGCCGCAGATACACGGGCAACAGGAGCGGCGCGCATTGTGGCTACTGGAGATTGTAGCCTCCGGACTACTGGAGTAACTGGCTCTGCGGCTAACTCTGAGCGGCAGGAGCAACGGACCCACGGGCGACTGGCGCAGCAGGCTCGTTGGGCTACCTGAGATTGTAGCCTCCGGGCTACTGGCGCTGCTGGCTACACGACGGCTGCCTCCGCCCAACCTCCCCCTAACTGTCCCAAAACTCGCGTTCACACCCCCTGCTGCACCCCTAGTTTCACTCCAATGACACACCCCCCTAGCACCACTCCTTCGTCTCCCACACACCCACCCCCCTCAGTGGCAGCTGCAGCAGTGGGAGACGGAGGAGGAGGAGGAGGGAGGGTTCACACACCCGCCACCCCCATACCCGCCACCCCACAGGAGCACGTGGACTGGAGGCAGCAGGGGTGGCTCGCGGGCTGCAGGGGCGGCTCGTGAGCGGCAGGGGGGGGGGGGGGGGGTAGCGCGCGGGCCCCCGAGGGCGCCACAACGGACGACGGGAGGGAGGGGGCCGCACGCGGGCCCTCGAGGGCGCCACGACGGGCGACAGGAGGGGGGGGCGACGCGTGGCCCCCGAGGGCGCCACGACAGGCGACGGGAGGAGGCCGCGCGCGGGCCTCCGAGGGCGCCACGACGGGCGATGGGAGGGGGCGACGCGCGGCCCCCCAATGCGCCGTGACGGGCGACGGGAGGGGGGGGCGACGCGCGGCCCCCGGGGCGAAGGCAGGGCCGCGACTGGGGCGGCAGCAGGGCAGGGCCGCGACAGGGCGGTAGTGGGGTAGTTCATATAGGGTACAACACTTATAGGTTTCCTACTTGTACCCACCTGCTTGCTAGTTCAGTCATTCATTCGTTCACTAATCTAACATGGTATTCTGAGCAGGTTCCCTCGTGGGAACGTTTTTTTAAAGGGCCCACCACGAATTTTTTTTTTCCTGCCCTGCCCGAAGAGCGCCTCGCGCCTGCCCTACCTGCGCCGTCGAGCGCCCTTCCCTAGCTGGCCCGTCGCGGCCCTCCCTTAGCCGCCCGTCGCTGGCCCGTCGCCACGCGTCGCGGCCCTGCCTTAGCCGCCCGCTGCGGCCCTGTCCTGCCGTTTGCCGCCCGTCGCTGGCCCGTCCCGGCCCGACCCGGCCCGTCCCGGCCCGTCGCCGGCCCGTCGCCGGCCCGTCGCCGCCCGTCGCTGGCCCATCCCGGTCGCGGCCCTGCCTTCGTCGTCCGTCGCGTCCTCTGACCTGCAGCCGCCCTATCACGGCCTCTGCCCTGCAGCCGCCCTGTCGCGGTCCTGCCCTGCTGCCGCCCCAGTCGCGGCCCTGCCCTGCAGCCGCCCCTGTTGCGGCCCTGCCCTGCTGCCACCCCAGTCACGGCCCTGCCTTAACTGCTCGTTGCGCCCCTGCTCTACTGCCGCCCCAGTCGCGGCCTCTGCCCTGCAGCCGCCCTGTCGCGGCCCTGCCCTGCTGCCGCCCCAGTCGCGGCCCTGCCCTGCAGCCGCCTCTGTCGCGGCCCTGCCCTGTTGCCGCCCTGTCGCGGCCCTGCCCTGCAGCCGCTTCTGTCGCAGCCCTGACCTAAACCGCCAGCTACGGCCCTGCCCTGCACCCGCCCCTGGTAAGCACCCGTACTGCCCTGCCGCACCGCGCCGCCTGCTGCCGCGCCGCGCCGCCAGGAACCGAGCCGCGCCGCCCTACCGAGCCGCGCCGCCCAGCCGAGCCGCGCCGCAATGCCGAGCCGCGCCGCCCTGCCGAGCCGCGCCGCGCTGCCGAGCCGCGCTGCCCTACTACTTGCACTGCTTCTGCTGCCACTGCTGCTACTGCTGCTACTGCTGCTACTGCTGCTATGGCTAGCCCCACTGTTCTCACCTTTGATGCTGAGGGGCGTGCAGTTGACTTTGACGTGTGGGTTGACGACCTGCGGCTCTTTCTTCAGTGTGACTCTAGGGATGGGGTATCCCTGTTTGATCACACGTCCGGTGTCTCTACTGCACCTGCTACCACTGCTGACAGTACGGTTTGCTTGCAGTGGACCACTCGTGACGCTGTTGCTCGCCTTGCTGTTCGTAGTCACCTGCCGTCTGCTGAGCGCGCGCATTTTGGCCAGTACAAGACTGCGAAGTCTTTGTACGACGCTGTTGTAGCACGCTACTCCTCCCCTGCCACTGCTGCCCTCAGCCGCCTCATGCTGCCGTACCTTTTCCCTGACCTTTCCACCTTTACCACAGTCGCTGACCTCATTACCCACCTCCGCACTAGTGACACCCGCTACCGCGCTGCGCTTCCCACTGAGTTCTGTGCCAAGAACCCCCCCCCCCATGTACATCACCCTTTACTACCTAGTCACCCGCCTCCCTGACTCCCTTGCGTCAGTCAGGGACCACTTTCTCTCCCTTTGCCCCACCGAGCTCACTGTCGACCTGCTAGAGGAGCGCCTCACTGCGGCCGAGAAGAGTATCTTAGCTGTAGGTGCTTCTCGCGGTGACCGTCGCACCCCTTTCTTTGAGGGGTGTTCCCCTGTCCCCCTTCTCCCCTCTGTTGCTTCTGTTGCTGCTGTCGATCTCGTTGGCACTGAGGAGGTCGGGGCTGCGTCTGCTCCTAGTGGGAGGCGCCGCACCAGCAAGGGCAAGGGGGGCAAGGGTGGTGGAGGGGACGGTGGGGGCGGCGGTGGAGGCGGTGGAGGAGGCGGAGGGGGTGGTGGTGGAGGTGGGGGTGGTGGCGGGAGTGGGGGCTTCGGTGGCGGCAGTGGGGGTGGTGGAGGCAGCGGCAGCGGCGGTGGAGGCAGCGGCAGTGGTGGTGGAGGCAGCGGCAGTGGTGGTGGAGGTGGCGGCGGCGGCGGTGGTGCTAGTCGAGGTGCAGCCGTGCAGCGTGGAGGCTTTGGTGGTAGCCAGCGTCAGCAGCAGCCGCGTTCTCGTGAGACCCCGTCGGCCCAGCAGCTTCGTGAGTGGTACGCTGGGCGTGGGAGGTCTGGGGGTGTTGGTCCCTGAACTTACGTTCTTCGCACCGGCGGGCGTCGTGGGAAGACGTGCGGGCTGCCACACACTGCGCAGCGCTGCTTCGGTCGTCTGACTGACGCCTGGCGCGCCCAGTTTCCTGACGCTGTTGAGCTCCCTCGCTGGGGTGATCTGCTCAAGCAGAATGTTGCTATCTTTGATCTTGATTTCGATGCTATCCTTGCTGCCATGTATGTTGTGACTGATAGTGCTGAGGGTGACTGTTACCTGAGTGTTCCGCCCGATCCGGGCATTGAGGCTGCTGCTCTAGGTGCTAGTGCGTCTGCTGCTCCAGGTACTGGTGAGTCTGCTGCTCCAGGTACTGGTGAGTCTGCTCTCTCTGGTACTGCACCTACTGAGGCCTTGCACACTTTCACACTTGAATCTAGTGCTTCGCGCTCTTTCTTTCGCGACAGCACCACACTCACGCCACTCAGTCGGCCTGTCGCAGTCTCCCTGGCTGACCCCTCTAGGGGCCCAGTCCTTGCGCACTCTTCCACGGTTCTACTGTGTCCTGCGGCCCCGTCGGGCTTGCTGTCGGGACTCCACCTCCCCTCGTTCTCTACGAACCTGGTGTGTGGAGCTGACCTCAGGACGCGTGGGTTGACCAGTTCACCCCTGGAGGTCAGCGTGTGACCCACTGCACTTGCTCTAGGACGGGCCGCCACCTGACCACGTTCACCCGTCGGCCTGGGTCGAGTCTGTACACACTGACTACTGCGTCTCCTCCGGTTACTGCGCCTGGTCAGGTAGCTGCGTCTAGTCAGGTGTTTGCTGCCGCGTCCAGGTCTAGTCCAGCGTCTGCCCCCTGCTCGTGTCGTCCTCTGTCGCACGAGACTCTCCTTTGGCACCACCGCCTTGGTCACCCCTCCCTGCCTCGTCTTCGAGGTATGGCCTCCCGTACCCTTGTCTCGGGACTCCCCCGGTGCCTCCCTCCCCTTCCTCCGGGGCCTGCCCCTACCTGTGTTCCTTGTGTCGAGGGCCGGCAGTGTGCCGCTCCTCACTCCTCCACGTTCCCTCCGTCAGAGGCTTGTCAGATGTATATGCCTTAGCCTATGTAGGCTGTAGTGGGGTAGACACTAAGGGGTACAGGTTTCATATTTGTATCTCACACTTTCCTAGTTCATTCAATCCTGTTTAATTCTTCACATGGTATAGAGCGGGTTCCCTCATGGGACCGTTCCTTCCTAAGGGCCCACCATAAGCAACTTTTTTTTAGCTGCCCGAAGCGCGTCTCGCGCCCTGCCCTAATTTTTTTTTTCGCGGCCCCCTAGCGGCCCCTAACGGCCCCTACGCGGCCCCTACGCGATCCCTACGCCGCCCCTAAACGGCCCCGTCGCGGCCCCGTACCTGACGCGGCCCCGTCCCTGACGCGGCCCCGCCCCTACCCGGCCCCTACGCGGCCCCTACGCGGCCCCTACGCGGCCCCTACGTGGCCCCTATGCGGCCCCTACGCGGCCCCTACGCGGCCCCTATGCGGCCCCTACCCGGCCCCTACGCGGACCCCTACGCGGCCCCTAAGCGGCCCCTACGCCGCCCCTAAACGGCCCGACCCGGCCCCGTCCCTGACGCGGCCCCTACGCGGCCCCTACGCCGCCCCTACGCGGCTCCTCCGCGGCCCCTAAACGGCCCGACCCGGCCCCGTACCTGACGCGGCCCCTACGCGGCCCCTCCGCCGCCCCTACGCGGCCCCTACGCCGCCCCTAAAAGGCCCCGTCCCGGCCCTACCCCGGCCCCGTCTCGGCCCCGTCCCGGACCTGGTAAGAGCCTAGCCGGGCCGAGCCGCGCGGCCGAGCCGCACTGCTTTGCCGAGTTGCCCTGCCGAGTCGCACTGTCCTGCCTCGCTCAGTTGCACTGCTGCCGCTGCTAGTCTGCTGCTGCTCCTATCATGGCTAGTCCTAGTCTTCTCACCTTTGATGCTGAGGGTCGAGCGGTTGACTTTGATGTTTGGCTAGATGATCTGCAGCTTTTCCTTCTGTGCGATAGCAAGGATGGTCTCTCCCTGTTTGATCTTACGTCGGGCGCCTCTACTGCCCCTGCTGCTGATGCTGACAGTACCGTTCGCTCGCAGTGGCTCACGCGCGATGCTGCTGCCCGCCTTGCTGTGCGTAGTCACCTACCGTCTACTGAGCGCGCGCACTTTAGTCAGTACAAGAGTGCTAAGACTCTGTACGACGCAGTAGTTGCACGCTACTCTTCCCCTGCCACTGCTGCGCTTAGCCGCCTCATGCTACCGTACCTGTTCCCTGACCTCGCTGCTTTTGCCACAGTCACTGACCTCATTACGCACCTCCGCACTAGTGACACTCGCTACCGCGCTGCGCTTCCTGCTGAGTTCTGCGCCCAGAACCCCCCCCCCCATGTACATCACCCTCTACTACCTAGTCACTCGACTCCCTGACACTCTCCGCTCGGTCAGGGACCACTTCCTCTCTCTTTGCCCTACCACCCTCACTGACAACCTCCTCGAGGAGCGCCTCCTTGCAGCAGAGACTAGTATCACCGCTGTAGGCGCCTCTCGTGGTGACCCCCGTACCCCTTTCTTTGAGGGGTGCTCCCCCGTTCCTCTTTTGCCCTCTGTTGCCTCTGAAGCTGCTGTCGACCTTGTTGGCACCGAGTCGGTCAGCGCTGCGTCTGCTCCTAGTGAGAGGTGCCGCATCAGCAAGGGCAAGCGGGGCAAGGGAGCTGGAGGAGGTGGTGGGGGCGGCGGTAGTGGCGGTGGAGGCGGAGGAGGGGGTGGGGGTGGGGGTGGTGGCAGAGGTGGGGGCTTCGGTGGCGGCGGTGGAGGTGGAGGCGGCGGTGGCGGTGGCGGGAGGGGTGGAGGAGGCGGAGGCGGAGGCGGCGGCGGCGGAGGTGGAGCTGGCAGAGGTGGAGCTGTGCAGCGGGGACCCCAGCAGCAGCAGCGCTCTCGTGAGACCCCTTCGCCCCAGCAGCTTCGTGAGTGGTACGCGGGGCGCCAGGGGTCTGGGGGTGCTGGTCCCTGTACTTACGTCCTGCGCACCGGTGACCGCCCTGGAGAGCAGTGTGGCGGTCTGCACGCCACCCAGCGCTGCTTCGGTCGCCTGACGGACGCCTGGCGTGCCCAGTTCCCGGACGCCACTGAGATCCCGCGTTGGGGAGATCTGCTCAGGTCGGGGGTAGCTATCTTTGATCTTGACTTTGATGCTATTCTTGCTGCCATGTATGCTGTGTCTATTAGTGCTGAGGGTGACTGTTACGTGTGTGTTCCGCCTGACCCTGGTATTGAGGCTGCTGCTCTAGGTGCTAGTGAGTCTGCTGCTCCAGGTACTCGTGAGTCTGCTACTCTAGGTGCTGGTGAGTCTGCTCTCTCAGGTACCGCGTCGGCGCAGGTCTTGCACACCTTCACCCTCGACTCGGGTGCTTCCCGCTCCTTCTTTCGAGACCGCACCACCCTTACGCCGCTCAGTCGGCCGGTTGCGGTCTCCCTTGCAGACCCCTCTGGGGGTCCTGTTCTTGCTCGCTACTCCACTGTCCTTCCGTGTCCGGCGGCCCCGTCCGGCTCCCTGTCTGGTCTCTACCTTCCCTCGTTCTCCACGAACTTGGTGAGTGGTGCTGACCTTCAGGATGCCGGGGTTGACCAGTTCACTCCTGCGAGTCAGCGAGTGACCCACTGCACGTGTGCTCAGACGGGCCGCCACTTGGCCACGTTTACCCGTCGACCGGGGTCGAGCCTGTACACACTGACCACAGAGTCGGCCCCGGGTGCTGCGTCTGGTCAGGTAGCTGCGTCGAGTCAGGTGTTTGCTGCAGCGTCTCGGTCAGGTCCTGAGTCTGCCCCCTGCTCGTGTCGCCTCCTGTCCCACCAGACCCTCCTCTGGCACCACCGCCTTGGTCACCCCTCCTTGCCTCGTCTCCGAGGCATGGCCTCCCGTGTCCTTGTCTCTGGTCTCCCCCGGTCCCTCCCTCCCCTTCCCCCGGGGCCTGCCCCTACCTGCGTTCCCTGCGTCGAGGGGCGGCAGCGCGCCGCTCCTCACTCCTCCGAGTTTCCCCCGACAGAGGCTCCGCTGCAGACTCTTCACATGGACGTGTGGGGCCCAGCCCGCGTCCGTGGACAGGGTCACGAGCGCTACTTCCTGCTGGTGGTTGACGACTACTCGCGTTACACCACAGTCTTCCCCTTGCGCAGCAAGGGTGAGGTCACTGAGGTGTTGATCGACTGGATCCGCGTTGCTCGTCTCCAGCTCAGAGAGCGTTTCGGCTCGGACTTTCCTGTTTTGCGTCTGCACTCCGACAGAGGCGGAGAGTTTTCCTCCGACCTTCTGCGAGCCTTCTGTCGTGCGGAGGGCATCCGCCAGACGTTCACGCTTCCGGCCTCTCCACAGCAAAATGGGATTGCTGAGCGCCGCATTGGCATGGTCATGGATGTCGCTCGTACGTCCATGATCCATGCGGCTGCTCCCCATTTTCTGTGGCCGTTCGCGGTTCAGTACGCGGCGCATCAGATCAACCTTCAGCCCCGGGTCTCCCTGCCGGAGACCTCCCCTACTCTGCGGTGGACAGGGAAGGTTGGTGATGCGTCTGCGTTCCGTGTCTGGGGATCTCGAGCTTTCGTCCGAGACTTGTCTGCGGACAAGCTGTCCTCCCGTGCTGTTCCTTGCGTCTTCCTCGGCTTTCCCCCTGACGCGCCTGGTTGGCAGTTTTACCACCCCACCTCGCGTCGTGTTCTGTCCTCCCAGGACGTCACGTTTGACGAGTCGGTTCCGTACTACCGTCTCTTCCCCTACCGCACTGCCCCCCTCCCCCCCCCGCCGCTCTTCCTCGCTCCCGGTCCCCCCCCGGTAGACCCCCTCCCCCCTCAGGGTCCTGCCCCCTCAGGTGTGTCCCAGGTAGATGCAGTCGAGCCTGTCGAGGTAGCTGCTGACTCTGGTACATCTGGGGGTGCTGAGCCTGAGCGTGCGGAGCCTGGGGGTGCTGGGTCTGGGGGTGCTGAGCCTGAGCGTGCGGAGCCTGGGGGTGCTGGGTCTGGGGGTGCTGAGCCTGAGCGTGCGGAGCCTGGGGGTACTGGGTCTGGGGGTGCTGAGCCTGAGCGTGCGGGGCCTGGGGGTGCTGCTTCTGGGGGTGCTGAGCCTGGGGCTGATGGGAGTGGGGGTGTGGAGCCTGTCGGTGCTGGACCTGGCGGTACTTCGGGTGCTTTGTCCCGGCGGGAGCTTCCCTCTCCACAGGAGCTGCACGAGTGGTTTGCTCGCCGCTGGAGCCGTGCTGCTGGAGCTGGAGGTGCTGCCGGTGCTGGAGGTTCTGCTGCTGCTGGAGGTTCTGGAGCTGGAGGTGCTGCTGGAGCCGGTACTGGAGGTTCTGCTTCTGCTGGGGGTGCTGGAGCCACGGGTCCCGGAGGTGCTCGTACTGGAGGTACTGGAGCTGCTGGGTTTGGTGGTGCTCCTGGTGCTGGAGCTACTGGTGGAGCTGGAGCTGGTGGTGCTGCTGGAGTGGGTGCTACTGGAGGTGCTGGAGCCGGAGCGGCTGTGTCTGCTGGTGGTTCTACTGGAGCTGGAGCTGCTGGAGGTACTGGAGCTGGTGGTGCTGCTGGAGTTGGAGCTGACGCTGGGGGTACTGGTGTTGTCCCTGCTGGTTCTGGAGGTGCTGCGCGGCCGCGGCCGTACTTCGTTCCGCTCCTTGAGCAGGTTCTTGGTCTTCCGCCTTCTCCTAGTCCTGCTCCTTCCTTAGAGTGTCCTCCGCCTGTCCAGTCCGAGTCACAGTTACAGCTGGTCTCCCCTCTGCCTGCTCCTTCTCCCTACGCTGGTCCTACTGGAGGTCTTGCTGAGCGTCGTGAGCCTGAGTCGCGTCCAGCGTCGCCTGTTCGTACTGCTCGCACTAGTCGTCGTGTTCCCCGTCAGCGTCCTCCTGCGGTCCCGGGCACGCATCAGATGGCACTGCGTCCTTCCACTGCGTCACAGCGTGTCCCTTTGCCGTCTCCTCCAGCGTCCTCTCTTCCTGCTCTTGCTGACCCGGAGTCTGACTCCCTTCGTGCTGCCAGTCCTACTGTCACGCGTGTCCTAGCCACTGTTGTCACTGACCCTTCCTTTGAGTCCACTGCTGCGTCTGCCTTAGTTGCCGAGCTTGTCGACTTCGCTGCTCACTGTCGTCTAGACTACGCCGCTAGTCTTGTTGCTGAGTCTGAGTCTGTCTGTCCTCCGTCCGTCGGGGGTGAGTGTGCTCTTAGCACGGACGTCCTTGAGGACCGACAGGAGGAGTTCCAGTGTTTTGCTGCTGCTTTACCTCATCTTGTGTCCACGCTGCTTGCCCCTGAGGGAGACCCGGATGCACCAGACATCCCGACCCCGCGCTCTTACGCAGAGGCGATAGAGGGTCCTTACTCCTCTCAGTGGCAGGCAGCCATGGACGCAGAGATGGCTTCCTGGAAGTCCACAGGCACCTACGTCGACGAGGTTCCCCCACCTGGGGCGAACATCGTCAGTGGCATGTGGATTTTCAGGGATTTGAGTACTTTCAGACCTTCTCTCCCACCCCGAAGATGACCACTCTTTGGGTACTGCTGCACATAGCTGCTCACCGTGACTACGAGCTGCACTCTCTTGACTTCAGCACTGCTTTCTTGCAGGGCAGCCTGCACGAGGAGTTCTGGCTGCGTCGCCCACCTGGCTTCACTGGGTCTTTTCCTCCTGGCACCCAGTGGAGCCTCCGGCGGCCAGTCTACGGTCTCCGCCAGGCACCGCGTGAGTGGCACGACACACTGAGGACTACACTTGCGGCTCTTGTGTTTGCTCCCTCTACTGCCGACCCGTCGCTGTTTCTGCGCACCGACACTTCTTTGCCGCCGTTCTACATCCTCGTGTACGTCGACGACTTGGTCTTTGCCACAGCTGACACTGCTGGACTCGCCCACGTGAAGTCCGAGCTGCAGAAGAGACACACGTGCACAGACCTGGGTGAACTGCGCAGCTACCTTGGCTTGCAGATCACCCGGGACAGAGCACGCCGCACCATTACCCTGACTCAGTCACACATGGTGCAGCAGGTCCTTCAGCGCTTCGGCTTCACGTACTCCTCGCCTCAGGCCACTCCTCTGCCTACTCGCCACTCGCTCTCAGCTCTGCCTTCGGATGAGTCCGTAGAGTCGAGTGGCCCGTACCCAGAGCTTGTTGGCTGCCTCATGTACCTGATGACCTGCACACGACCTGACCTTGCATACCCTCTTAGCATTCTCGCACGCTATGTTGCTCCTGGGAGACACAGACCGGAGCACATGGCTGCAGCGAAGAGGGTGTTGCGCTACTTGTGCAGTACTTCGGGCTTGGGGCTAGTGCTTGGAGGGCGGAGTCCAGTGGTCCTCACTGGTCACGCAGACGCGTCTTGGGTTGACGACCTGGCTACTCAGCGGTCGTCACAGGGTTACACCTTCAGCCTTGGTTCCGGCTCTGTTTCGTGGCGGTCCACTCGCTCGTCTTCTGTTCTCAGCTCCAGCTGTGAGGCTGAGATCTACGCAGGGGCCATGGCTGCACAGGAGTTACGCTGGCTCACCTACTTGCTGACTGACCTGGGAGAGCCGCCTCGTTCTCCTCCAGTTCTGTCGTAGACAACAAGGCTATGCTGGCCTTGTGTCGGGAGCACAGACTGGAGCACCGAACGAAGCACATTGCTCTTCGCTACTTCCTTGCTCGTGAGCTGCAGCAGCGTGGTCAGCTGCGCCTTGCTTACGTGGCCTCTCAGGCCAACACTGCTGATATCTTTACCAAGGCACTTCAGCCTTGTGATCATCAGCGCTTCTGTACTCTACTAGGTCTTGTGCCTACTTGGCCTCACTTGCTTACCTCTTGACTTTCCTTGTACTGTGATCTATATATACCTACACTTGCTTGTTTACCTTTATATATGAACTTGCATGTGAACTGGCCTTGTGGCCTTTGAACCGGTGCTCAGACTGTGTGGTGACGTTGTGATCCACCCTGAGCTTGCTTTGCTTTGCTTTGCTTGACTGGTCTTGTGACCCCTAGTTCTCCCCCACTTTTCCTATGGGGGTGTGTCAGATGTATATGCCTTAGCCTATGTAGGCTGTAGTGGGGTAGACACTAAGGGGTACAGGTTTCATATTTGTATCTCACACTTTCCTAGTTCATTCATTCCTGTTTAATTCTTCACAAGGCTCCCCTGCAGACTCTTCACATGGACGTGTGGGGCCCAGCCCGCGTCCGTGGACAGGGTCACGAGCGTTACTTCCTGCTGGTCGTTGACGACTACTCGCGTTACACCAAAGTCTTCCCCTTGCACACTTTCACACTTGAATCTAGTGCTTCGCGCTCTTTCTTTCGCGACAGCACCACACTCACGCCACTCAGTCGGCCTGTTGCAGTCTCCCTGGCTGACCCCTCTGGGGGCCCAGTCCTTGCGCACTCTTCCACGGTTCTACCGTGTCCTGCGGCCCCGTCGGGCTTGCTGTCGGGACTCCACCTCCCCTCGTTCTCTACGAACCTGGTGTGTGGAGCTGACCTCAGGACGCGTGGGTTGACCAGTTCACCCCTGGAGGTCAGCGTGTGACCCACTGCACTTGCTCTCGGACGGGCCGCCACCTGGCCACGTTCACTCGTCGTCCTGGGTCGAGTCTGTACACACTGACTACTGCGTCTCCTCCGGTCACTGCGCCTGGTCAGGTAGCTGCGTCCAGTCAGGTGTTTGCTGCCGCGTCCAGGTCTAGTCCAGCGTCTGCCCCCTGCTCGTGTCGTCCTCTGTCGCACGAGACTCTCCTTTGGCACCACCGCCTTGGTCACCCCTCCCTGCCTCGTCTTCGAGGTATGGCCTCCCGTACCCTTGTCTCGGGACTCCCCCGGTGCCTCCCTCCCCTTCCTCCGGGGCCTGCCCCTACCTGTGTTCCTTGTGTCGAGGCCCAGCCCGCGTCCGTGGACAGGGTCACGAGCGTTACTTCCTGCTGGTCGTTGACGACTACTCGCGTTACACCACAGTCTTCCCCTTGCGCAGCAAGGGTGAGGTCACTGAGGTATTCATCGACTGGATCCGCGGTGCCCGTCGCCAGCTCAGCGAGAGTTTCGGCTCGGACCTTCCTGTTTTGCGTCTGCACTCAGACAGAGGTGGTGAGTTTTCCTCCGACCTTCTGAGGGCCTTCTGTCGTGCGGAGGGCATCCGCCAGACGTTCACGCTTCCGGCCTCCCCACAGCAAAATGGGATTGCTGAGCGCCGCATTGGCATGGTCATGGACATCGCTCGTACGTCCATGATCCATGCGGCTGCTCCCCATTTTCTGTGGCCGTTCGCGGTTCAGTACGCTGCGCATCAGATCAACCTTCAGCCTCGTGTCTCCTTGCCGGAGACCACACCTACTCTGCGGTGGACGGGGAAGGTTGGCGATGCGTCTGTGTTCCGTGTCTGGGGATCTCGAGCTTTTGTCCGCGATACTTCCGCGGACAAGCTGTCCTCCCGTGCCGTTCCCTGCGTCTTCCTTGGCTTCCCCCCTGACACACCCGGGTGGCAGTTCTACCACCCCACCTCGCGTCATGTTCTGTCCTCTCAGGACGTCACGTTTGACGAGTCGGTGTCCTACTACTGTCTTTTTCCCAACCGCACTGCCTCTCTCCCCCCCCCCCCCGCCACTCTTCCTAGCACCAGGTACTCCTCCGGTAGACCCCCTCCCCCCTCAGGGTCCTGCCCCCTCAGGTGTGTCCCAGGTAGACACTGCCGAGCCGGTCGAGGTAGCTGTCGACTCAGGTGCTGCTAGGGGTGCTGAGCCTGCGGGTGCGGGGACTGGGGGTGCTGTGCCTGGGGGTGCTGAGCCTGGGGGTGCTAAGTCTGGGAGTGCTGAGCCTGGGGGTGCTGAGCCTGAGCGTGCTGAGTCTGGAGGTCCTCTGGGTGTCCCGTTGCGGCGGGAGCCCCTCTCTCCGCAGCAGCTTCGTGAGTGGTACACTCAGCGCTGTCGCGGTGCTGCTGGTGCTGCTGGAGCTGCTGGAGGTGCTGTTGGAGGTACTGGTGTTGTTGGAGGTCCTGCTGGTGCTGGAGCCACTGGTCCTGGAGGTGCTTGTACTGGAGGTACTGGAGCTGCTGGGGCTGGTGGTGCTGCAGGAGTTGGAGCAGCAGGTGCTGGAGCTGTTGCTACTGGAGGTGCTTCTGGAGCTGGAGGTGTTGGAGGTACTGGAGCTGGTGGTGCTGCGGGAGTTGTAGCTGGAGACTCTGGAGCTGAGGGTACTGGTGCTGTCTCTGCTGTTTCTGGAGGCGCTGCGCGGCCGCGGCCGTACTACGTTCCGCTCCTTCAGCAGGTTCTTGGTCTCCCGCCTTCTCCTGGTCCTACTCCTCCTTTACTGAGTTCACCGCCTGCCCAGTCACAGTCGCAGTTACAGCCGGCCTCTCCACTGCCTGGTCCTTCTCCTTACTCTGGACCGACGAGAGGTCTTACGGAGCGTCGTGCGCCTGAGTCTCGTCCTGCGTCCCCTGAGTCTCGTTCTGAGTCGCCTGTCCGCACTGTTCGCGCTGGTCGTCGTGTTTCGCGTCCGCGTCCTCCTCCTGTCCCTGGCACTCACTCTATGACACTGCGTCCTTCCACTGCTCCACAGCATGTCCCTCCGCCGTCTCCTCCTGCGTCCTCTCTTCCTGACGGTCCGGAGTCTGACTCCCTTCGTGCTGCTCGTCCTAATGTCACGCGCTTTCTGGCCACTGCTGTCACTGACCCTTTTTTTGAGTCCACTGTTGCGTCTGCTCTCGTTGCTGGGCTTGTTGACTTTGCTGCAACCTGTCGCCTAGACTACGCCACTAGTCTTGTTGCTGAGTCTGCGTCTGCGTCTGTCTGTCCTCCGTCCGTTGGGGGTGAGTGTGCTCTTGGCACGGACGTTCTTGAGGACAGACAGGAGGAGTTTGAGTGCTTTGCCGCTGCTGTACCTCATCTCGTGTCCATGCTGCTTGCCTCTGAGGGAGACCCGGATGCACCAGACATCCCGACCCCGCGCTCTTACGCAGAGGCGATAGAGGGTCCCTACTCTTCTCAGTGGCAGGCAGCCATGGACGCCGAGATGGCTTCCTGGAAGTCCACAGGCACCTACGTCGACGAGGTTCCCCCGCCTGGGGCGAACATCGTCAGTGGCATGTGGATCTTCAGGGTGAAGCGGCCGCCGGGTTCTCCGCCTGTCTTCAAGGCGCGTTACGTTGCACGTGGCTTCAGTCAGCGACAGGGAGTTGACTTCTTCCAGACCTTCTCCCCTACCCCGAAGATGACCACTCTTCGGGTACTGCTGCACGTCGCCGCTCAGCGTGACTACGAGCTCCACTCACTTGACTTCAGCACAGCCTTCCTACAGGGCAGCCTGCACGAGGAGATCTGGCTGCGCCACCCACCTGGCTTCACTGGGTCGTTTCCTACTGGTACCCAGTGGAGCCTCCGGTGGCCAGTCTACGGTCTCCGCCAGGCACCCCGTGAGTGGCACGACACACTGAGGACGACTCTTGCTGCTCTTGGTTTTGCTCCTTCCACTGCTGACCCGTCGCTGTTTTTACGCACTGACACCACTCTGCCGCCGTTCTACCTTCTCGTGTACGTAGACGACTTGGTCTTTGCTACTGCTGTCACTGAGGCACTCGCCCACGTGAAGTCGGAGCTGCAGAAGAGACACACGTGCTCAGACCTGGGTGAGCTGACAAGCTATCTTGGCTTGCGGATCACCCGGGACAGAGCACAGCGCACCATTACCTTGACTCAGTCACACATGGTGTAGCAGGTCCTTCAGCGCTTCGGCTTCACGTACTCCTCGCCACAGTCCACTCCTCTGCCTACTGGTCACTCGCTCTCAGCTCCACCTTCGGACGAGTCCGTAGAGCCGAGTGGCCCGTATCCAGAGCTTGTGGGCTGCCTCATGTACCTGATGACTTGCACACGACCTGACCTCGCATACCCTCTCAGCCTTCTGGCTCGCTACGTGGCTCCCGGTAGGCACCAAAAGGTGCACTGGGATGCTGCGAAGAGGGTGTTGCGCTACTTATGCAGTACTTCGGGCATGGGGCTCGTGCTTGGAGGACGGGCTCGAGTTGTCCTCACTGGTCACACAGACGCTTCCTGGGTTGACGACTTGACAACGCAGCGGTCGTCACAGGGTTACACCTTCAGTCTTGGCTCCGGTTCTGTCTCTTGGCGGTCTACCCGCTCGTCTTCTGTTCTCAGATCTACGCTGGGGCCATGGCTGCACAGGAGTTACGCTGGCTCACCTACCTGCTGACCGACTTGGGAGAGGCGCCTCGTTCTCCTCCAGTTCTGTACGTCGACAACAAGGCCATGCTTGCCTTGTGTCAGGAGCACAGACTGGAGCACAGAACGAAGCACATTGCTCTGCGCTACTTCCTTGCTCGAGAGTTGCAGCAGCGTGGTCAGCTTCGTCTTGCTTACGTGGCCTCTCGGGCCAACACTGCTGATGTTTTCACCAAGGCACTTCAGCCTTGTGATCATCAACGTTTCTGTACTGTTCTAGGCCTTGTACCTACTGTGCCTCACTTGCTTACTTCTTGACTCTGCTTGTACTGTACTCTCTATACATATACCTGCATGCTTACACTTGCTAGGTTTTGTTCACTGTATTGTTTTTCTCCTTTATATATAACTCTGCATGTGAACTGGCCTTGTGGCCATTTGCTTGTGCTCAGACTGCGTGGTGACTTTGTGATCCACCCTGAGCTTGCTTTGCCTTTCTTGACCGGTCTTGTGACCTCTTGTTCTCCCCCACTTTTCCTATGGGGGTGTGTCAAACTTATATGCTATAGTCTGTTTAGGCTGTAGTGGGGTAGTTCATATAGGGTACAACATTTTTAGGTTTCCTACTTGCACCCACCTGCTTGCTAGTTCAGTCATTCATTTGTTCACTAATCTAACAGGCGGCTGCAGGGCAGGGCCGCGACGGGCGGCGAAGGCAGGGCCGCGATGGGGGCGGCAGCAGGGCAGGGCCGCGACAGGGCGGCTGCAGGGCAGGGCCGCAGTGGGCGGCGAAGGCAGGGCCGCGACGGGGGCGGCAGCAGGGCAGGGCGTCGCGCGCCTTGCATGGCGGCGCGACGGGCAGAAAACCGCCGCGCGCTGCCGCGCGCCATGAGCGCGCGGCAGGCAGGAAAACGGTGTGCGCCCGAGGCGCGCGAAAGGCAGGACAGCAGCGGAAGCTTAACGGTGGGCCCATCCACAGGATCGACCCGGGAGGGTCGACCTGCTCTGATAGCATGTCAAGATAGTGAAGGAAGGAATGAAACAGAGAAGGGGGGTTTTCATTAGCAGGCAGTTGAGTACATATAGCAAACCCTAAATTGGGTTGTACTCGCTATTGAGTACCCCACTACAGGCTAGACAAATATAACATTCTGACAAGCCAACCGTACAGCGACAGTTCAGACTGACACAGCCCGAGCTCGACGAACTAAGGAAGCAATTAGATTACTTGTTAGAGAAAAAAATCATCCGACCGAGCTCATCGCCATTCGCCGCACCGATACTGTTTACACCGAAGGACGGCGGGTTCCGCATGTGTATCGACTACCGAGCAATGAACAGGGTTACAATTAAATCGCGATACCCCATCCCCCACGCCGACGAACTGATAGATCAACTGCGAACAGCACGAGTCTTTTCGAAAATTGACTTACGGGGAGGTTACCACCAGATTAGGGTCGAACCGTCGGACTGTGCCAAGACAGCCTTTAGGACTAGGTACGGGTCGTTTGAATACACGGTGATGCCTTTCGGGCTGACCAACGCACCGGCGACCTTCCTGATGACGATGAACGAGGCATTTAGGCCGCTCTTAGATAAATGCGTAATCATCTACCTCGACGACATCCTAGTCTACAGTCGGGATAAGCAGCAGCACTTAACAGATTTAGAAGCAGTATTTACAGTTTTAGACAAACACAGACTACTGACCAAGGGTTCCAAGTGCGAGTTTTTTCAGGACAGGCTAGAATTTTTGGGGCACGTTATTTCGGAGGCTGGAGTAGAAACCGACCCGAAGAATTTGGACACGGTAAAAGCGTGGCACCCCCCGACGAACATCACGGAACTGCAGAGCTTTTTGGGCTTCGTTAATTACGTGCGCCGGTTCGTCCCCGACATGGCACGCTTAACGGCCCCGCTAACGGATTTGCTGCGGAAGGGGGTCACTTTTACGTGGGGGGGGAAAGAGCATGCTGCCTTCTCCACCCTAAAAAATGTTCTCTGTTCACCGCCCGTACTGCGCATCGCCGACCCACACCGCCCATTCGAAGTGGTTACCGACGCAAGCGACATCGCCATTGGAGCCGTACTGCTACAGGACTTCGGCAACGGGTTACAGCCCATCGCCTACGAATCACGAAAACTGCATCCGCCCGAGAAGAATTATCCGATACACGATCGCGAAATGCTTGCAATCGTGCATGCGTTCAAAGTGTGGCGCTGTTACTTGATCGGCGCCGACGTGACAATACGGACAGATCACAAGTCACTACAGTACCTCCGCGCACAACCCCACATCAACCCACGACAAATCCGCTGGCTCGATTACCTCGAGTCGAATTTTCACTACACGGTCACCTACAAAAAAGGGGCATCGAACATCGCCGACGCATTAACCCGATCCACAGCCCAAGTTCACGCCATACTACTCGCCCAGACCAGCCCACTGTTAACAGGCCTGTTTACCCACTGTTACCAGACTGATCCATTTTTTACAGGCGGAAACTCGCAGCAGTTTGCAGCAGCAAGAGGAGTCTATTACGTAAAAGCCGGCACTGATCGCATCTGGGTACCGGGCTACACACTTCTACGGGAATTACTGTTGCAGGAGGCACACGACGGAGTTACCTCAGGGCATTTCGGAGTAGAGAAAACACGGCAGCAGCTGCAGCGGTACTACTACTGGCCCAAAATGTTGACCGACGTGCAACGACACGTGGCATCGTGTCCCACCTGCCAGGTCATGAAATCATCACGGAAGCGGCCGGCAGGACAATTGCAGCCGATACCACCCCCAGAGCGTGCTTGGCAGCAGGTGACGATGGACTTCGTCACGGGGTTACCGGCGGGTGCAAGTGGGAACGACGTGATCCTGGTCGTCGTAGATCGATTGATGAAAATGGCACACTTCGTAGCCTGCAAGAAATCAATCACAGCCGAAGAAACGGCCCGCCTCTTCATCGCAACCATTGTTCGATTACACGGGATACCAGCGGCGATAATCAGCGACCGCGATATGAAGTTTACCAGCATTTTCTGGCGGAACCTGTGGCAGCTATTCGGCACGAGGTTGCAGTTCAGTTCTTCGTACCACCCCGAAACCGACGGACAGACAGAACGGACAAATCAGACCATGGAACAGTTAATCCGAGCCACGTGCGACGATCCCACCACTTGGGAACAGCAACTGCCACTAAACGAATTCGCATACAACAACTCGCCATCCGCCACGACCCAACAGTCCCCATTTTATCTGAACTACGGACAAGACCCTACAGTACCCATGACCCGGAATCCCGACAACCCGGCGCCACGAGCGCAACAATTCGCAGAAATCCTACAGGAAGCACGGACTAGGGCAGCCGACGCAATTAAAAAAGCGAACGTTATCGCTAAACGCAACGCCGACCGCCACCGCCGACCCGTCACTTACCAACCCGACGACTTAGTTCTACTCGACACTCAAAACCTCCGCCTGCCCATAACCCCGAAACTCCGCCCCCGATATTGTGGGCCATTTCGCATCAGCCACATGATTACACCGGTCACCGCCCACCACCTCCTCCCCGCTGACTGGTACGTCAGCCCCTCCTTCCACGTCAGCCTGCTTCGCCCCTACATCCCATCCACCAGCCAACTGGCCCGACATCGCCCAGCCAGCATGACCCGACCACCGACCGAGCCAGTCATCACGCCCGAAAAGATTCTGAGCCACCGAGTTCGTGACCCACGAGGTGCCCGAAGGGTCGAATTTTTAATATGCTGGAGAGACCGCACGCCCACCGAGGACAACTGGGTTCCCCTGGACAAAATCGAAAACCACCCCGTCCTCAACGAGTACTTGCGCAGCAGAAATTTCCGGGATATACACGCGCTCTCGTAAGGGAGGCCTCCTTGAGGGGGGGGGTAGTGTAAGGAAAATTCCTTTTCCTTACTTCGCGTCCCTGCTCAGCGCGTACAACACTGACAGCACCCCACAATATTCCGTTACCACTCGCGACATTCGCCTCGACACCCTTCCCGCCACTGTTCACGATGCGACCCAACCTCACGGTTCGGTTGGTAACCCGCGCTCCGGACCTCCGCCTCGACAGTTCCCCAAACCTCGGCATTAGGCCCGTCGCGCACCCCATTTTCCCACGTTACCGTCACCACCGTAGTTTCGCTATATATCCTTCGCTCATTCGTTCGCTCATTGTATCTTGTCTCGATAGTGCAATCCTCGCTCGCTCACTCAATTGCACTCGTAACAATACCGAATGCAACACTGCTGCCCACGACCATTTTCCATCACGTTACAATTTCACGACGTTCGCCTTGACGTTCGCGCCATCGCGTCCGAGCCATACGCATCGGTTGGTAACCCACAGTCCGACCCTAAGCCACAGATATTTCCCAACCTCGGCATTAGGACCGTAGAGCACCCCACATTTTTGCGTGTTACAGTTACCCCTAGTTTTGCTACGTAATATTGCTTATGCCTCAACTCATGTTGTTCAAGAGCTTGATAGTGCAATCTTCGTTCACTTACTCAATCGACCTTGTAACACTTTGTATCCAAAGCCACTTTCCTTGCGGCCCGCATACACTTCGCTCCCACTCCAATTCATACCTTTGGACGTTCCTCAATGCCCAGTACCGCTGTTAGCGTGCTCTCTCGCAAGCACTCACAGCAACGACTGAGTTTGCCACCGAGTTTTTGCCCGACACCTCTATCCATGGCTGGACGTATCTAGCCCGAAGAACTGACCCAGGAGCGCCCCGACATGTTAACTCGCCAGCTGCACGAACACGCTCTCGAAATCGCGACATTGACAGCCAAAGCGAATCAATCCAACATTCGACGTTGCAAGCTCTGCATGCACCACTATCAGAAGTAGAACAGCGTGAGGCTCGCAGACATGCGCAAGGCAACCCTAGACACGAAACGCAATGGGACCCGATCCATAGACGGGTACGTGAAACCTATGGGCGCAAAACACAAGGCCACCAGTTCAGCTGATGCGCGGCGTAACGGACCACAAAGGCCCACAGAAAATGAGGCGCATAGGCATGGACCATCGAGGTACGGGCGATCTCCGTGACCAAGCCTATGCGGCATTAACCAACCCCATTCTGTTGTGGTGAGTCTTGGAGCGTGTAGGACTGGGTGATGCCATGCTTGTGAAAGAACTCATCAAGTCGGCCAGGTCGAAACTCATCAAAACTCACCTCCAGGTCGGAGTGTAGACGAAGCACAAGCAGGCTGCGCTGGACGCGTGTGGCCACTATTCACGGGATCAGAGCACCAGGCACATCGGCCTTCCGCTCCACGGGAAACACCGTGGTGTAGCGTGAGAAGTCGTCCACAACCACGAGAAAGTAGCTCTCCAGGTGTGGCCGAGAGACCGGGACAGGGCCCCAAGCGTCCATGCGAGAAGTCCAAAGAGGTGGCTGGCTCAAGTGAGGAGGAATGAGGGGCGGCGCGCTGCTGACCCTTGACGCGAGAGTGCACGGCGGAGCAGGCGACGGAAGGAGCGGAGGAAGCGACAACAAGACCGTGCCTAGCCATGTGAAGGAGACGTGTTGGTGCAGATTGACCTAGACGATGGTGCCACAGGAGGGAGGGTTGGTTGAGTGACCGACAGGAGCACGACGCAGCAACCTGACCTGACGCAAGCACCTAGGGGGACGCGGTAAAACGTGGCCAGACGTGATGAAGGCTCGCAAGAAAACGTGGATAGACGTGCCCCGGTGGTAGCGCCCGTATAGGTCGCAAACCTCTTGTGTGCAGGAAAAGCAATTGTGATCCCATGGTCCTGAAGGTGTCCAACACCCACCAAGCCCTTGAAGAACGAGAGGATGTGGAGACCTGTGAGGGAACAGGGGGGGCAATATAGACATGGAGGCAAGGTAATACTGCAAGCAACGGCTGGTCCGGGCGTGGAATCAGCCAAAGCGATTGCAACTGGGGCGGGAAGCGGCATGACCATGGTGCAGTGACGAAAGAAGCACTGGGATGCGCCAGAGTCGAGCATAAAGGAGAGTGACTTGGCAGCAGAAGTCACACCTGAGCTAGCAACAATGCAAGCACCTACACTAGAAACAGGCAAAGAACCTAGTCTAGGTGCACGTGAGTAAAAGGATCAAGCAGTACTTTAGTCAATAACATACATCGCAGAATAGACATCATCCATGGTCATAACAAACAACTAGTAACCACGGCTCAGCAAAGCGGGTCTGTGAAGAGGGACCACCTCAGGCCCTAAACGGTCGCGAAAGAGGACGTCGAGGAGACTGAAGCAACACAGAGCGGAGTGGTCGAGGCGCCCACATGTAGTGCATGTACCCGTACCGGTCAGGATCCAGTACTTGCAGGGGCCAACATCGCGGCCACCGCGACGTGCCCCCTAGCTGTCAGGGCCACTGCTATGGCCGACGCTCCCCAGACCACCAGGTCCCCATTGCTACTGAAGGCGCCACTTCTGAAACTGCTGTTGCACCTGCTGCTGCTGGTTAGGTCGCTGCTGCTGCCTCCTCCGACCGGACCTGCAGACCCGGCACCGTCTCCAGAGCCAAATCCTCCTGCCGCACCAGTTCATTCACCACCTCCACCACCTCCACATCCACCACCTCCACCTCCACCACCTCCAGCTCCGCCACCCTTCCCCCCTTTCTTACCTCCCTTGCCCGTTTCTGCAACCCAGTGGCAGAAACAACTGCATTCTCCTCGACAGTCGACGACTCAGCAGCAGCAAGGGAAGTAGAGAAGGTAGGGAGCTAGAGCAGAGCGCACCCCTCAAAGAGACGAGGGACTACTGTGCGCGTTGATTGCATGTGCCGTGAGTTATGAAGTGTCGTATAACCCATTTCCGAATCGAAACTCAAGTGGACCAAGTACGAATAGTGGTGCATTCCTGCTACTTTCACAAACCTGGTCCATGCCCCTGTTCATATGTCGATGTGTTTTCCGTGCCTGCACAAAGGGCACATGAGAGCCTTTGCAAATGAATTGGAGAATGTTGGCTCTAACACGTTTTGTCGCAACCCAATCATGCTCTTCTACAAAATTGTTACCACCCCCTTTCACATGCGTGATCAAACAATAACCTGGACGTTTTCCCCCTTCCGAAGAACCGACACCCACGGCTCTGTGAGTCTGGGCCATTTCAAGCTGACACAGGGTTCACTATTTTGCAGACTCGTTAATACCAAGGAGCAAGCATCCAAAACATGTGTACGTGCAATAACACATTCTAACAGAAGATACTTATCATCAGACCCAAATTCTCATTTTTTTATGCCATGGTACAAGACCAGGGCCTCATAAGTCAGGGTTTTCCCCCTGATTTCCTGATTTTTCATGGTATTTTTCTAAAGTGACCCTGAACTTTCAGCCTTTCATTTTTGTAGACACGTTTTTTTCAGTGTTTCTAGGATTCTGACATTGATTTTTCAGTGTTTTGATTTTTCTGGCATTGACGAATGAGTGTTTATCGCGTTCGACCCTAAAAGTGAATATAAGATTCCGTGAATCACACAGTTTTGCCAAGTTTGGCACCTATGCTTTCACCGTCTGCAGTCATTTACCCACTCTGCACCACCCTGCGCCTCAGACTATTTTTGTTGTAATGGCACTCGCTGAGGGACTACCGGTATGATGCTCATAAGTGTGCAAGTTTTAGGCACCCTGATTGATCAGCCCTTTTTTTTTCCATACCCTGAAAAAACAGTGTTTTCGACCAGACGACACTGAAAATCAGTGTTACCCTCCTAGGGACACTGAGTGCTCAGGGTACCAAAAAACCAATCTGAGGCCTTGTACAAAACCCATTCCATTTTTTTTTTAATTACTAATGAGAACATCATAAGCCCCAGGGCATTTTGGTAATCATATCAGCAGTTACATTATATTTGAAACAAAAAAAAGTCACACAAACTGTGAAATAATCTTTATATGCTTTATTAGGTTTCTACGCTACAATGGGTTGCCCTTAGAGGGTACAACCCATTCTAGGTTACCTTTGTATCTCTCTCGACTTTGAACCACAACACAATTCTCTCGACTATACTTTCCTAGGATATTTTAAGATGGTATTAGAGTAGGCAATCGAACCCTCCCAAGCTTCCGCTCCCTCCCTTAGGTGCTCATCCTTTAGGGTCATCCTTTAGGGCCCATTCCGTTGCAGGTAGAACGGCCCTCACGGGCCTTGTTTTCATCGCGATCATAGGCCCCCGCGGCCTCGTTTAGTCGCGTTCCAGGAACCCCCCGCCCCCCCCCCTCTCCCCCGCGCAGGCCCTTGTTTAGTCCCGCTTAGCTAGCGGCAACTATGCGCGCACACAGCAGGCGCACACGCACCAGCAGCAGCAGCGCGCGCGCTAGCCAGGGGCAGGGGCAGCCGCGCACACGCTAGCCAGGGGCAGCCGCGCACGCCACTGCAGCCGCGCACGCAGCAGCTGCAGCAGTCGCACGCGTCGCGGCTGGCCGCCAGCAGCTAGCCACCAGCAGTAGCTAGCCGCCAGCAGCAGTTAGCCTCCAGCAGCAGCTAGCCGCCAGCTAGAACCTTCCACCTGCCAGCAGCCTCTTTCCAACCGCTCACAGCCCCTTCCAACCGTTCACAACCCCTTCGAGCCACCCACACGGGCCCACAACCGCCCGTAGCCATATACAAGGGCCCACTCCAGCTGTGCAGCGCGCGCTAAGCCCGGCCACCACGCGTGCACACCACCCAGCAGCGCACTTCCCCCCCCCCTCCCCCCATCTGCCATCGCTGTGCTCGGGCTTTACGGTGAGCCAACTGCTCTTGGCATCTTCCACGGCAGCTGGCAGTCGCTCTTCCGTCCTTTTCATGGATGAGGTTTCTAGTGTTTTCTCATAGCCTAGGTTTCCGTCCGCCGGTTTTTTTTTCACACCTGGCACTCCTCGCTCCACTCGCTCCCAGCTCCGCTCGTTCGTAGGTCTGGCTACTCCCAGCTTCTAGCTCCTAGCTCAGTTTCCTCCTCTGTTCGACCGTTCCTCGCCTAGTTTCACCTGGCACTCCTAGTTGTTCTCGCTCCTCGCTCCAGCCGCTCCTCTAGCTGTAGTTTCTAGCCTGCCGTTTCTAGCTCCGGCCATGTCTCACTCCAGCCGTTCCTGCTCCAGTCGCTTCTAGCTCAGTTTGCTCCGTGCTCCGGCCGTTCCTCGCCTAGTTTCACCTGGCGCTCCTAGCTGTTTTCGCTCCTCGCTCCGGCCACTCCTTGAGCCCGTAGTTTCTAGCTTGATGTTTCTCGCTCCGGCCGTGCCTCACTCTAGCCGTTCCTCGTTCCAGTCGCTTCTAGCTCAATTTGCTCCGTGCCCCGGCCATTCCTTGCCTAGTTTCACCAGGCGCTCCTAGCTGTTCTCGCTCCTCGCTCCCAGCTCAGTTTACTCCGTGCTCCGGCCGTTCCTCGCCTAGTTTCACCTGGCGCTCCTAGCTGTTCTCACTCTGCTCCTAGCTCCAGTCTCTCTTAGCCTGCCGTTCCTGCACCCCGCTAGCCTTTACCATGGCATCCACTAGAGTTCTCCAGCAGCAGGGGCAGCAGCAGCGGCAGTTTCAGTAGTGGGAACTTCATCACCAGTGGCGCCCTCAGCAGTAGTGGCACCCTCAGCAGCAGTGGCGCCCTCAGCAGCAATGGTGCCCGCAGCAGCAGTGGCGCCCTCAGGAGCCGTGGGGGCCTGGTGGTTCGGGTAGCGTTGGCTGCAGCAGCGGCCCAGCCAGTTGGGGGGCTAGTCGCAGTGGCCGCGTCATCAGCCCCTGCCAGTATTGGATCCTGACTTGCCCTGGTGCTGGCACTACCTGCTGGCGTCCTGACCACTCTGCACAGCGTTGCTACAGCCGCCTCGACGACCTATACCATGAGCGTTTTGGGTCTGATTCGAGGCCGCCGATCTGGCCCGGTCTGTTTCGTAGTGGTTACCCTGTGTTTGATATGTCTATAGATGCTGTATATTCTGTCACGTATGGGTCTCTTGGCTTGCGTGTACCTAGCTTAGGACCTTTGCCTATTGCTAGTGTAGGTACTTGTGCTTTTAGTGTAGGTGCTTGTGAAATCACTAGTCCAGCCGTGACGACTGCTGCCGCGTCGCTCTCCTTGCCGCTGGACTCAGGCGCATCTCAGTGCTTCTTCCACGACCACACCACTGTCACACCTCTTTTGGCTCCAGTCCCAGTTGCCCTAGCTGATCCTACTTCAGGAACAGCAGTCGCTCGCAGCTCGACCACTCTCCCGTGCCCAGCTGTCCCTTCTGGTTCCCTCACTGGTCTCTACATCCCCTCGTTCTCTCCGAACTTGGTGGGTGTTGGATACCTTCAGGACTGTGGGATCACAGTCACTTTTCCTGCGCACGGGAGGACTGCGATCTGTACGGATGCTTCCACCAGGGCACTTCTTGCCACGTTCACCAGGGAGCCCCATTCAGGTCTCTTTGTTCTGCACACTGTGTCCCAAGAGGTAGTAGAGTCCGGCCAGGTTACTGCGTCCCCCCAGGTAGCAGAGTCCGGTCAGGTTACTGCGTCCCCTCCGGTTGCTGTGTCTAGTCAGGTTGCTGCGTCTGGTTTGGTTACTGCGTCTGGTCTGGTTGCTGCGTCTTGCTCCTGTCGGTCTTTCGCCCACCCGACCGTCTTGTGGCACCACCACCTTGGCCACCCGTCGATCCCCCGCCTCCGCGGCATGGCTAGTCACCGTCTTGTCTCGGGTCTCCCTTGCGTCTTTGCGTCGCTCCCACCCTCACCTGCACCGCCGTGCACTCCTTATGTCGCCGGCCGCCTGCGCGCCACTCCGCACTCCTCCTCCCTTTGTCCGGCCACTGCTCCCTTCCAGACTCTCCACTTGGACGTCTGGGGCCCTGCCCCTACGCAGGGACCTGAGAGGGAGCGCTACTTTCTGGTGGTCGTCGACGACTACTCCAGGTACACCATGGTGTTTCCTCTCGCGAAGAAGTCCGAGGTGACTTCCATGCTGATCCAGTGGCTTCTGGCCACTGAGGGCACTCGTGGTCGTCGTGTCTCCTGTCTCCACTCCGACCGTGGGGGCGAATTTTGCTCCGGCATTCTTCCCGGATTCTGCGGCGAACAGGGTATCTCACAGTCCTGGACGCTTCCGGAGTCCCCACAGCAGAATGGGGTTGCTGAGCGCCGCATTGGCTTTGTCATGGACATCGCCCGCACGTCCATGTTCCATGCCCGTGCGCCCCATTTTCTATGGCCCTATGCGGTTCGCTACGCCGCCCACTAGCTGAACCTCCAGCCGCGTGTCTCACGGCCAGAGGCTTCACCGACCAGTCTTTGGACCGGGTCCCCTGGTGTTGGGTCGGCCTTTCGTGTCTGGGGCTGCCTTGCGCTTGTCCGCGACACCTCTGCGGACAAGCTCTTGGCTCACGCCATCCCCTGTGTCTTCCTTGGTTTCCCGGTGGACTCTCCCGACTACGCCTTTTACCACCCGCCCCTCCACCAGTTCCTAGACTCCCGTGACGTCCGGTTTGACGAGTCAGTGTCCTACTATGCCATGTACCCCTGTCAAGGTCTCCCGGTCCCCCCTCCTCCTCTCTTCCTCGCACCCTCTCCTCCTCCTGCTCCCGCTCCTCCGGTACCCCCGCTCCCCCCTGGTCCTGCCCTGTCAGGTGTGTCTCACGCTACCCCTCTCCCCTCGGTCGCGCGTCATGTAGCGTCTCCCTCCCCGCAGTGCTCCTCACAGTCCCCTCAGCAGCCTTCGGCACTTCCGCAACAGGTTACTGTGGACTCTGGGGGTGTTGGAGATTGAGGTGCTGACACCGGCGGTGCTCGGTTTGGGGGTGCTCGTTCGCGAGGTGCTAGTTTGGGGGGTGCTGGAGCTGGAGGTGCTGGCACAAGTGGTGCTAGTTCTGGAGGTGCTGGCAATGGAGGTGCTAGTTCAGGGGGTGCTGGAGCTGGAGGCACTGACACTGGTGGTGCTACCTCTGGAGACATTGGCACTGGGAGTGCTAGTTCTGAGGAGACTAGAGTTGGAGACACTACTTCTGCAGTGCCCGCTGAGCCTCCTCACCACCACAACACGCGTCTCCAGGCAGCCCGCCAGCGTGCGCGTGAGGAGCAGGAGCAGTTGGAGAGGGAGAGGCAGGAGCTGCGGCAGTTGGACCTGCTCGAGCAGCAGGAGCAGCAGCAGCAGGAGGAGGAGGAGGAGGAGGAGGAGGAGGAGGAGGAGGAGGAGGAGGAGGAGGAGGAGGAGGAGGAGGAGGAGGAGGAGGAGGAGGAGGAGGAGGAGGAGGAGCAGCAGCGGCAGCAGCAACAGCAGCAGCCGCACCAGCTCCCTCTGGAGCGGCAGTTGTTCCCGCTAGTGAGTGGCCTGTGGGCCCTTGGTCTTCCCTCCTCTTCTCCTGTTCGCTCTCAGTCTCCCCCTGCCTTTGGTCCTACGTTTCATCCTCCTAACGACTCTCCAGCGGTCTGGTCTTCTCCTCGGTCACCGTCTCCTCCTCCTATTGTCCCACACTACCGTGCCTGTCCATGTCCTCCGCGTGCTCGTCCCTCGTCCCCCGTTACCAACCTCCGCACTGCCCTCCTTTGTTCTTCTCTTCGTTGTTCTTCACCTGTGTCTGTTCTCTCGTCTCCTCCTCCGTCCTCTCTTCCTGTCTCCCCTATGTTACGGAGGTAACTATCGAATGAATTGATGAGAAACAAGCAGTACAATGATGGATAAAGGAAACCCTAACTGAACCTAGGGCAAAGTGTAACACACCTTGACTAACATACATAAACTATAACAAATATAGTTTGAAACACCCCCATAGTCTAGGTGACAGTAGTCCTCTGGAAAGCAATAGACAACCCATGTGCAAGGGTCACAGGACCAGACAGCAAGAACGAGCAACGGTCACACAAGAACAAAGCAACTCTTGGGGTGGATCTCAAGATCACCACACAGTCCGAGAACAAGCAAGGGGCCACAAGGCCAGACCACATGCAAGTATATAGCAGATTTAAGAGATGCAAGAGTACAAGACATGCATGACAAGCATCTCTACAGAAGCAAGGGGCCACAAGGCCTGTCCACAAGCACAAATATAGAATATATAGTGAGATGCAAGAGTACAAGACAAAGCATCTCTACGCAAGCAAGTGAGGGCCTGTAGACACAAGACCTAGCTGGGTGCAGAAACGCTGGTGGTCACAAGGCGGCAACGCCTTGGTGAAGATATCTGCAGAGTTGGCCTCAGAGACCACACGTCGCACGAGTGCATGGCCACGCTGCTGCAACTCTCGCAGAAGGAAGTAACGAAGCTGGATGTGCTTCGCCTTCCCAACCAGTCGGGGCTCCTCACACAACAGGACAGCAGACCTGTTGTCGGCGAACAAGACTGGGGGAGAGCGAGGCCGCTCACCAAGGTCGGTGAGGAGGAAAGACAGCCAGCGAAGCTCCTGGGCGGCCATGGACATAGCGTACACCTCTGCCTCACAGCTGGAACTGGAGACGGACGACGCCCGAGTCGACCTCCACGAAACAGCTCCGGTCCCAAGGCTGAAGCAGTAACCCTGTGTAGACCGCAGCAACTCAGCGTCGTCGGCCCACGACGAGTCCGAGAAACCTGTAAGTGTAACAGGCTGCTTCCCCCCAAGGACAAGTCCCATGCCTGATGTGCTTGCCACATACTTTGCCACCCTCTTAGCCGCGTACCAGTGGGAAGGTCGGTGTCTCCCAGGCGCAACAAAGCGCGCAAGGACGCTAAGAGGGTAAGCTAGGTCAAGGCAATTACAGGTCATCAGGTACATGAGAGAACCCACCAGCTCAGGATATGGACCACTGGACTCAAATGGCTCGTCCGAAGTTGGAGCCGTGAGCCCATGATCCACAGCAAGAGGGGTGGGCTGTACTTGGAGAACGGGAAGCGAAACTGCGTGAGGATCTGCTCGACCATACGCGACTGCGTCAGCGTAATGGTGCGAGCTGCCCTGTCCCTGGTGATCTGCAGGCCAAGGTAGTGCTGCAGCTCACCAAGGTCAGTGCAAGTGTGTCTCCTCTGCAGTTCCTCCTTCACGGAGGCCAGGGCGCGTCGGTCGGGAGTGGCGAAGACCAGGTCATCAACGTAGACCAGAACAAAGAACGGGGTCGAACCACGGCGGACAAACAGCGACGGGTCGGCAGACGATGGAAAGAAGTCAAGCGCTGCAAGAGTCGTACGTAGCGTGTCGTGCCACTCGCGGGGAGCCTAGCGTAGGCCGTAGACCGGTCGACGCAACTGCCACTGGGTCTCAAGAGGGAAAGAACTAGTGAAGCCAGGCGGGCGACGCAGCCAGATCTGCTCGTGCAGGCTCCCCTGTAGGAACGCGGTGGAGAAGTCTAAGGAGTGCAACTCATAGCCGCGCTGAGCTGCAATATGCAGCAACACCCGAAGAGTGGTCATCTTCGGGGTGGGAGCAAAGGTCTGGAAGAAGTCTACCCCCTCTCGCTGACTGAAGCCTCTCGCCACGTAGCGCGCCTTGAACACCGGTGGTGCTCCAGGCGGCCGCTTCACCTTGTAGAGCCACATGCCACTGACAACGCTCGCCCCAGGTGGTGGGACTGCGTCGACGTAGGTGCCTGTGGACCTATAAGATGCCATCTCTGACTCCTCAGCTGCTATCCAGTACGAAGCCCAGGGTCCCGAGACCGCCTCAGCGTGAGTGCGAGGAATCGGGATATCAAGGGCGTCTGGATCCCCCTCAAGGGCAAACAGCATGGCGCAGAGATGAGGAACAGTGGCCGCAAGGAAACCAAGCTCGAACTGCCTGTCCTCAAGGACCTCTAGGGGAAAAACAGGAGCACCCCCAGAGAACGAAGAACGAGCAAGGCCACTCACCAAGTGAGCGGTGTAGTCAAGGCGGTGGGACGAGGCAAAGCCAGCGACAGTAGTAACAAGTGCCAAGACAGACGATAGAGGTGCAGTCGGGTGAGTGACCAACGCAGACAAAACACGGGAGACGACAAGACGAGAGGCACGGAGGTAGTCGGACAACGGGTCGTGAAACACAGTGAGGGACGACTCTGGAGGCTGTGGGAGGACAGGAGGGGGTGGAGCACGTGAGCGGAGAACAAGGTGAAACGGACTGTCTGCACGGTAACGGGACCGACGAGGCTTTGAAGACACAGCACAACTGAGGGGAGAACGACGAGTCCACTGGGACGAGGAAAGAGACTGGACGGGGGGAACAGGAGGGGACGGTAGGGGACCACGAACCAAGCGTGCAAGTGCTGGGTCGGGCAGGTCGCGCAGGCGCAGTCGCTGCCGCTCTGCCTCCTCTGGCATCTGCTGCGACGGTACCTGCCCCTGCTGCTACTCCTGTGGATCCTCCTCTGCCCTCTCCTGCTGCGGCTGCAGCTGCACCCGCTGCTGCGACCGGGACTCCTGTGCTACCCTCTCCAGTTGCAGTCGTGACACCGCTACTCTCTCCTACTGTGTCTGTAACTGCACCTGCTGCTACGGGCGGGACTCCTGCTCTACCCTCTCTTGGTGCAGTCGTGACTCCTCCTCTACTCTCTCCTGCCGCAACTGCAACTCCACCCGCTGCTGCACTCGTGACTCCCCCTCTACTCTCTCCTGCTGCGGCTGCAACCGCTCCTGCTATTGCAGTTGTGACCCCTCCTCTGCTCTCTCCTGCTGCTGCGACTGAGACTGCTCCTGCTGCTGCTGCTGTGCCCTCTTAAACCACTCACGCTCCTCCCTCTCCAACCGGAGGAGACGCTGCTTACGGGTTAGGAAACGTACAATGCGCGGTGTAGGCGCCAAAGTGCCAGTGCCACCAACTCCAACACCCCCAGAACCAGCACCTCCACCACCGACACCCCCGGGGCCTCCAGTACCTCCCGCAGGAACACCCCCAGGCTCCGCAACAACCGGTCGCATAGAAGAACGAGGAGGGAACTGCGGGACGGACGGGAAGTCAGTGGGTGACGCGGGGCGAGGCCGCCGACTCGAGGCTGTCGTGTCCTCCACGGGAGTGGCCTCCACGCCCACACCCTTTGCACCCCCAGAGCCGACACCGCCAGCTCCTGCAGCCCTAGTACCGTCACCCTCCGCAACTGCACCTCCCGCACCCCCAGACACGACAGGGAGTAGATGCTGCGGGGGGGACGACTGCGGAGTGACGTGCGACACACCTGACGGGGCAGGACGCGAAGGGGGGGGGGGCTACTGGGGCGACAGGGGGGGGCTCAAGGGTGAGGAACTGCGGGGGAGAAAAGACCTCAGTACCTCGGTGGGGGTGACTCCTGTAGTAACAGACAGACTCGTCGAACGTGACGTCCTGAGAAGCGAAGAACTCGTAGGTGACCGGGTCGTAGAACACCCAGCCAGAGGCGTCCAAAGGGAAGCCAAGAAAGACCCAGACACAAGTGCGCGGAGACAACTTATTCATGCCAGGGGCGCGAACGTGAGCCAGAGAACCCCAGACGCGGAAGTCAGCTGCTATGCCCGGAGAACCTGTCCAAAGGGAGACCGGCGTCACTTGTGGCCGTGCGTCACTGGGCCACAGGTTCAGTTGGTGCGTGGCGTAGCGGGCTGCCTGAGGCCACAAGAACTGGGGGGCACCGGCATGGCACATCGAGGTCCAAGCAACCTCCATGACCAGGCCGATGCGTCGCTCGGCTACCCCGTTCTGCTGCGGCGAGGCTGGTAACGTGTAAGACAGGATGATCCCCCGACCCTCACAGAACCTCTCCTGGCGAGTGGAAGAAAACTCACCACCACGATCTGAGTGTAGGCGGAGCCCACACAAGCCCTGGGAGCCACCCCTCGCTAGTAGCCACGGCTCAAGGATGTTAGGCACGTCGGCCTTCCGTCGCAGGGGGAAAACCGTGGTGTAGCGGGAGTAGTCGTCCACCACAATTAGGAAGTAGCGCTCCTGACGTGGGCCAAGGACCGGGGAGGGGCTCCAGACGTCCAAGTGCAGGGTCTAGAAGGGAGTTGTGGTGGGGGGGAACGAGGAGGAGTGAGGGGCAGTGCGCTGCCGACCCTCGACGCAAGGAGTGCACGGCGGCACAGGTGAGCGAGGAAGCGGGGCAAGCGACGCTGGGAGACCTGAGACCAGACAGTGACGTACCATCCTACTGAGACGTGGGAACGACGGGTGACCTAGACGGTGGTGCCAGAGGACCGACGGGTGGGTGAGTGTCCGACAGTCGCACGACACAGCAGCTACCTGACCTGACCTGACCTGACCTGACCTGACTCAGTGTGGTGGGACCCGGTGTGTAGTGAGTACAGACCAGAGCCTGGCTCTCTGTGGAAGGTGGCCTGAGGTGCCCCAGTGGCACCGACTATGCAGGAGGCAAAAGTCTCGTCCAGTGGGAAAGTAGTGACTACGCCTAGGTCGTGAAGGTGACTGACACCCACCAGGTTCCTGGAGAACGAGGGGGTGTAGTAACCTGTGAGATACCCAAAGGGAGCCGCCGGACACGGGAGAGTGGTGGTGCTGCGGGCAACTACAGGTCCCACAGAGGGGTCAGCCAAGGCAACAGTGACTGAAGAGCGCAGAGGTGTCAGTACAGTCGCGA
Source organism: Closterium sp. Naga37s-1 (assembly GCA_947471745.1). NCBI lineage: Eukaryota > Viridiplantae > Streptophyta > Zygnematophyceae > Desmidiales > Closteriaceae > Closterium > Closterium sp. Naga37s-1. Next base: position 555,973 of record CANJKZ010000862.1, read on the forward strand.
AAGAAACAGCTGGACGCTCCAGAGTCTAAGGTGAAGGAAAGTTGTGCAGTCTGTGAGGTCGAACCCAAGCCAGCGACAAAGGCTGGTCCTAGACTAGTGGTAGCTGCAGCTCCTACACAAAGACCCTCAGAGGCGCCTGGACTGGAAACAACACACGCACCAAGACTGGAAATATAGGTCTCTACTCGTGCAGCTGGGAAAGGTCCTAGACCAGGTAGGTGAGACTCAACTGGTGCAGCAGTGCGCTGGCGAAGATGCGAGGGCCAGTGCGGTGTAATAGCGTGAGGACCAAAATGCTCACGGTGAAGGTCGTCGAGTCGACGGTAGCAGCTGGACGCAGAGTGGTCAGGACTCCAGCAAGTAGTGCCAACACCAGGGCCTGTCAGGGCCCGGTACCCGCAGGGGCCGACGTCTCACCCACTGCTAGATGAGCCACTGCTAGGGGTGCCACACTTTGGACCCGCATGTCCCCACTGTCGGGAGTGCTGCGGCTGGCCCTGCTGCTGTAGAACTCTAGTACATGCCATATGAGGAGCAAGAAACGGGGGGGGGAGGGGGGGGGGTGCGCTGATGGTATCCTAAGCTGCTGCTGGTGCGCTGGGGGGTAGCCTATGCTGCTGCTGGTTCTGCTGGGGGCAGCCTACGCTGCTGCTGGTTCTGCTGGGGGCAGCCTAAGCTGCTGCTGGTTCAACTGGGGGCAGCCTATGCTGTTGCTGGTGCTCCTGGCGGCAGTCTAGGCTGTTGCTAGTTCAACTGGAGGCAGCCTAAGCTGCTGCTGGTGCTCCTGGTGGCAGTCTTGGCTGCTGCTGGTTCAACTGGGGGTAGCCTATGCTGCTGCTGGTGCTCCTGGTGGCAGTCTAGGCTGCTGCTGGTTCAACTAGGGGCAGCCTAAGCTGCTGCTGGTGCGTTGGCAGCAGCCTATGCTGCTGCTGGTTCAACTGGGGGCAGCCTATGCTGCTGCTGGTGCTCCTAGCGGCAGTCTATGCTGCAGCTGGTGCGCTGGCGGTGGCTGGCGCTTGCTGGTGGCGGCCTACGCTGGTGCTGGCGGCGGGTTACTGGCGGATAGCAGTCCGTATGGGGTGGAGGGCGGCGGGAGGTGACTGGGAGTCGACTGGGAAGGGGGGTGGGACGCGGGGGCGACAGGAGGCGACTGAAAGGGGGACGGGGAGGCGACGGGAGGCGACGCGGAGGCGACGAGAGGGGGGGGACGGGGAGGCGACGAGAAGCGACGCGGAGGCAACGGAAAGGGGGGCGGGGAGGCGACGGGAGGCGACGCGGAGGCAACGGGAAGGGGGGGACGAGGAGGCGACGCGGAGGTGACGAGAAGGGGGGGACGGGAAAGCGACGAGAGGCAACGCGGAGGCGAAGAAAAGGGGGGACGGGGAGGCGACGGGAGGCGACGCGGAGGCGACGGGAAGGGGGGGACGGGGAGGCGACGAGAGGCGACATGGAGGCGACGGAAAGGGGGGCGGGGAGGCGACGGGAGGCAACGCGAAGGCGACGGGAAGGGGGGGACGGGGAGGCGACGGGGGGGCGACGCGGAGGCGACAGGAAGGGGGGGGACGGGGGAAGCGATGAGAGGCGACGGAAAGGGGGGACTGGGAGGCAACGGGAGGCGACGCGGAGGTGATGGGAGGCGACGCGGAGGCGAGGGGGGGGACGGGGAGGCGACGAAAAGGGGACGAGGAGGCGATGGGGAGGGGACGGGGACGCGACGGGAAGGGGACGGGGGCGCAAGCTACACGGGCGCTACGGGTACGAGGCGCTTCGGGCTACGGGGCGCTTCGGGCTACGGGGCGCTTCGGGCTACGGGGTGCTTTGGGTTACGGGGTGGTGGGCCCAACAGATCGATCTAGCTCTATACCATGTTATGGAGGTAACTATCGAATGAATTGATGAGAAACAAGCGGTACAAGGATGGATATAGGAAACCCTAACTTAACCTAGGGCAAAGTGTAACACACCTAGACTAACACACATAAACTATAACAAATATAGTTTGACACCCTACTCCTATATCTGACTACTACCGTGCTGCTCGCCCTGTTGTCTCACGTGTTCTCGCCAATCTTGCCACCGACTCTTCGTTTCTCTCCGTCGTCTTTCTCAGCTCTCACTGCCGCTGTCGCTGAGTTTGCTACCACCAGCCGCCTTGACTTCACCACGTGTGTGGTGCCTGCTCCACCTTCCCGCGTCCTCTGTCCGTCGGAGGTGAGTTTGCCCTCGGCTGTGACATCCTAGAGGACAGACAGTCTGAGCTGGAGTACTTGGCAGCCGCTTCTCCCTCTCTCTGTGTCATGCTGCTATCCCTTGAGGGAGACCCCGACGCCCTTGACATACCGATTCCTCGCACGTACCGTGAGGCAGTGTCAGGGGAGTGGGCCTCTCAGTGGAAAGCGATTATGAAATTAGAGTTAGCGTCTTGGAGATCCACAGGCACGTACGTCGACGCAGTTCCCCCTCCCAGGGCGAGCGTTGTCGATGGCATGTGGCTCTTCAAGGTGAAGCGGCCGCCGGGATCACCGCCTGTGTTCAAGGCGCGCTACGTGGCTAGGGGTTTCACTCAGCGTGAGGGAGTTGAATTCTTCTAGACCTTCGCCCCGACCCCGAAGATGACGACTCTTCGTGTGTTACTTCACGTAGCAGCACAGCGAGACTACGAGCTGCACTCTCTCGACTTCTCCACTGCGTTTCTCCAGGGCCGCCTGCACGAGGAGATCTGGTTGCGGCGTCCTCCTGGCTTCACTGACACCTTCCCACTTGGGACCCAGTGGAGCCTGAGACGACTAGTCTACGGTCTCCGCCAGTCGCCCCATGAGTGGCATGACACTCTTCGCTCCACGCTTCGTGACCTAGGGTTCCGTCCTTCTTCGGCTGACCCGTCGCTGTTTGTTCGCGCTGGTTCCACTCGTTTCTTTATATTTTTCTACGTCGACGACTTGGTCTTTGCTACAGCAGATAGGGCAGCTCTGGCTAAGGTGAAGTCCGAACTGCAAAAGAGACACACGTGCACTGACCTCGGTGAACTGCAGCGCTACCTTGGCCTGCAGATCACCAGGGACAGAGCCGCTCGCACCATCACACTGACGCAGTCACACATGGTGCAGCAGGTCCTTCGGCGGTTCGAGTTTCAGTTCTCCACCACCCAACCCACTCCTCTTGCTGTTGACCACATACTCACTGGCCCCTTTTCCGACAAGCCCTTTGAGTCTAGTGGTTCCTACGCAGAGCTTGTGGGCTGCCTCATGTACCTGATGACTTGTACTCGGCCGGACCTCGCCTTTCCCCTCAGCGTCATCTCTCACTTTGTTGCGAGTGTGAGACACCGTCCTGTTTACTTGACAGCTGCTGTGCGGGTGGCGAAGTACCTGGCGACTACATCAGGCATGGGGCTTGTGCTTGGAGGGACTCAGCCAGTTGAGTTGACCGGTCACTGCGACTCTTCGTACGCTGACGACGTGGAGACTCAGCGTTCGACTCAGGGTTACTACTTCAGCCTGGGTGCTGGTGCTGTGTCGTGGAGGTTTACACGATCGTCGTCTGTGGCTTCGTCCAGTGCTGAGGCAGAGATGTACGCTGGTGCCATGGCGGCACAGGAGCTTCGCTGGTTGACCTTCTTGCTAACCGACCTTGGTGAGCGGCCTCGCTCTGCACCGACCTTGTAGGCTGACAACAAGGCCATGATCCTCCTGTGTCGAGAGCCTCGACTGGAGAGCAGAGTGCAGCACATTGACGTGAGGTACTTTCTCCTGCGAGAGTTGCAGCGATGCGGCCAGGTATGCTTGGACTTTGTGGCCTCAGAGGCCAACAGTGCCGACGTCTTCACCAAGGCATTGGCGCCTGGTGACCACCACAGGTTCTGTGTGCAGTTGGGGCTTGTTGAGGTAGGCCCTCGGTTGCTGTAGCTTGTTGTTTGTTTTGCTTGCTTTGTTTCTATATATCCTAGTGAACTCTTGAACTGGCCTTGTGGCCGCTTGCTTGTGCTCGGCGTGTGTGGTGACTCTGAGTGCCACCCTGAGCTCTGTTTT